>LPNX011042728.1:0-18257 GCA_001517045.1 Pseudotsuga menziesii | reverse complement strand
ATATTATCCCTTTAATGCAGAGAATATAAATGTTACAACACTCATCACTTATAAAACTCTCATCTTACTTGATTAGTGTTTTGCATTTGAGTATTTTATCACTAACATAACACTCATCACTTGTAAAACAGTCATCTTACTTTTTTTTCAGCAGAAAAAAACCTGTCCTTGATATTCATTTAGAATCAAAGGGCATCAAATGCGCCATCCACCGAGGGAATTACATCACAGTTCTGCCAACTGACAGTCTATAAGCAAAAAAACCAGAGCTACCAATAGCCACAAAGAGATGCTGAAGAAGAGTCACATGATCCCACAACACCAAGAGGTCAACAGATGGACATGGAGATCAACTAATTATGAAGCATAAGAAGAGCCCGGATTGCTGATCCAAATATGATCCTCGTTTGAGACATGAAAATGAAAAAAAACAAATATCAGTGCTCAAAGAAAAAGGGAGACAAAGCTCCAGCACTAGCTCTCAAAAGAGCTTCATTATACCACTCGAACACAGAATGTTGTCATAAAATTCAGAGAAAGCACAAAGACAAGGTTTCAAGAGTAATGCATCTTTGGATAGGAAATCTGCTCTCTCGTTATGCTCCCTGAATACATGACTGATGTCAACATTTGTTGAATCTTGGATCAGGTCTCTGATTTTAGTACACCAATGAGAAAGTTCAATAGTAGTGAGTTTAGATTTACCACAGGCCCAGTTTATGATGACCTGAGAGTCACCAAATATTTTCTTTAAAGGTAGAACCACCGACTTTGCAACCACAATGAGGGTCCAGAGGGCCAGTAGCTCTGCTCTGGTATTGGTAGATGGACCACATCCCATCTTGAATGTGAGCACATGTAGATTACTGATAGTTATCAATGCACCTGCCCCACCTATCGAATTAGTAGCAGCACCATTGAAGAACCCACATGGATAGCACAAAACAGGGGCCAGTCCAATGTTCCTTACTCTAGATTTTATCTCAGAGACCGGAAAGTAATGCAGAAAGTAATCAATATGGTGAACAACATCCACAAACCTGATAGGTTTATTTTCAAAGAGAGCTTTGTTCCTCCTGAGCCAAATACACCAGAACACATAAAAGGGAAGATACCTGTGGGCTGCTTGGTGATTTTGTGAGGAAAACCAGTGCTCTATACTGTCCATGAGGGGCATGCCAATCCCCGGTAGGTCGCAATTATAAAGATTGCAGTATCTGGAGAAGAATGAAACCGTGAATGAGTAGTCAACAAAAACATAGTTTATCATGTCTTCTCCTGCCTTACATAACCCACAGATACTCAGACCTGACCAACCTCTTTTCATGAGATTTTCCCATGTAAGGATCTTACCATTGAATAACAGCCAGCTAAAGCATTTAAGTTTCCATGGGAAAGAGCAGTTGCAGAGGTGTTTTGCAAAGGAGTCCTCGAATGGAGATAGTGTCGCATTAATCATATGATCATATGCTAGGGGAGTAGTAACATTCCCATCCTTTTGATTGACAGTCCAAAGGATCTTATCTACGTGATCTTTTAACCTTATACCCCCATACTCCAAGCCTGCGACATAGCCATTCTATGAAAGGGCCCAGGCTCCTCCCAAGTTTAGATCCGTAGATGATAACCGGTAGTTCGGGGATGCCAGAAACAAATTACGTGCATGCTGCAGTGTAGTGATACCACAGTTTTGCAAAAAGATGATAAGGACCTAAGGGAGAAATGGAGTCAAACTAGTGCCAATGATTGGGTCAATACCCACCTGTATATTTCGTCCATTACCAGCCTGCCAGGAAAGTGATCTACCCAGCCATGTGAGTGTGTGGAGGAATCCATTCCACATAATCGAGGGACCATTAACAGCGAAACATTTGGATATGAGCAATGACTCCAGAGTTGTGCTCTTCAAGTATTTTGTGGTGATCACTTGGGACCATAACCCTTTCCCATTTAAAACCATCCAGAAAGATTTAAGTCTGAGTGACATACTAAACCAATCTAAGTTTTTAATCCCCCAACCACCATGGTTAAGAGGTTTAGACAAAGATTGCCACTCCATGAGATGAAACTGTTTGCTTTACCCCTTGGTTCCCCACAAGAAGGAAAAAATTATTTTTCTGAGCTTTTTTAAGATATACTTGGGGAGGGGGACCAGGGAAAACCAGTAGATAGGTAGGCTAGAAAGAACAACCCGAATGAGTACCAGTCTACCACCGATTGAGAGGAGCTTATTTGACCAAAGGAGGATCCTTTTTTCGAATTTTTCAACCAGCCAGTGCCAATCCTTAGCCCAATAAAAAGGGGGTTTGATAAAAAATACTAGACATTTTAAACCTTACTGAATGGGATCAGTTTTGAAGGGCAAGATGTGCTAAATATCATGTAAAATCCTCAAATCCAATTCATTGTACAGAAAACTGGACTTGTTCAAACTAATACTCCTACCAGATGTAGAACAAAAAGTTTCCAACAGAACATCAAAGGCCATCCATTCCATCACCGTGCCATTTCCAAACAGAATGACATCATCTACAAAAATTAGATGGGTCAAATATAAAGAGTCAGAAATTTTAATGCCCCGAATCTTACCTTTGGCCTTTGCATCTTTTATTAGGATACTAAGCCCTTCGATGACCAAAATAAACAGCAGAGGAGATAATGGGGAGCCTTTCCTGATACCACGCATAGCTGTGAAGAAGCTTGAAGGAGTGCCATTTACCAGAATCGCAAAGTTTACCATGGATACGCAGCCCATTATCCAATTAACACCTCCCAGAGGGACCCCAATCTAAAGGAGTACGAGTCTTAAGTAGGTCCAATTGACCTTGTCGAATTCTTTTTCAAGGTCGAGCTTCAATACCATGGCACAATTTTTTTTTCTTGATGGTATGGAGTGCTTCCTGGGTGATACCAATGGATTCTACAATCTGCCTCTGTCTCAAGAACCCAAATTGCTCTAGCGAGATGGCTTTATCAAGGAATGACTTTAGTCTAAGAGCAACAATTTTGGCTATAAGCTTACAGATGAGATTGCATAGTGAGATGGGTCTAAAGTCCAAGAAGGAAAGAGGATTATCTTTTTTCAGGATAAGGGAGATAAAGGTGGAGTTCAGGGCACCGTCCATCCTGCCCTCCAACCTGGAGAGTTCTGTAGCAGCAAGACGATCACCCTCCAAAAGATAAAAAAAACCCCAGGAAAAATTCTACTAGCCAGCCATCCGGGCCTAGGATACTATCCTTTTTAAAAGATTTAAGAGCAGATTCTATTTCCCTTAGGGAGATCAAAGAAGAAAAAGCAATAGATTCATTCACTAGCAGGAAGGAGGGGAAGAGTTTTATAACCTGAAGTTGGTCAGTTATATTAGAATTTTTATCATCCTTGAAGGTCTCAGAGAAATGTCTTGCCACCAGCTCCTTAAGCATAGTCTCATCTTCCACCCACACATTATCCTCATTTTTAAGTACTTAGTATTCGCATCCCCCAACTCAACCCACTTAGACCTACTCTTGAGCATCCAGGTCGTGATTTCATGTGACAGAAGCTTTGCCTTTTTTCCCCTCAGAGATTTCAGTGATTCCATATCTTCCATAGAGAGGATGCCTGAAATATTTGATGCTAGTATGGAATGGATTTCCTTTTCCACGTCACTAAGTTCACATTGCATTTCAGCTGAACATCTCTGGACCTAATCCTTTACCCTGACTTTAAGGGTTTTGAGTTTAAGGGAAAGACCCTACATAGCATCCAGTGTGGAGTCTGGCACCCAAGAGTCCCATAAGTCTTTAACCAAACTACAGAAGTCTTCCTCCAGAAGCCATGCATGATTAAATTTGAAAGGATGATTATGTGTAGAGGCTTGGCTACCCTAGTCCAAACATAAGAGGTAATGATTTGAGATCTCAAACAACATAGTCCAAACCCTATGGAGGAGTAGGTCAGGAATCAGGGAGGAGGAGACCAAAAATTGGTCCAAACGTTTACTGATACCCTCGATACCCCCCTACCATTTTCCACGTCGGACCCACACAAGGAGGAGCCAGATCAACCAGCCCATGATCTGAAAAAATATGGGAGAAATATTGTGCTAGAGGATCAATTCAAGCTTTCATCCCCCAGATATCTGCTGCACCAAAGGTTAAGTTTAGGTCACCTGCCAAGATAAGATTAGGAAGAAGAAGTAAACCCCCATCTTTCACCTTCTGCCAGAACGATTCTTTATTTTTATAAGGGACATAACAATTCAAAATCGAGAGAGGGAGAGAAAAATATCTAAAGCAAGCTTACACCAAGATACCGGCACAATTTCGAAAGCTTTGCATCTAACAGAGTGGGGGTTCCATCCAGTTAGAAGTCCACCAGAGAGTCTAGAATCATTAAGGGCACAAAATTCCCAACTCGGCATAAGCTTCGAGAAAGCCAAAAGGAATGGGTAGGCGCTACACAAGGTTTCTTGAACAAGAATCATATTAGGTTTTAGAGAGCGAAAGAGGGAGCGAAGGGTTTTTTGCTTGGATAACCCTCCAAAGCCACGGATGTTCAGAGAGATAATGTGCATTAAGTAACTTCATCAATGGGGGACGATGCTCTAACTGCCCGAGTGTGGGAGAAAGAATGGTTCCTGGCCGCATCTTTAATTCTGACGGATAAGAGGGTATAAGGTAAAAGACCTTGGCTCAGCTGCGAGTTATCAGGAGGCTTCTTCCTTTGCTTTCGGATAGTTACATTTTGGAAGCGGATAGAGTCCAAGGGCAACGTAGAGGGAGAGACAGGTGTCTTGTCCAGAAAATCGCAAGGGATTTCCTCAAAGTCGGATCTGAAAAGGCAGGTACAGGGGCTACGGGGGGGAGAGGTCGGGTTAGGAGAGGGATCCTTCTCGGAGAGAGGTGGAAAATCCTCAGGCATAAAATGGGGGGTAACAGAGGGAGCTTCATCCCGGGACATACCATAAGCAGGATCAATCAACGTGCTCAATGAGGGCGAAAGCAGCGGTGTGGGTTCACCAATGGAAACGACAGAGGGTGAAAGAGACTCACAAAGAACACCCGAAGGCTTAGAAGTTGTGGCTTCAATTGACTGCATAAAAAGAAGTTCATTAACTGATGCATCATCAAAAAGCGAGAGAGAACGGGAATACGTACCATGCTTAGCAACCTAGGGAGCCACCACATAAGGTTGTGTAGGGGAAAAGTTCGGAGCAGGCCCGGAGGGAGAGACATCGGTCTTAAGAGAATTCTCCAAAACCTTCAGCAACCAAGGGCATGACACCTCGAAACAACAGTTGCAACGGAATGGAACATGAAGATAGTCCAGCTTCTGAGTGAGAAGATGGTCTTGACACATTATGTCCACTTCTACCGACAGGCCCTGAGATATATCCATCTCGACCAGCACCTTTGCCTTCCTTTTATCGAAGACAGACATGAAATCCTCCTCAAGGGCTACAAAACGCCCTATCGTATTTGCAATGCCTTCCAAGAGCCCCTTGTTCCATAGGGGGAAGGGAAGCGCCGGTAAAATGACCCAGAGGTGATGCTTTACCACCTTTTCCCGCAAAGGGTCGAAAGCCGCATGCCATCGGTTTAAGACCAGTGAGCCCTTCCCCAATGTCCATAAGGAGTTAAGGATAAGTGAAGCATGTTCAGCTTCCAGAAACACGAATACTAGCCACCCTTTGGCTAGAAGGATAATAGTAGGGACGTAATTGATCAGGGGCTTCCAATGGGTTGTAGCCAAATCGACCCAGTCCTTCTTACCCATCCGACAGTACTCCAATCTTCCTATGAGCGCTCTGTGACACAGCTCCCCGACATGTTCCATGAACACATCGTGCCCAAGCACAAAACTGAAGCGGCCACCCTGAACCTTAGTGGCTTTGTCTTCCTTTAATATCCTACCAAAAAATGTGCTATGTAACACGTTCATTGATTGAACCCTCGTGGTGCTCTCTTCACCTACTAATTGCATACAATAGTTAAAACACAGTTTGTGGAAGGTAGTTTGGAATCCACATAGATCTCCCTCTTTCTGTCATTCAGTATTTTACTTGACAAACGAGGTATTGTTGGGTGATTTCTTTCATCTGAAACAACAAAAACATTAATGATATTTCCTCCACAGCAAACATTTTATGTTCTCCCTTAAATTTTACTTGGTCTAGAAGTTTATTGTTAGGTCTCCATATAATACAAAATGGCCAAAGGAAACTAGGAGTGAGTGCAACTACGGTAGGAATATTCCCACTGTCTTGTTGATTGGTAATGATATCAACTCTCAAGATCACCATGCCAAATATCTACACAACTGTAAGATTCCACAAGCTGGGTCCAAAACTAATATTAAAGGAATTAGTAACTATCCGTAATATATTTTCTTTGCAAAAGAAAAATTGTAGATTCTTTTCCATCATATTATAATTAGTTATCTGATGTTTATTAATTTAGGATAAATCATTACAGTCATGATTAGGATAATCATACATGTACAAGCATTGTTTTTCCTTCTTTACATCGAATACTAGCTACATTACATTTAATCTAATTGAGTAG
This sequence comes from Pseudotsuga menziesii, assembly GCA_001517045.1. Taxonomy (NCBI): domain Eukaryota; kingdom Viridiplantae; phylum Streptophyta; class Pinopsida; order Pinales; family Pinaceae; genus Pseudotsuga; species Pseudotsuga menziesii. Next base: position 11,711 of record LPNX011042728.1, on the reverse strand, counting down.
TTTTAAGTTTTCAAATTAATTATTTATATCATATACAATTTCTTTTCTCCCTAGTTTCCCATTTTCTCTTCAAGTAAGCTTAAGATACACAAGTTCCATTAGAAAAGAAAGCTCTGTATATAAGTTAAATTAGGATTTAGAAATCAAATCAAGACCTTTACAAAATCGATATAAGTGACTATACATACATGTTAGAATTACATTTTAACCTACTATATTACCATACAGGTTATAAATCAAAACAATTTACACATCTAATAATTATACTAATAAAACTATTCATTACAAAACTGTAAGTTAAAGGGTTAACCAAGTCATGGTTTTCAAACTAGCAGCCCTTCGATAACCAAAGGCAGAATTTAGTTGAGCCGGGTGTTATATAATCTATAGTAGTTCCAACATCGAAACCCTAACAAAATTCACTTTGAACAAACTAAGGTAAATATTGTTTAGCAATGAAATAGGTCACAGGTTCAAAACCTGTTAAAACCCTTTTAGCCAATAACAAGAGTCTAAAACTTCATACAGGAAAATAAAGGTCGTATACTTTAACCATTCATTGATTTTATTTAAATCAAGATGGAAATTTTTTAAATATTATTAACAATAAAAAAAACTAGGAATCAAACCCCATAAAGGCATGGTTTCTTTACAAACAATCTCTTAAAACCAGTTTTCTTATTACACAGAGGCCTTGCAGCTCATAGTTTAAAACAAAAGTAAATGTTCCAAAATCACGTAGTGGCTTATTGCTTAAGTTGTCAAGATTTCAGTGGCCTCACAACCCAAATATCTTCTTTAAATAGAGTAATGGCTTCATGGTCTAAATATTATGAAAACATATCTATTACAGTGCTAAGGAATAACCATAGCCTTACAACCTATAAATTAACTCAATTAAGAAAAACGAAACTACAACCTAAAATTTAAGATAACATTCATGGCGGTATATTTGCAACGACAAAGGCCCTCACGGGTTCTTTAATTTATTTAACCATTACTTTAACATAGATTCGCAAACCCCTGTAGTGCGGGTTCTATCAACCATAAAATAATAATAATTTGTTTACAAGAATTCTGCGTAAGAGTTCAAAACCCTTCTAAGAAACAAAAATGTTACAACTAGTAATAAAATCCCTCCATCGACTCCATGGTTGAAGGGAGGAGTATTGAGAGCACAACCATAGAATGCTTTACGACTATACTAAAGAGAAATGACCACTTTCATGCCAAAAGGCAAATGTAGAGATGGATTCCCAGCCCATGCCAAGAAAATGCAAAGCCACATAGTCACAACGCCATGAAGGAGCAAGAAGTGTAGGTACAGGTATTACCAGGAAGAGGCGTTTCTTTCACGGAGTTTGGCCCTTATCCCCGATACAAAAAACTTGACCAAAAACTCCTGCATAACAATAACTGGAGGTCATATTCATTATCATCAGAACTGCATTTCTATCTTCTCCCAACTCGAAAATTCGAAAAGGAGATAAATAATATTTTTACCTTGACAGTGGTGATAAATACCCCAGCAAAACGGGTTGCGTAGAGCAAAAGACCTAGGGTTGATGCTCTTGTTTCTATGGGTATAATGAACATATGGAAGGAAAGGCCAAGAACCTGTTGACAATGCTAAGAGCATACAAAACGATGCCAAAACCAAGGTCGAGAGTCGAAGGAACTCACTCAGAACAGAGTATAACATTACAACACAAAGTTGAAATTCAAAGAGAGTTAAACCCTTAGGGTTTATGACAGAATGTTTATGCATTACAACTGGAGGTCGTAGGTTCGTCACATGGGTCTTTAAATACTAATGCTTTGATATCTATTATCAACCCAAACTCTAATGTTCCAAGAACGGTCAGATATTACATTACACCTTTAAACATTTTTTTATACCTTTGCTTGTTCCTTTTTATGCTTGATCCTTTGGTTAAGTTTGGCTCTAAATGTCTTGTAGATACCTTGCTATATAGGTATAGATAGACCCATTTTTATGCACAATCTCTTGGAAGTGGCACTAGTAATGCTTGAACCTTCTTTAGAGTACCCGCAGTAGAATAGATAGTTTATGTGTCAGCTCTAAGGATAAGTAAGACCTTAACCAACACTCTAATATCTTAGAGAAGTTTAACAAATGTCCTAGAAAGTATAGCTAACAAGCATGCTAACTGTAACCGACGGAAAAATAAAGATGATGTTTCATCATACTTAATGTCAAGTAAGTAGTGTCGCCATAACAATAAATCACATAATAATGTTGGAGTAAAGAAATATTTATGAACAATGGTTTTTAAGCTAAACAAAATCGAAGGTTAGTTGTAACTATGTTAAACACAAATGGATTAATTGTTGTTACAAATGCAGTTAAGACTAGTTTAATTTTTTTTTTTTTTACGAATTTAGGAGATGTTACATGTGGTATCAGAGAAAGTTCCAAACACTAGGCTTGATTGGCCTACTCGCATGCAAACATGAAACAAAATATAATGATCATGTTTTAAAATATTTCTGTACAAAAATATAAAATTGTATTTTGCAGGAAATAGAAGGAGCTGAAGCATCTGCTGAAAATGGATCCCATTACAATAATCCATACTAAATTTATGTGGAATTTAATAATCAACCCTCAGAGTTACTTCAAACAGTGAAAGAATTAAAGGATGAACGACACATTGTGAAAGTAGATAATGAGAGAATTTTGGAACTAAATTAAATTTTACTAGAAAAAATACACAACAAAGGAAAAGATAAAAGAAATGCATATGAAACTGGTTTTGAAATAACATCATACAAACATAAGAGTAAGAAATTAAAATTTTATGATAGTGAATCTTTTTTGGGAGTAAATTCAAGGTCGTATAGAGGAAGGTATAAATACACAAGTGAAAGTAGTGGGTAGGCCTAGAAAAAGGAAGTATAAACCGTATGAAGAAATCTCAGGAGAATTTTAAAAGATAAAACCTCCCATGTTTAACGGGGAATTGGAAAATGGTGAAGAAGATGAGATTTGGCTATTGGGGATGAAAAATTACTTTCAGATTTATAACTACTCCAATAAAATAAAATCCTTCGGATGGCTATCTACAACCTAATCGAAAAATATGACATTTGGTGGTAGGACATAAAAAGAGTGAAAAACCTTAAGGAAAAATATTTAACCTAGGAAGTATTTAAAAAATAATTTAAACAGAAATTTTTATCTGAACAATATTATGTAGAAAGAGCTAAAGAGTTTTATAAACTAAAACTGGGTTCAATGTCAATGAAAGAGTTAAGTAGAAAATTTCTGACCTTATTAAGATGTGTACCATATATAATTGACAAGAAGCCTAAACTACAAAGGTTTTTAAGATGTCTACCTGCTCGCTTCAAGGACAGAATTGAATTTGATAATCCAAAGACCCTTGAAGAGGCAATGAGAAAAGTTGAATTCTGTTACGAATAGAGTAAAAAGAGAGAAAACATACCTAACTGGAAGAATAAGAGAACAAGTAATTTTGATCAGAAGAGAAAAGGTTTTAAGTCTAATAAAAGTTTTGGAAATAATTCTCGGAATTTCTGTAAGAATAATTATCAAGGAATAGGTTTTAAAAGTAAAACACGGCAAATATTAAGAATATAAAAACAAAAATTAAATGTGACACAAACTTAACCTGAGAACTTTCAAAACAATTGAACTTTTCGGAGAAAAAAATATGTTGAGTGCCATCATCAAATATCAACTCTATGTTTATATATAAAAACAAGAGCCACGAGGTGGCAATATCCCCGACGTTATTTATAGGTGTTGATATAAGATGAAATGATAAGAAGCTATTAGTAAAGAAAAGAGCATTTTGGACCACGCTATTAACAAAGAAAATATCCCTTATAAATAAGGCCACTAGCAATTGTCTCACAACAACATTGAAGCATACCCTTTTAAATGGATAATACCTATTCTTTTGCACGAATGTTTTTCTTCTAGGTTTTCCTTTTTATAGCTTTTGTGTTAGAGAAATACCTTTCAGTAAAGTTGGAGACATTACTCAATGTAACACCAAAAAAAACTATCAAATACTTCAAATTCACCTAAATGTTTTGGCTAATTCACCTAAATCCTTAAGCCAAAGAAGATAATTTAAATGTCATGCAATCTCTAAGTTTAAGGACCTAACAATATATGATAAATGTTAAGCGAAAAAAGATAATTTAAATAATTTGAATGCCATGCAATCTCTAAGTTTAAGGATCTAACAATATATGATAAATGTTAAGCCAAAGAAGATAATTTAAATGCCATGCAATCTCTAAGTTTAAGGACTTAACTTATAAATACCATGCAATCTCTATGTTTAAGGACTTAACAATATTTGAAAAATGTTAACAAACTTTTATGGTTATCAGTAATGCATGAGTTATGTGTATGATATATCCCGAATACACATAAATATTATGTGCATGGATAAAGTGTTTGTAATCCATATATCATTGTTAACAATAATTTTTGTGATTTATTATGAATTTATTAAATTTAAAATATAAATATGTGAATGGATAAAGTGTGTCTAATTCATATGATCACTTAACAATATATGAAAAATATTAACAAACTTTTCGGTTGTGAGTTATGCATGAGTTATGTGTAGATGATCATTTCCCGAATACACATAAATCTTATCTGCATGGATAAATTGTGTGTAATCCATATATCATTGCTAACAATAAATTTTGTGATTTATTATGAATTTATTAAATATAAAATATAAATATGTGAATGGATAAAGTGTGTCTAATTCATATGATCAATTAACAAAATATGAAAAATGTTAACAAACTTTTTTGGTTGTCAGTTATGCATGAGTTATGTGTAGATGATCATATCCCAAATACACATAAATCTTATGTGCATGGATAAAGTGTGTGTAATCCATATATCATTGCTGACAATAAATTTTGTGGTTTATTATGAATTTATTAAATTTAAAATATAAATATTTGAATGGATAAAGTGTGTCTAATTCATATAAATATTGTTAACAATAATTTTTGTAATCTAACCAATGAATTATTATGAATTTATTAAATTAAAAATATAAATGTTTTAACTTTAAGATAAAAGTAAATTTATCTAAAGTATAAACAATAAACTTTTTTTGTCAATTTAAAAACCACATATCATTTTAAATTAATAATAAAATGTCATTCTAACGACTCCAAATACAGCAAGTCACTCCTCTTCCATATCCTACTTTTCCTCTTCCTCCTGTCACAAACAGACAACAAAAAAAACCAAAAAAAAGAAAAACCTTTGACGATTGACCACTATTGCTCAAATATATAACCTCTATCAACCGATTTTACCTAATATATATAACTCCGATCTTATATATAAAATTTGTGAATCATATTTCATGATTGTAACATTTCACATATCCAAGTTTTTTTTAACACAAACCACCAAATTTGGTTGGATGTGATGTGCTACAAATCTCTTCATGTGATTTATTTCCAGTACAACAAATGTATTTGAGAGATAAAGTGTTCTCAAAATTCACTGGAATAAGGCTTTTGGGGAACCAAAATCAGTTTTTGTTTCACGATACTCGAGGAGTTTTGGATTCCGATTTCATAAGGGAGAACATTAGTTCAGGGTTATGACAGTTTTTTTCAAATATTTTATTATTATGCTCCAATCTATTTATTTTTAAGTTTGTTATTTTAAAAATAATGGAAATATGTAAAGTTTAATAATCAAAGTTTTACTTAATAACAATAAAATGTCATTCTAACATATTAATTAAAAAAAGAAATAAGCAAATCCACATGTCATTCTAAAATAATAATAAAAGAAAACCAAATTAAGACATTTCCTAGGTTGCATAGGTTTCCCATTTTTAACTCCACCTTATTAAAGTTAAAAAATATATATATGATGAGCCAGCTGGAATAAATTGACAACCATATTGATTTTTAATAATAAAATAAACATTAGACAATACATTAACGTGTAAGGATTGTGAGAAAATTGTAAATTTTTTATAATATTAATAACTATAAAATAGGCCCGCAGGGGTGTAGACTGACTGGCAAGTGTCGTGTAAATGAAGGAATGTTGTAAAGGAGGTCTCAAGTTCAAATCTCACCTCGACTTATCCGTGCCCCATGCTTGCGAGCTGTGTGGACACACCCAGGGTTATAGTGGCAACCAACGGGAATGGACCCCAGGGTTATAGTGGCAGCCAACGGGCTAGTAAAAAAAATAACTATAAAATAATTTTCATAAAATAATTTTTGATTTTACGATGATTTTTATCATATAATGGTCTGGTATATACTTCCATGTAATGAGATATTACCTAACCAATTAAATCAAATGAATGGCCTATTTATTGTAGTTTATTTTCAGCATTTTCTGTTAGATATCAAAACCACCTTGATATCAAAACAATTTTTTTTTTTCTAGTACATATATGCACCCAAATTAGTTTTGCCTCTTTCCACCATAGCCAATATGGAAGATATTTGTAGACCCCTGCTGAAAGCTTGTTTAAATAGCAACCTAGTTTGAAACTCTGAAACAAAAGAGAACCATCTAAGCACTGCTACAGAAGTAAAAATCAACAGGCCCATTACATAATCATAACCATGTGCAAGAGCCCTTACCGAATCCCAAAAACCAATCTTAACCACCATTGGTCTGCATGTTTGTGCTATCTGCAATTTTCAAAAAATAGTAGTTAAAGATATAAATAATATAAAAAAATTAGTAGTTGAAGATATAAATAATATAGCCCTTGTGAGGAATTTTCTGCATGTTTGTGCTATCTGCAATTTTCAAAAAATAGTAGTTAAAGATATAAATAATATAAAAAAATAGTAGTTGAAGATATAAATAATATAGCCCTTGTGAGGAATTCAAATCAATATATTTACGAATTAGGTCATTCAATTAAGTACCTGTAGTAAAGCCCTGTTGGCATGAAGGCTACAAGGCTCGAAAATAGTGTTCCAACAATTGCGATAAATCCAAGGAATAGAAGGAGTTTGAGTAGTCTGAACATTAGCTGGAAATCCACGCTAAATTGTTTTCGTCCTACTGACACCACCAACAAAATAGTCCAATACATATGTAAGAAATGGAAAACACAAATTTATGGTCTATCTATTGGACTTCGCATAAAAATTATGATTTTATCAATGGATAATTTATATGATTAGGAAACAGCTCGAGAAGCAAGCTCTGGCCATGTGATTCAAAACCAATTTAGAGTAGCATTTTGATCTGAATTTGTAAGTAGCATACCTTCAATACCAGTATTACAACCACAATAACAAGCCATGATAGCCCATACACCTAGAAAACATCCATTAGTTTTACAAATGCATTCAAAGAAAATTGTTAAAGTCAATGCAAAATAAAAAAAATAAAAAACTGATTTGTAAAGGAAGTCACCGAGAACTACTTACAATGATGCTCTTGTTTCCATTTGCTATGTTTAAATGATACATCAGACCATACTGACACAAAATGAATCTGACTGCAAGAAGATCCTCTAATAATCGTCCACAAAATCCAGTAGATCCAAGATGCTCATGTTCCTCTTCCCACCAAGATTCCCAACTTTTGTTTGCAGGTACACCAATACCACCCCTATTGTTTATCCATTTAGTCCAATGAATGGAGCGAATAACCCTGTCACCACCAAAAACCACATGGAAAGTGTGGTTAATATGTAAGAAACAAAATCTTTTGCTGGGGAGCAATAGATTTTATAGACAAAGAGAAGCATCATCAGCTCTAGTCCCTTAATAAAGTGGCTCCTTGAATAAAGCCTGTAATTCTCTACATATTTCTCATGCCGCACCACAAAACCTCACTCAGTGGCCCTATACTTTGCACCACCATGCAAATTTGTCCTGCCAAAGTAATGAGTTTTTGTACCCAGAGATCAGCATTTCCCGTACCAATGTAATACAAGGACTCACTAATAATTCTAGAAGCTTCTTGCGGTCCTACAATACCTCGTAATCGTGACTGGTATTCCCTCAAATATTGTATTTGTTGCTCATAACTTATTACATTCTACAAAAACATGTAAAATGCCATCACTTTCAGTACAGGAAACCAACCAAGTAAGTACAATGCCCATGAACGCCTAAACTGGCCATGGCTTTTTACTTACTCCACTTTCTGAAGTAGCGTTGTCGTGGCTAGAGCCGACCGAGGCGAATGTGACTCCGGTGATTAAATCATCCAACGTCAGTTGTGGGTCGAGGTATGCAAGGATTGTTTCTTTGATACCCAAGGCCAAAGCTGCAACTCAAAATATACAGAAATGAGACTGAGAAAATTATTCAATCCTTGGAATGTATATAGAAATATAAATGTTGAGTATTTGGAGATTATACCCAAGAAATCTGAAGTAAGCTTTCCATTAGAGAAGCGTCCAGTAGGTATCCCACCAGGAAAATCTCTGTCGTAAGGCGGGAAGTTGTGCTTCGCCAATGTATTGATGCTATTATTGTTGCCAGCGTCAAGAGTAGAGTCTCCTAACACAATTAATGCAGGAAACTGTGGTGTGCCTTGACCTTGAACCACCTCTGAACTTGAGATTAAGCAAAAACACTCTAAGATGAGAGTAGTTGTGACGAATTCAAGCTTCCAGGAGGTCGTGAATTTTGATGCTCGGCTGCCATTGATGGTGAATTTTGCAGCTCTGTATTTTATGTTTGCCTGTTTAAAATAATCGTTGGAGAGTGGTGCTTCAAAGATGAATGAATGTATGGTTCGGTGAGTTATTAAAGGTACCATGAATTTGAATGACAGTTCAATAAATGTCATTAATAAAAATCCAAGAGACCTTAGTTGTCATTGTAGTTGTAAGGGTGCCATGAGTAGTTGTGATTTGAATTGACTTAACTTCACGTTGCAGATGTCCCAGCTACCATTGTAAGTGATATTTAAGAACATTCATGTAGACATCACTGTCAAAACAGCTGATAGGGTTTCTTGATTGGCAAATACAGGAGAGCAAAGAAGTGGACAGTGGACTATGATGTAAAAGCTACTTTGATTTACGAGGTGAGGGTCAGGGAATCTTATCCTCTGCGTTCTGCTCTTCATCTCTTGTCCCATGAATTTAATTCTATTTGCAATAAATACCAAATTACTATACGGCATAATGGCATGGCCGGTTAAATGTTAATAATAATAACTAGCACAATCAACGAAAAAACCAAGTTAATGCTGCTGACGTGAGCCCGCCACCTACGCCTGAAGTGGATTCCCGAGATAGTGAGATCAGCTGCTTCTGACCAATAACCAAATGACAAAATAATAATTTAAAAAAAAATATTAATAATACAAATAAAAAACATTGTAAACACAAATATATGTTTTAGAAATTAAAAAAAAATTAATCCAGCTTCACCATATATATGTCCCCTATGTCCCCATCGGGGACATTAAAAAAATTAAATAATAAAAGATGATACTATCCTCTATATACCGAGGTATTCTTTAAAATAGCTAACAAAGATGTGTTAACATCCATAAAATATCCTCATAAAATATCCTCTTTATACAAATTTATGCTTTAAAATAGAAAATTTTATGGAAAAACAATTTTGAATACGAGAATGAAAAATCCAACTTATATTTCTATAATAAGTAAAATGAATAGAAAAAATTCAACTCTATGTTCTTATAAAAATACAAAAATTTCAAATAATAAAAGATGATAATATCCTCTTTATACCGAGGTATTCCTTAAAATAGCTAACGAAGTTATGCTAACATCCACAAAATATCATTTTTATACAAATGTATGCTTTAAAATAAAATAGAGAAATTTATTGAAAAACATTTTTGAATACCAGAATGAAAAATTAAGCTTATGTTTTTATAATAAGTAAAATGAATTGGAAAATTTTCAAGAATGGTGGGAAATCAAGAAGTGAATAATATTTCATCTAAGTCTTAAAAAATATAATTCCATAAAAATATTATATTAGATATGCTATATCTATTTCTTTTTATTCATATTTGTTTTTTATTTGTTTTTTATTTTTATTTCTTAACTTTTACAATTGTATTATGTGTTTTTTTCTTAGCTTTCTTTAAATAGACTCTAAACTTAATAAAAAAATCTAATTGATATATATTAGACATTATTCTAGTTAAACTGGTTATACCACATGTTATATCTAACTATTTGTCATGAATTTTCCAATTATTTATGTTTGTCTGTCATGGACAACCTTATTTATGCATGCATCCATACATCAACTACCAGTTAATTTTTATATTTTTTTATAATTATTTATTTAAAATTTTAAATAACAATAAAATCAATTTGGATAATACACTTGTATCATATTCCTTCAATCTAAAAAACATAAATAATAGTATACCCTAAATTCTAAGATATAAACATCTATAAACTTAACAAGGTTAAGTGAAATGATGGATGGTTGGGATTGTGTTTTCCTAAAACAAATATAGGATGTCAATTTTTGTAGTATACATGTTGTTATACATTAATTTTGTATACCTACCTTTGGCAGGTATATAGCAATCATTTTATGGTCAAATTAGGATGACTATATAATTTTGTTTTTATATAAATGTTTTGTGATGTTTTTGAAATTATTTTATATCAAACATAAAATAAAATTAAAATAAAAAAGATAACTATATAATTTTGTTTTTATATAAATGTTAAAATTATTTATAAAATAAAAATTCTCAAAGATAATTTAAAAGGCCAAATAACTTTGGAAAATAATTTAAAATGCCACATAGCTTTGGATGTGTGCATTATGAAAACCCTCATCTGAAACAAGCAATAAGCTTACCATTTTTTTTCAAAAGAAAGGTTGTGTAACAAGTATTTGATGTGATACTTCTATCAGCAGCCTGAAGCTTCCGATATTTCCTCCTGCCAGCAACTTGAAACTGCCCATACCTCTTCTTCTTGTTCGCAACATTCAAAACAATCTACGAATCTCTCATTTTGTTGAAAACAAAAATTAATTGACAATTCAACCAACATTGCCAATGCAATTTTTTTATTTGGAAATTCTGAATATGTTGTAATTTTAAAATTATTTCATTTAATTTTTTCCATATAACATTTGAAATCATTGGTGTGGCGCCAAGTCGCGGCCGTCTCTCACGATTTAATAATCATTAATATCACATGATAAGGAAAGACAACTGCACGATAGAGCATGGGGATGTAGCTCACATGGTAGAGCGCTCGCTTTGCATGCGAGAGGTACGGGGTTCGATACCCCGCATCTCCATTTCAACGTGAAAATTCATCGTTTGCTTTTCTGCTAAAGCAGATTGATTAAATTGTGCACGTGGAAAACGGTTTGCTCTCCCAGGACGGAATCCCGGCAAAGGCGGCGAATAATTGTTAGCGGGTAAGTGAGAACAGGTAGTCTAGTATCTATCATTGCCTAACCAGTATAACCTATTAATAAGAAAAAGAACATCATTGGGAAACACATAAGAATTTCTGTTAACCCACCAATCTATTTTGAAACTATTTGATAGTTTCGAAAAAGGCCTATCTGATGAGGAGTCTTGGGCTATTCAAATTGCTTGACTTACATCATGTGTATCTCCGAAATGGCAACGATCGAAAAGTTGAAACTTGGACACAAGCTCCCTTTTTTTTAACTTGTGATTTTTGGACCCTGAGGTGTCATAGAAAAAA
>LPNX011042699.1:579986-637673 GCA_001517045.1 Pseudotsuga menziesii | reverse complement strand
AAAAGAGAGGGTTTTGACTTACCCCGACACCCCTAAGACTATTTTGTCCCAATGCTCCGTTTACAAATTAACCGCGGAGTTACCCCCTATGGAGTATGCGCTCCAACAAAACCTGGCAAAAGAATGTTTCTGGCTCACCTTTCTTCATTTGGGAAGAAAAGTTGAGAAGGCTCAAAGCAGCCCTTAAAATTTGTTCTAAGAATCAGCCCTCCCCTATCCTTGAAAGGAAAAAATCCCAAAGAGATCTAGGCATCCACCAGATGCTTATGGAGACCTCCTCGATCACCCCGGAGCTGCTTAACGCTGAGATTGATCTGCAAAAGGCTCTTCATAAAGCACTGAGAGAAGAAGAGAACTACTGGCGAATAAAGGCGCATTGCCTTTGGCTCCAAGCTGGTGATAAAAATACATCTTTCTTTCACATGCAAGCAGAATCTCGAAAGAATCACAACTCCATCAGAGAAATCCAATTTTAGGGTCAAACTTTCAATAATTTTGAAGAGATCAAACATGCATCCCACTCTTTTTATAAAAATTTGTTTACAGAAGAGATGGAAGCTTCTCCTAGACTGGATCACTACCCATTGGCGGTGGTTCCCACGCTAATCAACGAGGAGGACAATCGAAGGATGACAGCCCCTATAATGACTGAGGAGATAAGCAAAGATCTGCATGGAATGAACCTTGATAAAGCTCCCGGGCCTGACGGTTTCACGACCAGATTCTACACTGCTTGCTGGGGTATCATCCAAAAGGATATGTTCAAAATGGTGAGGAAATCCCAAAATTGCAGCAAAATAGGAGGGAGCACTAACTCCTCCTTTTTGGCGTTAATTCCCGAAGAGAAAGGTGCCCAAATCTTCTCCAGATTCCGCCCTATCTCGCTCTGCAACACGGGGTACAAAATCATCACCAAAATTATAGCAAACAAAATCAAAAATGTCCTCCCCGGGATCATTCCGGAGAACCAGGGGGGCTTCATCCAGGACAAACAAATTCAGGACAACATTACTATTGTTCAAGAGGCAATTCATTCAAGCTGCCAAAGGAAGGAGAAAGGTATGATAGTTAAACTGGATCTTGCTAACGCCTTTAATAAATTTTGGTTAAATTGTATCTTTGTTGTAATGATCAAATTGGGATTCCACCCCCAATTAATTAGCTGGATTAGAGCCTGTATCTCGGGGCCATGGATCGCCCCTTTCGTTAACGGGAGACCGGCTAATTTTTTCCACGCCTATAGGGGTCTCAGGCAGGGATTTCCTCTGTTCCCCTTGCTCTATGTCATTCAAGCGTCGGTCCTAAGTTTCCAGCTGGACAAGAGCTTTCAACAGCGCTCTCTAATGGGTCTCAAAATCACCCCCAGAGTGAAGAGAATTAACCATGCTCAATTTGCCGACGATACCCTCCTCTTGGGTCATGCCAATCTCACCACGGAAAGATCCTTCAAGAAAGAGCTGGATGCTTACACTGAAGTCTTAGGCAGCGAAATCATTTTGAGGAAAAGCAAAATTTATGGCTGAAACTACCCCTCCATTGAAATGATCGACATATCAAGGGCGTTGGAAATGGAAGGAACATCCACGTGGGACTCCATTAAATATCTAGGAATTCCGCTCGTAAAAGCAGCACCCAGAAGGAGCCTTTGGGTGTCTCTGGTGGAAAAGCTAAAGGCTAAGATCATGGCGTGGGGTGCAACCTGGCTAAACAAAGCAGGGAAAACTCACCTCCCTCCTTGTCTACCAGGCGTCGATTCTCTTAGCCCCGAAAGGAATAGTGAAAGATATTGATAGTCTATTGAGAAAAATCCTATGGGAAGGGGGAAGAAATGAAGGAAGAAAAATGCACTTAGTCAGCTGGGATAAGGTCAAAGCCCCTAAATGGGAAGAGGGTCTGCAAATTAGAGATGTGGCCACTCAGAATCTGGCCATGGGGGGCAAGACCCTCTGGAATATGATAAGCGGTAAAACTACTTGGAGCTCCAAATCCCTCAGGACTAAATACTTCTGTGGTCATAAAGAGAGGTGCCTGGATCGCCCTCCCCGGACTAGGAAAGGCTCCCCTATTCTTTCTCTCTGTCTAAAATCCCTTGATCTGATCACCTCCAATCTCATTTGGATTCCGGGAAATGGCTCCAAAATCATGTTCTGGGAAGACTCCATTCTAGGGCAGTACCCTTTAAAAGCCTTGGAGGGATTGGGCAGCATCAAAAACTGGCTCCATTCAAACAGAAAATTCACCCTTTGGGACTTATCTAGCTGGAACTTGGATGACTCTTGGTCTAAGTGGGACCTAGGGGCTATCCCGCTCGATCTTGACCGTGAAGCTCGCTCCCTTTTGGATGCTCTTCGAGGCAAGACTCATTCAAATTTAGACTGATTTGGACGAAGTGAAGACCGCAGTAAACAAGCTAGAGACCAAGCAGATCAGAATGCAAAAAAATGGAACAAGTCGTTGGGAGTGCATGAACCAGGAACTGAAAGAACTTTAGGAGGAAATATTCGAGGACAATATGACGAGTACGAAGGACCTTGCCAACATCTCAGGTGGAATTGGGAACCGGATGGCAGAGTTAGAGAAGAAGGTAGATGCACTACTCAAGGATCATGGGAAGACTCCAAAGACAGAACGTTGAGGCAGGCTCATAGCCAAACCCAACAGAACTCTCTCCTCTCTACTTGGTTTTACCCCTGCAACACTAGTTTTCTTTACTATGTATGCGTTATTTTGAATTTCTATGTCTGTTTAGCAAAGTCCAGAAGTTTTGTTAATGGATCTGTTAGTATAACTATGCCCATATCACTGGACATTATGCATATTCTGGATCAGAATCACTGTGTGTAATGCTACTGGCAGCTGTTTAGCCAGAAGATAATATAAAAGGCCTATAACCATTTTAGTAAAAAAAAGCACTAAAAGGTCCCAATATCTAGGTGCTTAGGGATATAAAATTTCAGTCTCCTAACTTGTCTTTTGGTTTCTCCTGCAAGTCGCAGCACAATTACTAATTTTACTTGTGAAATTTTCCCACCTATCAACTAGTTCTCTGATTTTGTTTATCATAGCAGTAAGAGTTAATATTTCAGATCTGATTCAGATCATGGATACTACTTTCGTGTTCCCATTTTGACAACACCATGAAGCAGATCGAACCCCATGGATCCTAGTGTTAGATCGAACTAAATAATTAATGAGGGGTTAAGATGAGGCAATTAATTAATTTGGAGTGTGCATTTAAATTTATACATAAATGCTACCCACTTGGAATAAATAATTATGGAGCATTTAATATTATTGGTGCAATTAATATTTTTATTTGTTATGCTGGATATATAAATGGAGAAATTGGCCCACCAATTCGAATTAGTGGATAAGGTTGGAGGAATTACTTGGAGTAGAAGTCAAGTAAGCACTAGAGTCCAAAAATGATGCCAAAAATGAGAAAAGAGGAATATTTCAGGAAAAGCAGCATAAATCCAGAAAGCAGGAAAGTATGAAAAGTAGTAAAGTTCAAAAAAGAAGTAAAGTCAGAAAAAGAGGAAAAAGAAGGAAAGCCAAAGCAAAGCAAAGCAAGGAAAGTATGTCCACTCATGGGTGACCTATTCTCATAGGTCACCAATCCAAGTAACTTGCTCAACATGTCAACATTAATTCTATAAAAGAAGTATTCCAACTTCCTTTCACATCTTTTGCTAGTTTGAGAAATTTTATGAATGCATTTGTGCATTTGAGAATTGGGAGATGTGCCCCTAGTCAAGCATGGGAGATGTGCCCTAGCTTTCTACGAGAGGATAATGGAATTCATCCATTTTAATTAATTTTATTTTCAGGTACTATAGCTGATAAAGTCGAATTTGAAGATCAGGAAAATCATCATCCATTCCAAAGATCGAATCTCCAAGTTTCATGTGGATTTCTAGAGCTAGTTTTTGGTGTAGAAGAAGATAGATTTTTCCATTATGCTTTGAGAGGTATTTCTTCCTATTTATGATGTAATAACAGATTACTGAATCTTATCAGTTTGAATAGAAAGTTCTTAATCATCATCACCAAGTTCAGAGATCAAATCCTCCCTCCTTCTATTCTACAACTAGTTTCCTATATGCAAGAGGAGAGATTCTTCCATCATCCTCTGAGAGGAATATTGTCCTATTTCTGATGTAATAACATATTATGTAATTTTCTTATATCATTCAATTCAATACAAATTCCATAATTCTGATTTCTACTCCAATTTATGCACCCCTTCTAGATTTAGCTAAAATTTGAATAGCTTTCAATGAATGATTCATAAGTCAATGTGTAATAATCCAAATGAATTCATTCCAGTTCTTGGAGTTAGATAATATATCACATGACATGATCCAACCTCTGTTTCATAGATTATATTGCATTTTAGTATTGTTTGGGAGTCCAAAAGTTGAGTTGGCCAAGCAGTCAAGAATTGTCATTTTACTAGTTATGCTATAATACTTGATCAGATATCTTTGTAACTTTATATAATGATATATTACTATTGAATTAATTTTATTAAATTATATTTAACCTATATCATCTCAGAAGCACCCATATCCATTCTCCATTTAAATTACCCAGTCCTGGTAACTAGTTTTCATAGTTCCACCCTTAATATTCCCTGTGACTGTCCAGAATTGTTTAAAACCTGAATATACCTTTATATACATGTCTAATAACTTTATTACCAATCCAAATCATTTCTCCAAAGCCTCTGGTTGTGGATATTAGAAAAGTGCTTTCTAGTTTCACAGTTAGGTGACCCAACAGCGTGGAAGTAGGTTTCCGCAGAGCGGGATCCGAAACCTCAATGGTCCCTGATCTAAATGTGTCAGGGAAGACACTATATCTATCCTATTATTGCCTTGATTGCTTCCCTCTTCCATGTGACCAAAAGTATCAATCGTTTTTCCCTTATCTGCTTAGTTTCCAAAAGTCGACTGGTTGTTTGCAAGTTTTATTTTAAAACATTAAGCTAATTTCCAGAAAGTTAATATTCTGATCTGAATATTAGATCAGGGATATTAAAGTGGTATCAGAGCACTTTCCTCCACTCCTGTGGAAAGAAGGATCTCTATTGACTAATTTTATAGATCACCAATTCAAGTTGCAACCATGAGGGTTGTGCCAGTAGTTGAAGATGATGGCTTTGATCAGTTTGTTGAAGAAGAAGAGGTGATCTATGTTAATGATGGGTTTCAAATGTAAAGAGACAAGGATGGTTACTTTTATGACCATATTGAGTATGAAGAAAGCAATGTGGAACTACCCATGGCTAATCCTAAGAAGGATTTAGCAAAGACGATAGATGTAGCTGAAAACTTGCACCACCACTACAAAGAGTATCTTGACTGGGGGGAAGTTATTTGTAAATCCATTCCTTTCAAAGATTACCTTTATTTCATATTTGGATTTGTGCCCAAGAATGTAGATGATTATTTTTTCAAGAGCAGCAAGTCATCCATAAAGGGACCAAGTTGTTCCAACTATGTGAGTAAGGAAGAAGAAAGAGAAGCCAAAAAGGAAGATGCAACAAAGACATATATTGGTCCAAGCATTATGAGATTTTTTGGGTGTTCTCCTAGTAGATATTACAAAAGTGGTAACATGAGTACTATTCCAGAGAGTAAAGTTTCATCAACTAGCTTGGAGAAGCAAGATCCACTGACAAAACTTCCTTCGAAGGAGAAGGTCATGAACCTTACAAAGAAAGAAACATGTAGTGCATCTAATGGAAGTATTGATGAGGAAAAAGAAGAAGGGCATGTTGGTCTAAATATTCTAGATAGGAAAGATGAAGAGGACGATGGGGACCCAAACGCATTCTCAATCATGGAAAAGGGACATGATTCACTTAGTTCTTCAAGTGATCAAGGAAAAGAAAAGATCCATGAGGTGAAGTGCAAATCACCACAAGGTGGTTTCCTAAGAGGAGAAGTTGAAGAGGAATGCACTTCAAGATTCTTGCTGGGTGATCACCAGATCATTGCTCAATATGTGGGCTTATGTATGGCTGAAGATACGTCTTTTGGATCATAACCAAAATATGATTACAAATCAGAGTTGGAGTCACCTCAGGAGCCACATATGGAAGAATAAATCAAGGCCACGCCGCTAGGGTGTGAAGCAGAGAAATTGGTGGGTGAACAAGCCATCATAATTACACCACATAAGGAGGAGAACATGACAGATGGCAAGTTAGTAAATTATGATTTTTATGTGTCATTGTGTAAATATAATATGGCATCCACTTCCAGTGAAAATTTCAGAATGGTTGAGCCCCCTAGTGATGAGGTTCAGAATTCTGGTGTAAAAAATGAATGCAGTATGAAAGAAAAAACTTTGAGAGAATATCTTTCTGGTGCACCAAGGATGAATGAGCACTTAATTTGCAGTCCAAATTATGTTGTTGAGGACTTAAAATATGAATATATTGCAGCGACAACATATGGATCAGATTTCAAAACCTCGAGTGCACTGGATGAATTGATCAGGTGATGGAAAATGAAGAGGAGGAACATCAACAAGAACCTCATCTTCTTGCATGATCATTGAAGATGGATGAACAGAAGATCGAAGAGGCCCTAAAAAATTCTCCATGACACTCATGATTCAGTGTCAAATATGTGTTGGGAAGCTACTTTAATGGAAGACCAATCTTCCTTTGAATCCATGGAGAATATTCAGAAAGAAATGTCCACAATCAAAGGTAATTTATCACAATTACTTTCAGATAAAAATGACATGTTTGAGCTTGTTGAGCTCTTGTGGGAAGCATCA
Organism: Pseudotsuga menziesii; assembly: GCA_001517045.1. NCBI lineage: Eukaryota > Viridiplantae > Streptophyta > Pinopsida > Pinales > Pinaceae > Pseudotsuga > Pseudotsuga menziesii. The sequence goes on along the minus strand of LPNX011042699.1, from coordinate 630,878 downwards.
CTACACGATGAAGAAATTATTTGCATATATGAATAAGAGAACTACAAGCTCAAAGGTGATTTGTTGGCCACCCAATATCCTTTGAGATGCACTCAAAGTGCCCTCTTAGAATCACAAATGAAGATAGAACAATTCCAACAAGAGTGGCAAGAATTGACTGAATCCTCAGTCTTTCCTGAGAGTCATCCCTTTTTGGTAAATGGCATAAAAAATTCCATGGAGGAATCTCATGAGTGGGTGGACCATGAGGAGCATTCTATTTGGTATGTGCTTGAAGAGTGTGCCGAATAGTTTAATGAGAACCGAGCACTTGATTTCTTTCCAAGGAAACTTGAGTTGTTCCTTGAACACAGTCACTCTCCCATGGAAAAGTGGGATGAGAGCACCCAATTTGGGCCAAACAATAATGAAAAATTTGCAGCCATAATTCTGATTACTGAAGGTTGGAGACATGCAAAGAAGGTCCACAGTTCTTTCTCACATGTCCTAGATTCAGCAACACCAATGAGGAATGAACATTGGGTGAAGAATTTTTTTTGGTTTGTGTCACATGCACAACAGGGAGATCATGATTTGTCCCCATGGGAGATAGATACTATTGCAGAAGATATGGCTGATTATAGATCATATAAATCATCAAGCAATATCTTTGATTCATCCACTGGATGGTTGGATAGAGGACTCACTAAAGAGAAAAATCTGGAAGGTAAAAGTTTTATGTCTTGTTGCAAGAACATTGTTTTTAATATTGCTGAATTTTCTATGATTTACAAGCAGCAGAGAAGGCATGTGTGTGCAGCCACTTTTGACAAGAAGGCATCAGATATACACTTACTTTCAATGTGTGGGTGAATTGATGGAGTTTTGCACCCTTGGATCAATGGCAGAGAGTTGAGCCATTGGATGAAGAGGGGAGCACCTGTTGATTTCCATAAAGACCATGATACCTCGTTATTTGAGGGAAACATGAAAATGACTGATTTTGATACAAATTACTCTTTTTTGGAGCAGAATTTTAGGGAATGGGATCCTTACCCATGTCACTTGAGTTTCATGGATAACACACTTGTTCCTTTTGTGCATTAGTTACATGAGAACTTTTCAGTTGGAATGGAAAGATTGGTGGAATTGTGGCCTCACTTTTTGGAGGAATATTTGGGGATGTATAGTCTTTCTTTGATTCATCCCTACATTGGAGAGTTGCATATCTTTATTGAGGGGCCCTCAAAGCTTCAAGTTTACATTGGAAAGGATGATTTTCCAATATGGTGGTATGATGTTTTCATCTTTCCCAACATTTCATATGATGCTGATTTTTTCTTGTTACTAATGTTTGGGAACATGCAGTATGAATAGTGGTATCTAGGCACTCTTTTTCTTAACATATTTTGTTGGATGGTATTTCGATCCATGGGGGTGCCATACAATCAATGGGATCCTGGAATTGTTTGTCCTTGGAGAATTTGTTTGCATGTTGGCATGATGGAGCAAGCCAACCCTCTTTTGCACCAGTTCATCTATGTTACACTTGGTTTCAATTTCCGGGAACACCTCCTTGGATGGACTTATAGTTTACATAGTAGTGGTATATTTTCATTTTTGATATTCTTATGGGATCTTGGCACACTTTCCAGTTGCTTCACTTGGATAGAAGTAGGCATGTTTAGTTACAGATGTAGTGAATATTTTCTTGAAGAGAGGATTATGATCATAGTAATGCAGCAAAAGCATGATGGACATCTTGGGATACTTTGCTTGAGGACAAGCAATTTTGGGAAGGGACGACTGTCATGTTCCCATTTTGACAGCACCATGAAGTAGATCGAACCCCATGGATCCTAGTGACATATTGAATTAAATAATTAATGAGGGGTTAAGATGAGGCAATTAATTAATTTGGAGTGTGCATTTAAATTTATCCATAGTTGCTACCCACTTGGAATAAATAATTATGGAGCATTTAATATTATTGGTGCAATTAATATTTTTATTTGTTATGTTGAATAAATGGAGAAATTGGCCCACCAATTCGAATTAGTGGATAAGGTTGTACTTGGAGCAGAAGCCAAGAAAGCAATAGAGTCCAAAAATGATGCCAAAAATGAGAAAAGAGGAATATTTCAGGAAAAGCAGCATAAATCTAGAAAGCAGGATAAAACAGGAAAATCGGGAAAGTATGAAAAGCAGGAAAGTTCAGAAAAGAAAGAAAGTCAAAAAAAGAGGAAAAAGAAGGAGAGCCAAAGCAAAGCACGGCAAGAAAAGTATGTTCGCTCATGGGTGACCTATTCTCACAGGTCACCAAGCCAAGTAACTTGCTCAACATGTCAACATTAATTGTATAAAATAAGTATTCCAACTCCCTTTCACATCTTTTGCCAGTTTGAGAAATTTTATGAATGCATTTGTACATTTGAGAATTGGGAGATGTGCCCCTAGTCAAGCATGGGAGATGTGCCCCAGATTTTTGTGAGAGGATAATGGAATTCATCCATTTTCATTGATTTTATTTGCAGGTCCTATAGCTGATAAATTCTAATTTGAATATCAGAAAAATCATCATACATTCCAGAGATCGAATCTCCAATCTTCCTATGGATATCTAGAGCTAGTTTTTGGTGTAGAAGAAGATAGGTTTTTCCATGATGATTTGAGAGGTATTTCAGCCTATTTTAGATGTAATAATAGAGTACTGAATTTTATCAGGTCTAAAGGAAATTTCATAATCATCATTACCAAGTTCAGAGATCAAATCCTCCCTCCTTCTATTATACAACTAGTTTCCTATATGCAAGAGGATAGATTATTCCATCATCTTATGAGAGGAATATTGGCCTATTTATGATGTAATAACAGATTATTTAATTTTCTGATATCATTCAATTCAATACAAATTTCATAATTCTGATTTCTTCTCCAATTTATGCACCCCTTCTAGATTTAGCTAGAATTTGACTAGCTTTCAATGAATGATTCATAAGTCAATGTGTAAAAGTCCAAATGAAGTAATTCCAGTTCCTGGAGTTAGCTAATATATAAAATGACATGAAAAAACCTATTTTTCAGAAATTATATCACATTTGAGTATTGTTTGGGAGTCCAAAGTTGAGTTAGCCGAGCAGTCCTGAATTGTCATTTTACTAGTTATGCTATAATACTTGCTCAGATCTCTTTGTAACTTTTTGAAATGGCATATTAGTTTTGAATGAATATTATTAAATTATATCTAACCTCTATAATCTCATAAACACCCATATCCATTCTCCATTTAAATTACCCAGTCCTGGTAACTAGTTTTCATAGTTCCACCCTTAATATTCCTTGTGACTGTCCAGACTTGTTTAAAACCTGAATATACCTTTATATACATGTATCATAACTTTATTACCAATCCAAATCATTTCTCCAAAGCCTCTGGTTGTGGATATGATAAAAGTGCTTCCTAGTTTCACGGTTAGGTGACCCAGCAGCATGGAAGTAGGTTTCCACGGAGCAGACTCCAAAACCTCAATGGTCCCTGATCTAAATGTGTTAGGGAAGAAACTCTATAATTCCTATTATTTCCTTGATTGATTCCCTCTACCCGCTTCCCTATGACCAAAAGTATCAGTCATTTTTCCCTTATCTGCTTAGCTTCCAAAAGTCGACTGGTTGTTTGCAAGTTTTATTTTAAAACATTAAGCTAATTTGCATAAAGTTACTATTCTGATATGAATATCAGATCGAGGATATTACAACTACATAAGTTGGGAGACAATTGAGTATAATTGACATTTATAAAGGATATTTTATAAATATGAATTTTATTTAATTGTTCAAAAGTGGTTAAAAAAATTGTTTATATTATTGTAAAATCGGATGGTCAATAATGTTTTCTAAATTGGATATTTATATCCGTACCTTATGTGTGTGTGTATATATATATATATATATATTGCTAACGATTCATAGTTGCATAGATGATTATAGCATTATGTAGTTGGTAATTATATAAAGCCTTGCTATTTGGTAATTATATTGTTATATAATTGGAAAGTGGTGTAATGTTTGTTAGTGGATAATTGTAATAGTAGATAATTAGATAATTATTATTATGTCCTCAACATGTAGTATTTGGTCGAGGATATTAATTCAATAATGAGGAGATTAATTTTTACTTAGATTATGTTGCCACCTTTCACACACCTGGGGGGGAACGTGGCAGAAATCTTCAAGCCACTAGGTGTGTCCTTAGGGGCAAGTCTCGAGTCAAGGATGTCACCTTGTTCTTGACTCCTCCTTTTAATCTCAACTCCTAACGAAGCCAAGGGGGATAAACCCTGTTAAGTTACTAAGGCAAATTACTTTAGTATGATGATGTTTAGACTGAAGGAGTTGTTTAGGAGTTTGAAATTAAACATTAATAACCATAGATGACAAGATAAAAAAATGAGCACAAGAAAGCACAATGCTGACACACAATATATATATATATCAAACATATTTAAATAGAGAACCGGTGCCTTAAAAATGGAGTCATAAAATAATCAAAGTACTTGTTGTTGGAGACATTTACCCACCATGCACACTTAATTTGGTCAATTTGGCCTTGTTAAACCACTATCCTAAGTTTTATTGACTTAATTGACATCAGAGGAGCACTGTATGACATCAGCATGAGCACACCCACGCCTACCTTTAGTAAAGGAGGCCAACTAAGCCTTCTCCTTCATTTGGGGAGGCCAACTGGAGCACTCCGGGAGTGATATGAGTGTCATAAATGCACCTAATTGTTAACTGATGGTTACAATCAGTTAAGATGAGTGGTGAAGGTGCCTCCATTCATTATATTGATTATTTTATTAATATTTAATGAACTGGAGTCAACAAGGGCGCCTCCAACCACCTCTGATGGCCAGTTTGACTTCAGTTAACCTCATCAGGGTTCATTGGAGTTATTGATGCGCTACCACTTGTTGGTTGGCATGCAGTGACATGTGTCTGAGCTACTTTTAGTTAGACTTAGTCATTCATTGCACTCTGACTTCAGTTAGGACTTAGTTGAGTCAATTGGCACTTGATCAGTTGATTAACTAGTGTGTTTACTGCGGCTTACAGTCAGTTAAGCTACACCCACTCATTCAATTCGAATGACCTCCCTGGGAATTAAAATTGTCTTGGCATTCATGCATCTTGCATGATCATTGTATTGTATTATTCATTATTCATTTGATTATACAAAGCTGCTACTCCCATTGCAGCACCATTTTGCCAATTTTATGCATATTTGTCTGTATTCTTTGTGAGACTGTGTTTTCAGTTCCTAGACCACTATGAAAAATTAATATGGTATCAAAAATCACGGCAGGATGAAGCTCAGATCTCTCAAAAATAAGGTTTTTGACAAATATTGCATGAAAAATTGAGCAAAAGCTCAAAATTCCAGCACTGCACCAGAAGCCAAGGCTTACCACTTAATACCCCAAGTAAGGAAATTGTTGATCAAGCTTGCTTGATCAACTATGCTGGGGGTGATGAGAGCCTAAAATGTGCAGGCTATCTGACCTTACGGTGCCACTTTTGTTGTGATTTGCAAGTTTTAACAAGTGAAAAGCATTCGTTCCAGCAGTTTCAGATGGCTTCTTCCATAGAACTCTTGACTCCGTTCGATTTCCATTCATGGAAAGGAGACATGGAGATCCAGCTACATGCCAGAGGAATCTATAGGGTCACTATGGACACTAAAGAAGAGCCTTCTTTTGTGACAGACAAAGCTAGATTCTTGAACAAGAAAGATGAAGCATTCGGATTCTTGTGCCTCTCTGTTTCCTGGGATCTTCTTTTCCATCTCTCAGGATTGAAGACTCCAAAGGAAATTTGGTACAAATTGGAAACCCTGTATGGAAATCAGGATGATTTGAGATTATACCAGCTTGAAAACGAGTTGATGTCTCTCAAGACTTCCAATTTGGAGACCTTAAATGATTTTTTCACAAAGTTCAAGCACATTGTCTTACTGTTGAAGCAATGTAAGGTGGAGAAGGAGGATGATCAGCTCATCCTCGCCATACTATCCAAACTTGGAGTTGATTATTCGGTGGTTGTCTATACATTCTTTGTGGGGAAGCTCACAACCCCTAGATGGAAGATGCCTTCACTCAATGCCTTCATTGAGTCCCTAACAATTGAACATGATAAGCTTGTCCAGATGGGGATCATCAGATCCTCCCATGATCAATCCCTCTATGTCTCAGGGTCCAAAGATATGAAGGGTAAAGGAAAGCAGCTGAAGAACCCAAAAACCAAATTCAAAGCTCCTAATCCTAAAGTTAAAAACTAGTGGCATGAAGAGCCTTCCGGCTCGAAGAATAACAAAAGCAAAGGGAATCATGGGAAGGAAAAAGTCAAGTGTTCATACTGTGGGAAATGATTCCACCCTGAACATACCTGCATGAAAAATAAACTTGATGAAGCTACTTCTCTTCTTGAGAAAAATCACATCAATCTTCCAGAAAGATTTCGAAGGAGAGATCAGCAAGATCGGGAACCATAGCATGAAAGAGGTCATGCCCTCATGGCAAGAACTTCAAAGTCCAAAGCACTCTTAATAGATTCTGGAGCTTTGAACCACATGATGGCTGAAAGATACTCCTTCTCATCTTTGGATACTGAAAAATCCATTCCCATCCACATGGGAGATAACTCCATAATCATATCCGAAGGACAAGGTACTGTAGATCTTGAGCATGGCTATTTTTCCAATGTTCTGTATGTACCATCTCTTGCATAAAACCTCCTAAGTGTTTATCAAATGACACATACGGGAGTTCCCAAGAGAGTCTCCTTTAGCCCAAATGATGAAGAGATCACAGAACTTGCATCTGGAAAACTTGTAGCAAAAGGCCTTGCAAACCATCATGCAAAAGCCTACGAGTTCTCCCATTTTGTGGCGGATGCAAAGCCCACCGCATTGTTGACTCATGGAAATGAAGTTAGTAGACTGTGGCATGAGAGGTTCATCCATCTAAAATTAAAATACTTGCAGCAATTACATAATAATTCTATGGTTGAGGGCCTCCCGGTCATCAAAGCTACCACTGGAATTTGCAAGGGTTGTGTTGTTGGAAAGCACCCTGAGCATAAGTTCGATCGGGGGAAGGAAAGCTAAGCATCATGCATCTTGGGACTGATACATTCTGATATCAGCAGTCCCATGCCTATCACATCCATGAATGGATCAAGGTACGTTCTGACTTTCATTGATGACTTTTCCAGATACACATGGGTCTTTTTTATCAAAAAGAAGTCGAAAGTCTTGGAAAAATTCAGTGAATTGAAGGCCTTGATTGAGAATGCATCTGGCCAAAAGATCAAGATCTTGAGATCTAATAATGGTAGGGAGTATGTCAATAATGAGTTACTGCATATATGTTACCAAAGTGGTATTTATATCCAAAATTCAGTCCCCTACACCCCCCACCAGAATGGTGTAGCGGAGAGGAAGAATCGGTCTCTCAAGGAGATGACCACCTGTATGTTGGAATCAAAGAAGTTGGCTGCAAATTTGTGGGCTAAAGACATGAATTCTATAGCATATATTTATAACAGAGTGCCACACTCATCCATGAAAGGGAAGACCCCTTTCGAAGCATACTTCGGACACAAGCCGGATGTGTCGAATCTGTGGGTGTTTGGGTCCACTGCATGGGCCCGAATTCCACTTGATAAAAGGAGGGATTTGCAACCACAAAGCATAGAATGTCTGTTTATTGGATATCCTGATGAATCAAAATGTTTCAAGCTGCTGGATATCAAAACAAAATAGATCATCATTTAAAGGATGTCAAGTTCGATGAGCCTCTTTAGGAGGTAGAACTAGTGAAGGAGAAAACTGTTGAATTTCCTTCCTATTCTACTGAATATTTGGATGATGTAATTGGGGGTGATGACCTTGATTTGGATCATATAATTTATGATATCAGTGTACAGAAAACATCATATTCTGAATTATAACCTGAAGTACAAAATCATCTCCCAACTTGGGCCCGACAGACACTCTCCTTCGCAGGAGATAACATTGGAAATCTGGATGATCCAAGGAGAACCCAGTACGATTTCCAAAGAGCAGGTATTGCGCTCTCTTGTCCTGATTATTTTCTATAGAATATTTTTATTTGATGATAATTTCAGACCCTAAGTCTTACTACCATGTTCGGAAGGATCCGAGATGGCAAGTTGCCATGGATGAAGAGATGAATTCTCTTCAGAAAAACACCACTTGGAAGCTAGTTTCTCTTCCTCCAGGGAGGAAATTGGTTCAATGCAAGTGGGTGTTTCAAACTAAGGTTACTACTAATGGAAGAAACTACAAATATAAGGCAAGGCAGGTATCAAAAGGTTTCTCCTAGGTCCAAGGTGTGGACTACCATGAGACTTTTGCATCGGTTGCAAAAATGGACTCCATCCGCCTAGTTTTGGCAATTTCTGCATCTAAGCACTGGGAAGTGCATCATATGGATGTTAAGTTTGCCTTTCTACATGGAGATATTCATGAGTATATATACATGAATCAGCCTAAGGGATACATTTCTGATCCATCTTTGGTTTTCAAGCTAAAGAAGTCACTATACGGGTTAAAACATGCCCCAAGAGAGTGGTATTCCAAGATGGATGCCTTCCTTCTCTCGCAAAACTTCCAAAGGTGTAAATCAGATCCAAATGTGTATATACAGAAGTTTGATGGTCATTTGATTATTATTGTTTTATATGTTGATGAATTACTGATTACAGGTAGCACAATTACTTCTATTTTAGTCATCAAAACTACTCTCCACAATGCATTTGAAATGAGCGATTTGGGGCTCTTGAAGCAATTTCTGGGGCTCGAAATTGAGCAAAATTTTGATGGGATAATGGTCACTCAGTACAAATACATATCAGACCTATTATTCAAGTTTAACATGGCTGAATGTAAGGCTTATACATTCCCTTTCCTTTTAGGGATCAACCTTGAAGAAGGAAAAAGCACACCTCCCATGGAGTGCACTATTTATCGACATCTGATAGGTACCTTTCTCTACTTGACTCATTCTCAACCTGATATATGTTATGCCATGAATGTTGTGTCAAGATACATGCAGTAGCCTCATGATATTCATTAGAAGGTAGCCAAGAGCATCCTCCAGTATATTCAGGGAACCAGGACCTACGGCATTCACTATGCTGCAAACTCTAAGCTAGAGCTAGTTGGTTACACAGATTCCGATTGGGTGGGTGATTCTATTGATCAAAAGTCTACTTTCAGATATGTCTTCATGTTTGGTGGTGGGACCATTTTCTAGTCTAGCAAAAACAAAGCTGCCATAGCATTGTCTTCAACAGAGAACGAGTACCAAGGAGCGGTGAATGCTTGCATCCAAGCTTTTTGGTTGCAAGCCATTCTTTCAGAGTTTGATCTTGGTAGTACTTTGTCCACTATCCTCTTTTGTGACAATCAAAGTGCTATTAAGATATCCACATATCCAGTTACCAGGTAGAGGACCAAGCATGTAGAGATACACATGCACTATATCAGGGAATTAGTGCATGACAGGACCATCATTCTGCAATACTGCACAACTGATGAGTAGATTGCAGACATCTTCACCAAGAGATTTTTAGAAAATAAGTTCATCTCCTTCATTTGGGGAAGCCAATTGGAGCACTCCGAGAGTGATATGAGTGTCATAAATGCACCTAATTGCTAACTGATGGTTACAATTAGTTAAGCTGAGTGGTGAAGGCACCTCCATTCATTATATTGATTATTTTATTAATATTTAATGAACTGGAGTCAACAAGGGCACCTCCAACCACCTCTGATGGCCAGTTTGACTTCAGTTAATCTCATCAAGATTCATTGGAGTTATTGATGCGCTACCAATTGTTGGTTGGCATGCAATGACATGTGTCTGAGATACTTTCAGTTAGACTCAGTCATTCATTGCACTCTAACTTCAGTTAGGACTTAGTTGAGTCAATCGGCACTTGACCAGTTGGTTAACTAGTGTGTTTACTATGGCTTACAGTCAGTTAAGCTACACCCACTCATTCAATTTGAATGAACTCCTTGCAAATTTGAATTTTCTTGGAATTCATGCATCTTGCATGATCATTGTATTGTTTTATTCATTATTCATTTGATTCTACAGAGCTGCTACTCCCATTGCAGCACCATTTTGCCAATTTTATGCATATTTGTCTGTATTCTTTGTGAGACTGTGTTTTCAGTTCCTAGACCACTGTGACAAATTAATACTTGCATGTGCTTAGATTGAATGTTTTGCGATTGCCTCTTGGTACATTTTAAGTTAATGTGAAATATGAGTGGATTAAAATTAGGCGAGGGGGACTCTAGATATACCCGAGGGGTACTTGGAGTATGTCCAAAAATAAACCTTCACGAATACCCGCAAGGAATGTGTGGGCTGAATGGAGTCTCTAAGACTACGTTCATAATACACCTGAAGGTGTAACATAAATCGACGCCTCGAGGTCACTATCCAGGAGTTCTCACTTCCTTTGGGTATTTTGCCATCGTTTACGGTTTGATCGAGGCGTTGGATTTTCGCCTGATGGTGGTTAATTGGGGAAGGTGAAGACTGATTAATCTAGTCACTCATGTTGCTTTTGATGCAGCTTGACTGATCGAATGAACCGCAGCCAAGTGCAGAGCATACACACCGGAGTCTTGTCAATTTTAGTAAATTTTAAAGGATGTGGTTTTTAGAAAGAAAAACCTTCCATGAACCTCTTTCGTTCCAAGTGGACCTCAATCGGGGAATCAAGGAAGGGGTTGATTTTAAAATATTGTTTGCAGATATTAATAATAAGCAGCAAAAAGGAAGCAAAACACAAGTTTTCTAATTAGTCTTATGACGCATCTCTTTCCCCTCGGGTCAATCGGGAAGTCGTGGGGTAAGTATTCAAGTTACTTTGATACTGTAATATGGAATATATGATAAAGTAATCAAATCATATTATTTTGCATCAATGAAACTAATCTAGAGCAAAGAAAAATAAGAAATTGCAAAAAAACAACAAAAAAGGCGCGAATCCCCCCAGGGGGGATGGGGAATGGGATCGAAAGAGCCTATTCAAAAATATTTTTTATTATATGCTATTACAATATCAGTAAACTTATCTGAATCCTCTTGGTTCTTATACAGGATGAAAACAATATCTTACAAATTGCCCAAAATTAAAATTACAGTCAAAAGGGAGACACCTGGGGGGATTCGGATGATCCAAAAGCCACTTTCGAACCTCAGCTTCTCCTATTTCTGTTATTCCTGCTAAAATATAGTGAGCTTATTAGAATGAAATATGCCCAAAAGCACTTTGAAAGTACCTTTGGGTTAGCCTACTTTAAACAACAACAAAAACTAAGTTAAAACAGTAAAAAAGGAACCAAGGAAAGCAAGTTGGCTTGTTGTTTGGGAATCCAATGAGATGTGCACTGATTGCTGGATTTTATCTTTTAAAAAAAGAAACAGAAATATATTGCATGCAAAATATGGATTCTCTTTGAATTGCCATGCAAAACAGATGATTTCCCTAAACTATATCTAGAATGCTTTATGAAACTTTTTAGGAATGAGATCTAGATTATGAGCCTTGAAATAATAGATCTGAATAATGGCAAAGCTTGTAAACAAAGTAAACAGGTAAAAAAATTGATTTTTGAAGGAGGAAGAGAGAGAAAGAGTGCTGGAAGTCTGGGAATGTTGGGCTTTGGAGTCTTCTGTGGTGGAACACCGAGGGACTATGTCCTCAAAAGATCCTGAATATGAGGAAGATGCAAACCAGCTCAACCCTTTCTACAAGTGAGATCACCTGCAACTTAGAAATCCTTGCACAAACAGATGGTTAAAACATAGGTGCTAGTGGAAAAAGATAATTGGAAAGCATGCAATTAAACTTAAAATACATGCAACTCCAAGAGATATGAAACAAGCGAACAGTAAGAGCATAAATCAAACTAGAATAATCTCTTACACAAACAAGAGGGATCTCTCTCCTTCAAGGCCAACAATTAACCAGCAGAAAGCAAAGATAAATAACACAGATTATACCTCATAAGCACATGACAATCACCATCCACACATGAAGAGCATTACACCATAGATCTTGCCTCCAAAGCTTCTTTATTCCAAAATAGTAAACAATACAATACAATAGCAACAGCTTCTCAATCCGGCTCTAACTAGCTTGGAAGAGGAAAACTGAGCTTTATTTATAGCAAAAACAAGAAATCTAGCACAGGGGGTGCAATTCCCAAGGAGAGAGAGACTGCAGCTGCATGTGGAGTGAATCTGAGCTTGATCTGAGTCTAAATGAGCCTAATCTGAGTCCCACTGAGTGCAACTGTCAATCGGAGAGCTGATCTGACTGACACCTCAACCTGCTAACTGAAGCATCCACCAAAACTCATCCAGATGAGCCCACACATGTGGAGGAGAGAGGGAGGGCGCAATTCCCAAGATTGCATGCAATAATGTACTCTCTATTTAGCCCAAATCAGCTCCTTATGTCAAGGAATGGTCAGATATAGTCAATCCCAAGTCGATGAGACTGATTTTAGTTAAATCGGAGCAAATCCCAATGATTTAGGATTTTGAATTTTCTCCATTATTTAATTAATTTATTAATTAAAATAATCAATATATGACTTTCATGGATTTTTGACCTGAGTGATGGACAAATCACTCAAAACTTAGAAAAAGTGGGTTTATGGGTTTACATGGTGCTCTGAGCTTGAAAATAAGCACCCCCATGACTGAAACTGATTTCCGAGCCCACTTGTATTACAAAACCAATTTTTACAATTAGACTATTAAAGAATAGCCTAAGTTTTGTGGAAAAATTAAAATTAAAAAATTAACAAAAAAAATTAAAACCTAAGGGGACTTAGACATGTTCATGTGACTCGACCATAATGCCTAGCATGTTCATACATTGACACACAGACTCTAATAACCTCAATAGGCCTAAATGCCAAGCCGACCACCCCAATTTTGGAGGTATTGAGTGAAAAACTCATAAATTATCAGTCGTTTATTCAACAACCAATAATAACCAAGGGAAAAAACACTCTGGGCTGATCGGATTGACAAACAAAAGTCCATGAGACCAAGTCTTTTACAGACACTATCATGCTAGAACATTTTATTACAACTCCCCTACGGGGTATGAACATGTGATATAGTACAACAAGCACTTCCCAAAAGCAATTTTGAAGGTCTTTTGAAGTCCGAACAAATCATCTTTGTCCGGTTCACTAGGCTCACTTGATAAAAAACCACTAAGTACAAGTTAGGTGGTAACAGACTATAGTTTTAGCATTGTTGTTTAGATTTTATATTAAAATCAATTTTTAAAAGTGTATTTATTTAAATTGTTATTGGTTATCAGAGGCTGACGTCTACCTAGTTTTGTGCTACCCACCCCCTGCGGCAGGCATACGTAAGCCAAATTTAATGTGTCGGGCATGCTGGCCATTGAAATATGTAATGACAGATAACCTTGGATAGGGTAGTGGGGTTATCTTTTTAAAATGCTCCAATATAACGTGTGTCAATGATTAAGCTATTTCTAAAACTCCCAAGAAAAAGCCCCACATTAACTGCTTTTCCCGATATTTACGCCATATAAAGCCTATGCCATCTTGATCGTCTGATTATTTACCTGATCCTCACTATCCAACTTAAATTCCCAAAATATATCTGGTTATTAATGCAGGATACGACATTCCATTTGCAACAACTTTCTGGGTCATCATTGCAATTTAGTTGTCTCAGGTGCGGCTTGTGCAACATTCAAATCCTGAGTAGGTGTATCTTTTTTGTAGATTTTTTTTGCCTTTTTGTTCATGGAAATGGCATTATCATATCAAGTAAAGCTATGAAAATCATTGGGAATCCATTGTGGATCTTATGTTGATTTAAGAATTTGTTATCATTAATCCTAATTCAACCCATAACTCAATCTCGAGTTCCAACAAAATAACACAACGCATCATAGTGGAATACAAGTTTTATTTATCCATTTTTTTGTTTTCATATTAAAATCCAACATCCAAATTCATTTGATGATTTCTCATCAGTTATTAGTCTAAAATAAGGTTTAAACTATTGGAAGTGTATTAAGTCCCTTACATTTCCACTTGCTAAACAAAGCTCTAGATATTGTGCTTTATTTATTCCTTAGGTTGTATGCAACCAGGGTAGCTATATGGTTAAGCCTTGAGCACACCAGTAGTTATGAGGGATAGACCTCCTCGTCGCCTCAAGGAAACTACTGGCGATCAATGAAATAGAAGTGGTCAGTGCATGTTCAAAGGAGAATATTATGTATAATTATGTTATTAATTTTAAAAAATGAGCAAATATTTTTACATTATTTTGATTTTTATTTTCATTCTAAATTATATTCTAAAATAAAACTATTTAACTTGAATGTTATGATTTTTCCTACACTGAAGAAATTGTTAAACTTTGCATCTATATCCACTTAATCTTAGGATCGATTATGATTCAATTCCATTTTATTTTTTTGTATGGCGTAGATGGAATACAACGACACTATTAACTCTATACTTAGAATGGATTAAGGTTTTTTTGGTTTGGGTATTAATATTATTTAGGAATATTTGATCCATTACTTTTGAGATCCCGATCCTATTTAAATTAATATACTAATGTAAACTTGTCAATGATAGCGTAAGATTGCAACAGGAGCCATCCGAATATTTGGGGTGGCGTGACAATTTAGTTAAGTTTGGGATGCTTGAAAGGTGTCTTGCCATCCCAACATCCATAATTATGAATCCCATTCTTATGTTAGAAGGGAAATTTCTAATCAAAATTTTCCACCTACATAACTGTGTTTAAAGTTGTTTGAATAGTGGTATTAAAAAAATTTATGGTATTTTCCTAAAACAATCCAGTGGTAAGGAAACACAGAGTATGTCTCTTACATTCCTAACTTATTGTTATTGCTCTTTGTCTTTTATAGCTACACCATGCATTTGGGCACATAATTTCACAAACAAGTGGATTATCCACAAGCATCCCAATATAAAAGCTTTGTTTTTCAATAAGAGGCTGCCCTCGTTGGGAAAGTTTTGATAAAGATGAAAATTAACTTTTAGACCTTCCAAAGTGATCATTCAACAGGAAATATGGATGGTCTATATAAAGTTGTGCAATCAAAATTAAGGCATACAATTTTTGAGATAAAGTCAGAGATCAAACAATCCACTAGGAAAAAGAACATTGGTTCCTAGGAATCCATAATAATTGTGGGGGAGTACTTCCACATGAATACCTTCTCGAACAAGAACAACACTATCACGCCAATGTCATTTCATAAAGACATAAGCAAAATAAAAATGTCAAGAGGCCACACTAAAGGAGAAATTGTAGGCAGTAAATACACCAATGATTTGAAACAAAGAGAAACATATATTTTAATTTCAAAGCAACATTAAATCCATGTTGGGACTAGCACAAAGAAATTATTTTCCAGGGTATTTCAACACTAATCAATTTTTTATTTAAAATAATTAATATCATCGCCTCTGAATATATAACTATTTTTTAATTATTTCAACTACATTTTCTTTGACTACCTGAATGAAGTTATGAACAAATTCCATAAAAGAACTACAAACTTTCAATTATTTTCATCGCTCGTGAATCTAATCAACCTAGATTAAATCATTTTTTTTGCATATTATTTACACAAAACTCAACATAGATTAAATATGTTTGTTTTACATAGTATTTACACAAAATACTCACTCTGTTTTCCTTGTTTTGTTTTTGCAGTGAAGTGCAAAGTTTTATAGGCAGGCTTTGCCAATTTTTAAACCATAACTTCATGGCTTATTTCATGAAAATTTTAGAAATATGTTGTAATGTGAAATAATTGTGTGACATCACGAAGAATTACGCTTTGCTTTACTAATTTTGATACAATAAATATTTTCCTAAATTGCTATTTATTTCATGAATCCGTGAGTCCGTTATATTGATCCTGTGAATCAACGTGAATTCATTATGTTTCTCCTGTAAATGAATGGAAAGTAGATAATTTTCTTTGTATATGATACATTTTCCATTAAATTGACAATATGAAGAAACAAATTTGATAAAAAAAAAAACAAGAAATTTTCTATTGTTTTTGTTGTGTGTGAATTTAAATCTTTGTAAAAGCGAATATCTTCTCGCAATTGCATTAAATTTGTTTGTTTTAAAGTATTTTAAAAAAATTCTCAGTATTTTCCTTGCTTTTGTTCTACAATGCAATTTTGGTATTTTACAGGCTTTGTTGGCCCTCAAACCATTATTTATTATGGCTTATTTCGTGAAAATTAGAAAAATGTGTTGTAATGTGAAAACATCGGGAATTAGGCTTTGTTTAGTTAACTTTAAGAAGGTTTCCAGCTTCAGTAGGTGTAGCAGAAGACAAAGTAAATATCTTCTTTCATTTCGGGATTTTCATGTAGTATTGCTTACTATTCTTTATTTTTTGTTTTCAACAGAGTTTCCTTGACGTGAATCTCTGATAGTTTTGAAATTCCCGTAAAGTTATTAGTGCGTGTGCTTGATAGCTATTCGCTATGGTGTAACATGTTGCATGTCGCTAGCCTATGCTTGATGCAAGGAAAAATATAGTCATGATCTCGATAAGAATCCTTGGTCAACTTGAGGTTTCTTAGGCCTTGGGAAGATGGAAACGAGTGAGTAGGCCAGAACGAAAAATCATGATGAACTAATCTTTAATTTTTAGTGAACTTGTTAATGGGGTTGGTTATTCATTTGATCTTTGGTCTGGCTAGAGTGGTTAATCGGAGTGAGAAAAATTCGACCAGAATTACAATACTAATGTTAGATATTAATGAAAAACTTTTAGAATTTATAAATAAATAAAAATTCCTCTCAGACATGTCTTTTACATGTCAACTTCTAACTTGCTAAAATTCAAAATTCCAGATGGAAGACTTAATGATCTGAGACTTCAAAGACTTATTTGTTTAAGCTTCAACAAGTATTTCCACTTATAATATTTCTGGTTAATTTTCCCAATTTTCCATGTGAGTGGAATACTAGAATACTTATCTATTAACCCACTCTATGTGTTTCCCATGGACTTAGTGCATGCAATCCAAGTGGGGAATAACTGGTCCTCCATTATGTTCCTCCATCATTTACTCCGTTCAAGTTGAACACGTCCCATCATGTTATGATGGAGGCAAAGGATAAATTGTTTTCATTCATCCTATTTTTTGTTGTGTGTAAACAAATATTCAATTTGCGTGCGATGCGAAAACAATAGGCTATATACCCAGCTACCCACCATGTCCTATTTGTAATTATTGGCCATGGAGGCCCTCATTGGTAGAAAATACAGAATCAGACACAAGATCGGAAACGACGCTAATACCTATACGATTGAAATTAAGAATTTCAAGGATTAAATTTCCCATAAATTGTTTGAGTTTATAAGATTTCATTGAGGAATAAGGACATTTAGTAATTGTTGTTATATGTATGAAACCTGCATCAATTTTTGAATCAAAATCTCACGGAGCACTTTGTAGAATGCACCAATCTCCTTCAGAGCAATGTCTTGTAGGAGAGTAATAGATTGAAATTGTACTATTTAGGTTTTAAAAGCTTGGTGACTGAGAATAACAAGGTCGAGGAGATTTTATTGGACTTTTTGAGTGTTGTTATGCTCATAATGTAAGATGACATGAACTTGGAAATCAACATTTAAACATCTTCATAATCCAACACAACTTTCGCATGTAAGCATAAGCAGGCAAGTAACCCTGAGAATGTTGGATATACCTAGGTAATTTACTCTGTGCACTACCCATCTTCATGGGTTTATGCAACACGATATGTTATGCTTATTTTTGGAACAATTGTAGTAATTGGGGATTAAATGCGATTTAAAATGAAGGAACCAATGTTACGACAAAGGAGGAGGTGGCTATTAAGATGGTATGTATGTTAAATCCCTCATCCCCTATTTTTTGGTCTTTATTATTGTGGGTATAACGAGGTGTAAGAATAAATATATGTGAGGTGGTTACATAAAGTGGTGCCCTACTGAGATGGATCATCTTAGAAAGGGATGATTAATTTGAATTATCATGAGTAACAGTGCCCTACATGACATAGATCCATCACATAACATGAAAATCGCTTTCTAAATATAAATCAGGATATTACTTGATCACAGAGCTGTTGATATTGAGTTGAATTTAACTAGCAGAAACCATGTTTGAAACTGAGTATTACTTTAATTTATATTCCAGCTATATTCACTAAAAGTTTACTTTTAAGTTAACACTACAATTGTGGAACCTGGGTTATAAGGGTTTTACTTTCAGCCCCCACCCCACATAATGAAAACACATGATGTATGTCAGTTGCGCTATTCAAATCGTCGAAGGAATTAATCCCCGTTGTGGCATCTTTTCCTTTCGAATTTTGCACTCCCATAGAACACATGCACCTATATGCTATACCTCCACAGTTTTCAAGTGTTTCGTGTATTTCATCTATCTTCATGGTTCTCTATGTATATCTACCTCTCTGCAATTGTATTTTTCTATTGTTTCTTTACTTTCAATTTGAGGACCTATCTTATATATAATAAAGTAATTTGCAGACATATCTTATATATAATGGAGAAAGTAGGCAAGGCTATCCAACATTAGATTGTAATATGAGCTCCATGAGAAGTAAAAGGGGATGGTGTCTGAAGTAGATGCTTATAATTTTGAAGTGAGGCCCAAGTAAGAAATGGGCATTACATTTATACAACATTCTATAGTTCAAGCCCATGAAAATGGGAAATAAGTGGACATTTGCAATAAAAAATATTGCAAACACGTTAAGCTTATTGAGTATATAATTTGCATCATTTGATGAAACATATTTTTTATCTTTTTACAATGACGTCATTATGAAAGAAGGATACACTATCTAAACTTCCACTTCCAATGTTATATGCTTGATCGAGTACAAATCAATGTTATTAATTTTTTCTTGTTTGAGTTAGTGCTTAATGTTATTAATTTTTTCTTGTTTGAGTTAGTGCTCAATGATATTATTTTTTTCTTGTTTGAGTTAGTGCTTAAGTGATGAGAAATCAATTTTAGTTGATTGAATTTGTTCTTAATGGAAGATAAATAATCTATATTAAGTTGGGAAAGATGTGAATGGAAAATCACATCTTCACAGGATATCTTTTCTAATCAACGTCCATTGCGTTCATTTCCATATCCTTGATAGTGGAATTGTTAATTTGATTCAGAGGAATTTTTTTTAATATAAGTTTTCTAAGTACAGTTTTTCTTTTAAAAAAAATAAAAGTTTTTTATTTTTTTTAATGAATAGTTTTTATCAATAAAAACAAGGTTTAAAAAAAATCTTTTATTGAAACCGAGACTATAGATTCTATATATAAATGATTTACCAAGTGTAAAAAAAAACACCTTCAACAATTGTTTCCATTGCAAAAAACTACTGCTCATAGCTGGCCCTTAAGCTATTGGCGATGTCGAGGACATCGCCACCACGTTGCTCTTGTTATATAATGTATTGCTAGAATGCATTATATCATTATATATTTAGATGGAATGGTAAAATTTAATTATAAGGTATATTAATGTTATGGAATAAAAAGAAAATTGTGGATGATATAAAGGATAGGTTTAAGTTGTACCATCATAGTGACGTAGGAATTTGCTTTAAGAATGATTAAAATAAAATAGAGTAGGAATATTGTTGTTTGATGTTTTGAATGTGCTATATTCTTATATTCATGCATAATTGCCATGGTTGTTTTGAAGGAGTTCTATAGAAAAGGGCTTAGTTGTGCAAGAAACCTAGGGTTATTATAGTTGTGCCATCTTACTACTTCAAGTGACCATTATATTTGAAGCAAACCTTATTCTGTATATATCAAAAACATAAGTTTGGAATGTATATTGATTTAATCAATGTAGGGTGTGAACATGTTGGGCAACTGTAGGGGTCAAATGCTCTTAAAATAAGCAAGTAACCTCACTTGAAAATTTGGACCCATGATCAAGCCCTGGTATATGCACTAAAATCCAATAATAACCTTTGAACTTTATTTAATCTCTTCAATTTTCATCTTGCGTATCATAAGACTTTGTTCATGGCCTTATATGTGGGGATAAATAGATATGTTGGCATTTAATATGTTAATGTTTTCGCTCCTTTTATATGTTGGGGTCACACCCTCGTGTTTTGATCTTATATTCCTACTCTTAATATATTATAGGGTGAAGGATATTGTTGGTCATGTAGGTATTCCTAGATTAGATCCTCTTGTATTAATGATTTGATTGAGTTAATTTGGAACCCCTTGGTAATTGTGAATGAGGTTAGTTGATCTTCCAATATTACTTGGCATTTACATAAAAATAGTGGATTATTTGATCAACAAATTAGTGATCTAAACAATAGTTGAAAAATAGTGAAAAATGGGGAAAACCATCAAACAATGATATATAAGCTATGTATTACAAGGAGGGGATTTTTCCACTTCCCAGACTTAGACGCAGTGAGAACGATGTCAAACAGATGCATTTGGAAATGTTATCAATAATGGGAAATTGGCATTTTCTTAGTGGACATCACACAATGATGTGTGCCGAAACTTCCACCGAGTGCCGAGAGGGTCAAACAGTAACGTTTTTCATCAAAAAAAATATGGAGATGAAGAATGCGATGATACGAACACAATGACACTAATTTTGTAGCATGACAATGCCATTAACAAAAATGAAAAACCACAGACTTGACTTGACCATGACATGGTAACGATGAAATGTAACTTGACAAACCTACCAAAGGGGTCAAACGTAAGCAAATATGGAAAAACAAGATATGCACATGACCAACAATTCAAACTAGATGTGATGGTGATGACATAATGACTAGGTGGCAAATTTTGATATGAGCATCTAAGTCTCTATATTTCAACACTTCAAAATCTTATCAATGTTGAGAATAAAATTCATTAAAATTAAGGAGGTTGGGGATTAGTCTTGTTTTTTGCATTGATTTTGATTATGTTATAGTCACTCTTGCTTTGATAATTTGTGATTGTGATTTACCAATCTGTATTTTACTGAATATTGTATGGTGTTTATCTTCTTGTCTTGGAGGAGAGGATAGTCGAATAATTTTGAATGGTTACTTGGATTTTGTTGTGCTAAAATTTGGTTGGTTACCTATTTTGTGTGGTTATTGAAACAATCTAACTTGTAGTTTAATTGGATACCCTATATCATTGTGGATGACTAGAAGGTGTTGGAGATCTAAGACAATATTGGAAATTATTGAGAATTATTATTGCATTGATATTCATGTGAAATCACTATGGGTTATATTATCCTTGTTAAAATAGAAAGAGTGTGTTGGAACCTTGTTAGATGAAACATGAAATTAGCGATGGTAGAACATATAGTTCTTATTGCCATGATTATGTGATGAAAACATAATAGAATTGCATGAACACTTGAATTTGAAAAATAAATGAAACTGACCCTAAATATACGATGAATATTAACTTTAGGATGAAGTTTTCAAAAGAGGGGGAGTATGTAATACCCCATTGTAGCTACGCTTATGCACAATATTGTGATCAAAGGCATTTTCACCTTCACTTATTTGTGAAACTATTATGTGTCAGTAGTTCATTATCTAGCTTAGAAATTCCGAATGAAGTTTCCTGAAGAGGGGGTGTATGTAGTGCCCCACTTTTACTTAGACTTTGATTATTATCACAACATTGTTATGTGTGGGCATTCAGTTTCGAATGAACCTGTTGTGTGTGGAAACTATTACTTTGATTAATAAGTGGGATGTTTTAAAGTTATCGGTTTGAAATTATGATTTGATGATGATTATAACGAGTTATGACTTTAGGATTATATGATGCAATGAGATATGATTTGATGATGGTTATAATTCCATGAGATAATGGAATGACGACTAAAATGCAGAAATGTTTTGTATAGCATGTACTTCTAATGGGTTGTCGAGTATGGCAACAAAATATAGGTACATGTGACACATAGTGGTGTTGATACCGAGTGGACTCCAAATTGGGTTAGGGTATCCATGACAGGTGATGTTGACTTGATGTAATCAATATATTATGTTTTAAATAGAAATATTTGATATGCGTAGTGTTTGTGTACAGGCGCTAGATTGTGAATGTCAATTGGTCCACATCAGGTAATGAGGTTGATTGTCAAGAAGATGTAAGACTAGCGATTAATCCATGCAGAAAGTTAAAACATGAGAGAGGATTTTTCTCTCCAGATGCATGTTGTCATGAGGGTAGGTTGCATATTTGGTCACTCATGAGGCTTATACTAGGGGGTGTGCAATAAGCATTAGGTCTTATTCCCCATGAACCATTAGTCCCTCAACATGGTCGACTGGACTAAGTTAATCAGATCTCAATCATCGTAACAGTCCCCACCATAGAAGGGATATTTGAAGGGCATGCATGGAGCATGGCACCCTTAATATGCTTATCGCAACAAGAAGCGATAGTAAAAAATAAAACACTAAAAAGGGGTAAGAATACATGTTTTAAAAGAATTAGATACATCAAATTTAGTAACCATCATGCACACACAAAAAGTTGGCATTCATTTTTTTTATTGGTTGATCGTGTAGTCTATATATGACAATGGATTGATATTTGATCCTTAATTATTGATGTTATGGAGGACAATTTAATATTGAAATTTGTTGCTGGTATTTATTCCGTGACGACTCTTTCTATGGCCATCAATTATCCTATTGTGACAACTCTTTCTCTTTTCAATGATCTTCTACTCCACGGCATGAAGATCCATTACTAGTTCGTGGTTGAGTGTGCACATAGAGGATTCATCTATGTGTTGATATGTGAATGTGTTTAAGATTCTTTGTTTTATGGATTGGGTGAAGAGGCAACAACCTTAGTTCGATTGTTTGCATAACATTTTGCAAATGTATCGTATTAATGAGAATGGTGAAACAAAGGTTGCACACAGCTATATTGTCTTTATTTTTGTAAACTTGTGGTTAAAAAAACTACGCTTTCAATATGTGTCATTTTTCAACAACCTTGAAGATTGATTGTTTTTCTATTGAAGCAAGCAACTACATTGTGAGAGGAATAAATCATTTGGATTGAAAGAGGCTAGTGTTGTTTCCATGCAATAGTCAAGATATATCTCTTTTGCAAGTTTGTGTGCTTTGGTGACATTGAATTCCATCAATCATCCTACCTTTGAATGATATTGTTTCTCTAAATAGCTATTGTAGCTTATTGTATTGCATTGCATAGATTATATTGCACTAACCATGAGGTAGAAAATTCTATTGTGATTTGTGTGTTGATAGATCTTTGCATGTTGGTGATACCATTGTTACGAGGATAAGAGTTGCATGGAAATTACATTTGGATACACTCTATTTGTTGATGAGCATTGGCCTTTGCATCATGACAAAGTAGACAATCAAGCCCATGTAATCGACATCAACATCGCATCATTGAAGAAACAATTAAGTAATCATACAGTAACATCAAAATTGAAGCATTATCAATGCAACTTCATAATCAAGAATTGTTGTAAGTTCATTTGTGTTTTGTAACTTGTAACTAGCATTGTGTAGCTTTCTAGTTAAGTTGAATTGCATTGCACTTGGGTGCATTTTTTGTAGAAGCCGACACCCTCCAACTATTGAGTTTGAGACTTGGATTGTTGAATATGTTTGTAAAAGGGTGGGGTTGCAAAAATCCCTTTTTTATTTGAGTGAGTCTTCAATCAAAATTTACTAATGGCTAAATCAATAATTTAGTAGATTTACTAAACACTCTACCTCTCTCTTCTATTAACAACATTGTCATGGTCGACAAGATAACTCTCACCCTATTGAAATTATGTACAAGATTCACAAGAAACACTTGAGTTTCTATAGCTTGAGTTGTAACTCCAACAAGAACAAAAACATTTTGAACTTGTTCTTGTTTATAACAATCTTATTTATGATTCCTTTCAGCATCATGCACACATTGACGTTGCTTCAAAATCACATAATCAAATCAATGTCTCCACTTCATAAGAAAAATAAAGAAGATTATGTTTTCCATACACATGTTCAATCTGTTCTTTCAAGCCCATAATCAAACCTTGGAAAGAAATGGTACACAACAAGCACAAAATCAGTCTTGGATACAACAAGAAAGTGGCATTTCACATTCCTGATTACTTCAAGCCAATCCAGTTTCAGAGTGTTGGGTTCTTAAAAGGAAGTTCATCTTCATCTACTCCAGTTCATAATTCGAAATGTCGGCATTATGATCGAGTTGGACATATGAAAGATCAATATTTTGATCTTCATCCTTGTAATCATTGTGACAAGAATACTCACTCTTCAGACATATGCTTCATGTTGAAGAAAACTGCAAGAAAGAAGATTCACAATGGGTGGATCACTTCTTCGCAATGGTCATCAATAGCCATTCAAAATTTTAATGTCATACCAAAGAATTCGTTCTCGAGTAAAGACACATCTTGCAATTGAGAGTGACAAGGGGGATTGATTGATTTATAGCCAGAAACAAGCTAGCGAGAAGAAGTGAGCTAGAATAAGTGATCTTGTACTAGAGCCAGAGCCACCTAGCAAGAATTAGATCCATGTTCAAGTGAGTATGATTTGGTTTGTAGTTTCCTAAAACCACCCATTTATTAGAACACATAAGCATTTTATTGCTTTTTATAGACATCAACTTATAGTGGTCCTTAAATCACCATTTTCCAAAAGGAACCACTAATCCCTAGAGCCAAGTTCCAGAAAGAACCAAAGTTAGCACCAAGTTCCATTGGTAACCACTCATCTAAAATCAAATTTATCGCCAAGTTCCAGAGTTTTTGGTCATCCTAAAACCACCCATTTAGTAGAATAATTCAGCTTATGATATCCTTTGATTTAAATAGCACTTTCATTCATTTGCAGCTCCATATTTCAACTCTCTGCTTTGACTCCTATACACTCTTTTTGGATTAAGGTAGGGGGAGATTGTTGGAACCTAATCCGTTAGGGTTAGGTGGAGATGAAGAGTCGTCTCAAAAGTCCAAGAGACACCTTGGGAATACGAACCCAATAGTCACATTATTGTATTCATATGTTCATTCTTAAGTGTGTTTTGACACTTGTTTTCTATCTTTCATTGTCTTTGTTCATTCAATTGTTTATCTACCCTATTGGACATCCCAATAAAACACACGTTAAATTATTGTTTCATTGTGACATGAATTGAACATGGAGTCTGATGTGATCCATGTGTGAGGATGTCATGTATTGTAAGATGAAAATTTCTAAAGAATAAAGAAGACCAAACTTTCCCGTGAATGTTTCCCCATTTGGGGTTTTACCATGTATATCTAGTGTATTGCTCTTTTGTTCTCAGCTTGTCCCTTATTTCTTACATGATTCTTTGTTGCATGTGTAGATAGTAGGGTAGAATAGTAGATCCTGGCTTTGCATGTTAGCAAATGTACTATTGCATGTTTGTGCATATTCACAATATTCTAATACAGTATCATAACTAGTTATTATGCTCTGCCTTCTTCATTAAATTTTTGAATTTTTTTTTACAAACAAAGTCTTCAAATTTTTTGTTGGGTCCTC
The DNA here is from genome assembly GCA_001517045.1 of Pseudotsuga menziesii. NCBI lineage: Eukaryota > Viridiplantae > Streptophyta > Pinopsida > Pinales > Pinaceae > Pseudotsuga > Pseudotsuga menziesii. The sequence goes on along the minus strand of LPNX011042699.1, from coordinate 605,112 downwards.
CATTTTGTAGCTTTGTCATCCGATATACCAAATCCTTGTGGTTAGTCTCTATATCTAGACATTTTTCCACATGTTAGAGATTTATTTTTTCAAACCCTAACCGTCACAATTAATTTTCAGATTTTTTTTCAAATTTTTATTTTATTTTTTGTAGATTTGGATTAAAATTGATTTTATACTAACTTTCTATCAATGATCTATTTGTTTTGCATAGATCTGGTTTGTTTTTCAGTTATGGTTGTATTTTGTTGCAGGTTTCCATACATGACAGTGAGTGCTTCTCAAATTTCTAATTTTTTGACAAGTTTTAGGTAGTTTGCGACTAATTCGCAACTTTTGGCATGAGAAAGTGTGAATACTCCTTAAATTTGTGCCCCTACTTCAATGTAAGTGCAAATTCTTGTCATCATTCACACCTTTACTATTCAAAGAGTGGGAATGTGTCTGTTTCAGTATTTTTTTCACCAAATCTAATTCTTTGTGCTTTGTTTTCTATTGTATGGTTATGGATTCATCTACTAGTTGTTGTTAGGATTTTATTTGGTGAGAAATTTCTAGTTTATTCTTTGTTATATTGGAATTTTTTGTCATTAGGATATTGTCTTTTTTTCATTAGGGTTTATATTTTTAGTGTATTCATCATGTTTTTATAGTTTGTTTTTTTCCTATTTTATTTTTCTATAACCTTCTTGTGTGGAAGATGTTTTGACATTTTCAGTGGCATGTATCTCTAGTACGATATCGTGGTGAACACAAGAAATGAACCAATGCTTAGGGCTTAGCCACTTAATGGCTATATTTTTCTTATATACGTGATATCATTATTTTAATTGATCATTTTTTGCTCAATACTCTAACTTGGTCTCACTCTTCTAATAACAATGATGCTCCTAACATGGTGTCATATTTTGTTCAATATTATGTCATTTCTAACCCTTGTTTGTGTGTAAAAGTAATTTCATATTTTTTATTCTATATCGTGTCATGTATTTTCCTTTATGAGATTGTCATGTTCATTATATGTTTTACTCTAGAAAGTTCTTTGTGTAGATTAGCTCTTTATTTACTTCACTTTATCCATAAAAGTATTTTGTGAAGAGTTGTGGGACAACTCGCTTTTATCATTCCTTCCTATCTTAAGCATATGGTTGTGGTTATCTATGGTTCTTCAACATTGTTCTTATTTTCATCTTATCCTTGACAATATAAAAGTTGTGATTAAGAAGGAATGTAATGTAATCAACTACCATATCATATCACCATATTCTAGTAATAATGTATGAAATTAACATCCATATATTGTAATTCATGATGATTATTTATGGGGCACATATTTCGATAGAGAGACATTTGGGCCTTGTATTTGTGATGATCCTATTACAAAGTTCTTGCATATTTTAGGGGGTTATCGTATTCTTGATGAGGTTTGTTGTTGAATTCTTTTAACTATTAATTGAGTTATGGTTGTGATGACTATTTGCTGGGCACATTTTTTTGTATCGGCCATACATTGTTGTGGTGTTCTACAAGAGTTCATTGTACAGCTTGATTCAGATGCAATTTCATAATTAAATGAGAAGTGGTTGTTAGCTTCATCAAATCCATGAGGCAAAGTGTGTTCTTATTTGCATCTTATGAGGTATTAAGGAAGTTATCATCAAGGGGCATGTTAAGGTGATGCCACCTTCCTCCATTTGTATTCTTCTCTCAATCATCATTAAAAAGTGTTGGAATATGTAATGATGACTTGTGTGGTATTGTTGGTAAATTATCATAAAATGTATAAAATAACTCTAATATTATAAAATAAATATATCTCACATGCATCATGTAATAAATTTTCTTATAACCATTCTTTATATAAGAGAGGTGGAAAGTTATGTATCCCACATGTGTTATGGTATGTAAATATTTCATACCTATAGCAATATAATAGATGTGAAAGAGGCTCAACAAACACACACGAGAGTATTGTTTCATTATGACATGAAACAAAGATGGAGTGTGATGTGATGCATATGTGAATGCCATGTATTGTAAGATGGAGATTTATGGAGAATAAAGAAGACAATACTTTCTTGTGGATGTTTCCCCATTTAAGATTTTACCACATATATATGGTGTATTTTTTTCTTGTTCCCTTGTTTTTCATGTGAGCAAATGTAAATTGAAAGTCACCTACAATTCATCTTCATAATTAATTTTCAAGCAAGAGGAAGTGTATGATTGTATTACAAAAATTTTAGACAAATATGAATAATTTCCTCAAGACAACTAAAAAGCACCTTTCTCCAACCACTTCAAAATCGCCTTATGGCATTTCATTTTGGCTACATCAATTGGTGTATTCCCAGCCAAATTTTGGAAGGCCACAACTACTCTGTTCTTCAAAATCAGTTCTACACATTCTTTGCATCCGTATCCAATTGCATAATCAATTGCATCTCTTCTTGTGAACCCACAATACACATATATGTGTACATGCAGAGAGATGTAGTGACTCACGCATGTATGAGGATTCTTGCAGGTAGAGACTCACATATGAGGATCCACGTAAGTAGAGACTCGCGTATGAAGTTGTGGTACATTTGCAGAGAGAGCACAGAGAGATAAGCCTACACTCAAGATAATCAAATGCACCATAGAGGAATCATGCCAAAGAAAAAAATTCCCTTGCAATGGAAAGTATGAGGAGGACAAAGATATGGCAGGGAGATAGAGAATATGCCAAGACAGCGAGGACAGAACTGGAATTATGATAGAGCATGTGCTTTAATACTCATGTCAAGCCAAGAAAGTAATTCCAAGGATAGTTTTATTCATCATGAATGGTTGTAATGCACCTACCTAGGGATAGGAACCTAACTCAAAACCTGGAAAACTTAAAGTAAAAAATTTGCAAACTTGTAGGGTAAAATGGCTAGTCTGGACTCAGGACTTGTCCCAACACCCCCAAACCTTTTCTAATATGCCTAAACCAGGTGGAAAGGTTAATATTACAAGTCTAAAAATAAGTTATTAGAATCTAGGGAGACTCATAGGTGTGCAAGGATGGGCAAGGAGTCCATATACTATGAAGTGGGCACGTTTATTGAACTCATCGCACCCAAATTGGGATGTATGTGACTACCAAAGGTTTCGAAGCCTCCAATGGGTGTTCTAGACTCAGGGTTATAGTAACAAGCATCCATGGGTGATTGGTTCATAGTTTGGTAGGATATTGGGTGGATTGGGAGGAAAAATAGCGAAAACTAGTTTTAGGACTACTCACAAAGAGGATTTACTAGTCAATCCAAATGAATTCCAGGGGTTCCAAATATTTGATCAGAAGGATATAATGGGTCCAATTAAGTATTTACTAACCACAAGATCTGACATACAATGGTTGGGTTAAGTATAAAGCATTTTACCATCCAAAACTAGAAAACTAGTTAAATTTCATAGCCAGTTGCACACTATAAAGAAAATAGGCATCCAAACAGTATTAAAACTCACTAAATCCACAAATAACCACAAGTATGGAATCTTTTGGTTTCCAATGAACAACAAGCATCTATACAGAGGTTCCATATTCACTTATTTAATGCCAAACAACTTGGAAATCCATATTATTGAGAATTTTACATAGTAGGAACATAATATGAATTTTATGAGAAGGAGATGGGGGTTTTAACTTCTGGTTTAGTTCCATGAACATATGAAAAACATGACCATTATTATTGGAGACACATGGGAAACTCCTCTAACTCACTGGAGCACAACCTTCAACTTCTACTCTTCATTGGCCCAATGCTCATGGTACTTGGACACTGCTACAAGAGTATTATTTTATCATCAATCTAGAACAAGTCCCTACTGTACGGGAAACAAATCATACCAACAAAACATTCTAATGGTTGCAACGAGCTCTGAGGAATAAACTGAATAAACTCTTCTTGAAGCTCCCACAGGAAAGACTCTACAATTTTGAACTAGAACAACTAGTGCAATGTTGAATTTTAGCATTAGCATGAATACTTTAAAAATTTGCAGACTAACATAAAACAAATGACAAGTGTAGTAAATCACATCAACATATCAACACACTGAACACAAGAGTTTTTCACCGGGGAAAAATTTAAAGGACAAAAGCCCCCAAAAGCATTAGTAATTCATCTCATAAATGAAATGACTGAGTTCTTCAAGAATTATCAAACCCTAATTGGGTTTGTACCACAGATCCACACTTACACAAAGATAATCTTTTACACAAAAATGCCAAATTAGGGCTTTTAGCAAATTAGGGTGTGTTTCTCTAATATTTCTCTCTCCTACCCAAAAAACACAGGCTGCTTGAAATTCCTTATCTTCTTTCCCGTGATCTGTTTTACCCTGCCCGGGCTGCTGCTACCCTGCCTGAACCTGTCCGGATTATTCTTTTTGTTGCCCATACGGTCCTGTTGTTTCCCGGATCTGCTCGAAGTCTTCCATGCTCTGCCCAGGCTCTGTCAGGCTATTCCATGGGATGTATGAACCCTGTTGGGCTAGTCTATGGACTGCATGAGGGTCTGGTGCAGACCCAGCACCCTTCGGGATAGTCTACAGACTACTCGAGGGTCTGTACAGACTACTCGAGGGTCTGTACAGACCTCGAACCCTTCCGGGATGGCCTGTTGGATGCTCTGGCTGCTCGAGGGTTCTATGTGAACTGACGGCCCTCACAGGATAGCCTTATGGCTGCCCGAGGTGCTAAAAGAAAGGGTTGAGCCATAGAGGAAGATGCCCGAAGGTCTAAGAGTTGCCCGGATGAAGAAGGTGGATGCTCGGTGGATATTTGCAGTTTCCCATGAAGATAGTGGTGCAGCCATGATGAAGAAGAATAGGGTAAAACCCTAGCTGGTGTATGTTGTTGCAAAAAGGTAAAATCCTAGTTTAAGGTTTATAAAAAACAAGAGTGAATTCCCTAGCTAGACTCATCCATGCTAGGGCATCACATCAATCTTCCTTCTCTTCAATAACCAGCAGCTTCTTCTATTGGAGCAACTGTACTTGTGAGAGAAAAGTGTGTGTAATAATGAAATGGATTGATCTTATTTTATAGACTTTTAGTCACTTGTAAGTGGACCAAAACTCAAAAGAACAAAATATTAAAATATTATTCTTTTATCACTTTGAGTTTTACCTTTAGTGGTACTAAAGGTCTTCTTGCACTTTCAGTTTGACACCTTAGTGGTACCAAGGGTTCGTATGTATTTTAAACTTTTTCTTTAGCCTTCTTCAAGTGCCCCGTGGTCAAAAAACGTGGTCAAGGTGGTCCTTCATCCCCACTCAAAGTACATCATCATAAACAGAGAGAATTACTAATGCCTTTATCTCACACTCTGTGTGACACCGAGATTGGATGTTAAGTGTTACGGAGAGAAATTCCTATTGCTTGGGGTACCACAACAGACAGCTTAACTCCAGAAATCAATCCTTTCCAATATGCAATAGAAATTAAATATCCAACACTAAAGGATCAGACCTCGTACCTTATTCTGGACGGTTGAAGTAGATCCCCGTTGAGCTTTCCAACTTCAGCTTGAATTGATAGATTACTTCCTCAACAACAAGTAAACAATACAAGCATACTATATATATTGGTGTTAGATCTATTCTAGCATATATAATCAACAATGTATAAACATTTGAAAACATCCATGGATAAAATATTCATTCAAACATACATTATTGGACAGGAAAAGATATTTCTATTAATATAAAATCAGAGATTACAATGGATACAACCTCTGTCGGCACGTCTGCGAATTGGAGAAACCGAATCCCCCACTTGGGCCTCCACCACCTCAATCCTCCATCTCTCGATAGCAAGCTCACAAGAAAAAGGCAAGCTTGGGAAGAACACAAAAGTGCTCAAAGGGACAAAGGGATGCAGACTCAAGCACAAGTTCCGGCAACAATGGACTATAGTTTCTTTGCTCTCAATTCTCTCATATGCCTTCAATGTACCAAAGAGTTCCTTATATAGCTTTTCAAATGGGTAATGAAAGGTCGAAACCGAGCGATCTCAAGGCATATGGAAGGCCAAGAGTCAAGTGATTTGGATCCATGTCAAGGAAAACTCCAAAAGGATTTGGATTTTGTACACATCCCGATGTACATGGTTTTAGTGGTCAAACCCGCGTATATATGCGATTAAGGGTTTAAAAGTCGCGTATATGAATTTTCACATGTTCTTAGGGATGGTCAAGGAAACATCAAAGGACAAAAAATGGTCCAAGGGGTCTAAGGAGTCTACAGAGGGACAGGGGAAGGCCATACAAGTTTGATTCACCTGGAGTGGTAAAATCAGCTATAACAGATGCCCCCTAATGTGTGAGGTCAGAGGGGTCATACAATGGCCGAAATACATTATAAGTCCATCCCAGAAGTGGAGTGATGAAGGATCCCAAATGGAAGATCAGCCACCCAATCAACATAGTACAATGATACAACTCTTCACATAACTGCAAATACATCTCGCACTCCCGGATACATAAGAGAACAATGGCCATGAATAGGCATGATACAAAATATCACATAAGTGGTCATCGCCATGTACAATATACATAGATCGGAATCTCCATGATGAGGATATACAAAGGATCATGATCTCCATAATAGCTGGAAATGTCTGACATATACTCGAATCAAGTCACGAGTGTTGAAATCTCATGAACACTGGCATGATCAAGGAGGTAGCATATAAGAGATGCCACCAATCTGGAAATTCTTCTACACAAACCGCTATGAGTACATGTCCTACTATGCAAATATAGGTGTCGAGGTCGAACATAGTAGTCCATCGTCTGATTACCGATCATTGATGTATACCGTTAACAGATGCGAGATCACCCACCGATAATGAAAATGGGAATCAAGGTACTATAGTGCAAACTAACAAGTGTGAATAAATGTGTTGAGGTCGAACACTTGAGAGGATCCATCGATCAGGGGACATTGATGTATTCCCAAATATTGTTGATGGCGAGAGAACCTGCCACTGATGACTGCAAGTCTCAAGGCACTCAAACTGACTCTAGATTCCAATCCCAGAATAAATGATCTGAAGTCGATGGGATGAAATTTGTTGGAAGGAGGGCATTAAGGCATCCCCCATCATCTAACACGAGGTACTTATCAAAGATGTATAATGTGGAAGGACTCGATCATAAGGTGCACGAATCAGTAACTGTACCGGGAATGGCCGACATGCAAAGTCAAGATAACTGAGGAATGGCCGACTCAAGTTTCAACTTCCTTCGAACAAGAGCATAACAGCGAATGCCTGACTGAATAAAGGCAGCATAGACTCGATATACAAATTGGGATCACATCTCTGCGACACAGGAGGCATCGACAGAGGCTCCATGGGGACTGGAAGCTTAACCAGTCGGTGGAGATAAACTCAGATAAAAGGAGTACAGCTCTAAAGTCAAACTATAAACCCAACCAATGGATGTGATATACAGTGCTCTGTTCGAAGGCGACACGACTCGACAGCTGCCAAAGATAACATCTTTCCTTGTCCGGCTTTTTGGTTTTTTTATTTTTTTTTTTGGACTTTTTCAAATATTTAAAAAGCTTGAAAAAGAATAAAATTGCTTTATAGTTACAGACTAGGAGGAGATGAGTGTCGTAGGGGCGAACAAACTAGTTCCAAGCAGTGGAACATACCTATGCTCAATGCAAGGACACATGTATAGGATAGCGACACTCGGGGGGAAATCCCCTCCTGGTAAAAATAGGGAATCAAGCTACAAAGGATATATAAAATGTCTCTGCATGGCTAGACATGAGAAAAGCTCGGGCTATATGGCTGAAAATCAAAGTCAAGGAAGCCGGCATAAGGATTAATGAGGCAGGCAAAGCTCATGATAATGCAATTACAACTTGACATATACAAGGGAGTCCTGGGAAAATGGCCAGCATAAAGTTCAAGAGGAGTATGAAGCTCTTGCTCAAGGACATGGCGGTACTAAAAGGGACTCCCGGACCTAAGAGAAGACTCACAACATGGGTACCAAATGCAAAAGGGAGCTAACTAGGGCACCCATGTATAGGAAAGCTCTACCGTTCACATAGTACCACTTCTAACGGCAGCATGAAGGTTCCGTGATACCATGGAATGGGTTAGTACCTAAGGTTAAGATGGAATGGTCATAAGGCAATGCATAAGTGCAAGCAGATGTGAAATCCTAACCTATATGCCAGTTCAGACATAATACATGTGATACGAACGAATGGGTTGAAACCTCAAAGAGAGTGTACAACAACTGGACCCTACATGACAACCATATTAGTTCAACATAACCCAAAATAGTCAATAAAGAATCCAAACTATAGGATATAGGGAAGAATGATCATGACAATAGCACCCAAAGGAAACAATGCGGTGAACGATGGGACATAAAAAGGAAAGTAAGGTGTAGACCCAACATTCACGCATCCACTACCACCCCCATGACGGTGACCACTAGTGTAAAGACCAAGAAAAAGGAATAAAAATCCTCCAAAAATGGAGTAGAGGATGGAATATGACCATTCCCAAATCTATGAGCATGGTAAGGGGTTGTGATGCCCCCAAGTCTAACACCAGGGTTTGTACTAGGATCAAGACGGGTGATAGGATACCAGGCATGCCGAAAATAAAAGGACCTGAACTCAAGAGAGCATAAATATACTCAAGTAACCGCGATCCCAAAGGCCAACTAGCGCACAAAGAGCACACTCCTAAGAAAATCTACAGCCAAAATACAAGCAAACCAAGGGGAGGATATGTGAGCTCCCAAATGCAGTAGGTATGTCTCACCTAGGAGAGGCTCAAAACTCCCATACACTACAAGTGGAGGTACATAACCAATTATAGTGGCCCTCAGCTTCAATGCATATAGCGACTGTGCTATCCGACCCCAACCTGGCCGGGACACTCGCAGAATAACCCCTGCAAAGTACCCCCTCGATATCCTAGGTAAGGAAACTAAGGTCACTTCAATATAATCAATGCTCAGGCGGACAGTCGCAGGCGGGATTGACCGTATGGGCAAGGTAGAAAAGCCGGAAACTCTTGAAAGAGCCCCCAGATACGAATACAATCCTGGAAATATCTCCGGTGCTACTCAATTATGACTAGGGGTCATCCCAATCAATAACCGCTTACACTGCCTCGTGCTTAACTCCCTTTCGAGAGGAGAATCCTGAGAAACACTGGTTATACCAAGGAATTTCACACACTCACCTAGACAGACACATACATGTTGTTGTTTAGTGGTCTTGGAGAATTTACTCACAATGAACTATTCCAAGACCCTAAAACCTAATCTTGTTGGTGAATCCTATCAAATAAAATAGTGTAGTTCATTTTAATTAAGCGTTGGTTTTAAATGGCTGTAATTACTCAAAGGGAAATGGCCGTGCAACTAATGACACTATGACTTAGCAGTGAAATAAATATGCACACCATAACAAACAATGCTAAGTGCAATCTTTGTCAAATGAAAAATATGGTATGCCACTACATGAGATGCATAAATATATATTCCTTTCTGAATGTCAATGCAATCCTTCCTATATGAAAGCCTAAATAAAACTCTCATCCAAGAAACCCAATGTAAGTACCTCCTCAAGTCCATATGCAAAAAATGCAACTACCTTGTATTTTTCAATATAAAAGAATGAAAAATGCAATAAAAGTCATCTAAAACTCTCAGTCTCTGTAGCAAGTATAAAACACAAGCCCAGCAAGACACCGAGACAAAAAAGAGTAATGCACTAATGGCTAAACAAAAAGGATAAATGACTAAAACTACTTTCAAAGAAAAATCAATGAAAAAGTGGTCTCTGGTCACAAAAGAAGCATCCAACAGAAAACATCAGACCCAAGGAATACCCAACCACACTCACAACCCACCCAGCAACTTCCCACAACATCAAACTCACCAAAAGGGAGGATGTACGTGACTGTTTAAAGAACAGCTGTGTATATACATGACTTTTGGCGAAAAACCTGCGTGTATACGCGGATTTTGGCCAAAAACCTGCGTGTATACGCGACTTTTGGCCAAAAATCCGCGTATGTACGTGAATTTTGGCCAAAAACCTGCGTATACAGAGAAGGCAGTGGTAAAAAGCAGGCCAAGGGTCCAACCAATAAAGGGGAGTGTCAATGGATGAACATCCTATAAAATGCAACACAAAAACAAGGAGAAACAAAGAGCAAGTCAAGAATATCAATCCCATTATGCTCGCAAACCCCAAATAAAAACAAGCAACATCCCCAGCAGAGTCGCCAATTCTATTACAGAGAGAAATTCCTATGGCTTGGGGTACCACAACACACAGCTTGACTCCAGAAATCAATCATTTCCAATATGCAATAGAAATTAAATATCTAACACTAAAGGATCAGACCTCGTACCTTATTCCGAATGACTGAAGTAGATCCCCATTAAGCTTTCCAACTTCAGCTTGAATTGATAGATTACTTCCTCAACAACAAGTAAACAATACAAGCATACTATATATATTGGTGTTAGATCTATTCTAGCATATATAATCAACAATGTATAAACATTTGAAAACATCCATGGATAAAATATTCATTCAAACATACATTATTGGACAGGAAAAGATATTTCTATTAATATAAAATCAGAGATTACAATGGATACAACCTATGTCGGCACGTCTGCGAATCGGAGAAACTGAATCCCCCACTTGGGCCTCGACCACCTCAATCCTCCATCTCTCGATAGCAAGCTCACAAGAAAAAGGCAAGCTTGGGAAGAACACAAAAGTGCTCCAAGGGACAAAGGGATGCAGACTCAAGCACAAGTTCCGGCAACAATGAACTATAGTTTCTTTGCTCTCAATTCTCTCATATGCCTTCAATGTACCAAAGAGTTCCTTATATAGCTTTTCAAAGGGGTAATGAAAGGTCGAATCCGAGCGATCTCAAGGCATATGGAAGGCCAAGAGTTAAGTGAGTCAGATCCATGTCAAGAAAAACTCCAAAAGGATTTGGATTTTGTACACATCCCGATGTACGCGGTTTTAGTGGTCAAACCCGCGTATATACGCGATTAGGGGTTTAAAAGTCGCGTATATGAATTTTCACATGTTTTTAGGGATGGTCAAGGAAACATCAAAGAACAAAAAATGGTCCAAGGGGTCTAAGGAGTCTGCAGAGGGACAGGGGAAGGCCATACAAGTGTGATTCACCTGGAGTGGTAAAATTAGCTATAACACTAAGGTGTCTTAACCAAGGGTAGCTAAGCCTTGGAGAAGATCACAAATCCCACTGATCGAGGGTTAGAGTGTCACACATGCCTAGACCCAGTCTAGGGCTTATAGTGTTATCCTGGTAATAGACCAGGTGCCTCAGCCATAGGCTGCATAATTTGACACAAGGTCAAATACTTGGTAATAGACCAAGCACCTCCATTCTCCTGGAGAATGGCCCTCAACCCCGAGCTGAGTCCCTAGTCCCGGACTAGGTAAATTCCTGGTAACTGGCCAGGTGCCTCCATTCAAAGAATGGTCACTCAACTCTAGGATGATTTCCCTAGTGCTAGACTGGTTCCACATCATGGTCTCGAACCAGATGTCATCATTCAACAAAATGGTCACTCAACTCAAGGTTGAGTCCCCTAGTGCTAGAGTGGTTCCATATCTTGGTCCTGGACCAGATATCTCCATTCAACAGAATGGTCACTCAACTCTAGGTTGAATCCACACCCTGGTCCTGGACCAGGTGTCTCCATTCTCCTAAGAGAATGGCTCTTGGTGCTACTCAGAAAAATCAACACTCGCTCTCAGCAAGAGATGCATTCTCTGCCATGCCAAGCTTGTCACGAAAATACACGAACTTTGATGTTGTCAGAGGCTTGGTCAAGATATCTGCAATTTGTTCATCCGTACGAATGTACTGCAACTTCATAGCACCTCTTTGTACTAGGTCTCTAATGAAACGATACTTCATTTCAATGTGTTTCGATCTATCATGAAACATTGGGTTCTTTGAAAGCTTAATGCAACTCTAATTATCGCAATGGATGATCGTTGAGCCAAGATTTCCCCCGAACAGATCAGATAGAATTTTTATGAGGAAAACTGCTTCTTTGTAAGCATCACTTCCAGCAATATATTCTGTCTCAGATGTACTCTAAGCTATGGAATCCTGCTTCCTGCTGGACCAAGAGATCATTGCAGATCCCATACTGAAGCAGTAACCAGAGGTGCTTTTTTAGTCTATTGCACTGCCATCCAATCTGAATCAGCATATCCTGACAATAATACTCCATTGTTGGAAGTATACCTGAGCCCATAAGTGATAGTACATCGCACATATCTGAGTACATGTTTAGCAACTACCTAGTGTATGTGCTTCAGATAGGACATGAACCGACTCAGAGCATTCACTGTGTACCAAATATCTGGTCTCATATGCACAAGATACATCAAGAATCCAATAAGCTGTATGTACAGAGTAGAGTCCACACTTTGTGAATTGGTGGCTGAGTCATGCAACTTTGTCAAGTTGGTAGTCATGGGCACGCTCATGGACTTGCATTCCTGCATCCCAAATCTTTGCAAGATGTCCACTGCATACTTTCCTTGTGTTAGGATAATCTCCCATGGATTTTTCCAAACCTATAAGCCAAGGAAATAACGCATCAAACCAAAATCCTTCATCTCAAACTCATAGGTAAGCTCCCTCTTACACCGTTCTATCAATTGTTCATCACCTGTAAGAAACAAGTCATCTACATATAGAATAAGGATCAAGAAATGATTATGAACAACCTTAAAGTACAAGTTATAATCAGCTATACTTTTGGAAAACCCCAAGCTGTGGAGAAATCCATCCATCCTCGCATACTAGACTCTTTGAGCCTGTTTTAGTCCATACAAGGCTTTCTTTAGTTTACACACATGGGTCTTATTCCCATGAGTCACAAAGCCTTCAGGTTGTTCAATATATACTTCCTCCTCAATCTTTCCATTGAGGAAGGATGTCTTTACATCCATCTGATGTAACTTCCATCCTAATACTGCGGCAAGAGAAATGATGGTTCTAATGGTAGTATACCTGGCAACAAGAGAAAATGTCTCATCATAGTCAATGCCTTCTTTCTGAGTGAATCCACGAGCTACGAATCTATATTTATACTTCTCCACACTGCCATCAGCAGTATGGTTGATTTTTTAAATCCATCTAGATGTCACCACTAACTTTCCTATTGGTTTGGGAACAACTTCCCACACATCATTCTTCATGATTGAATTGTACTCTTCAATCATGGCATCAACCCATACATGTTGACTTGATGCTTATTTGTATGAGGAAGGTTTTGCACCAATGAGCTGGCTCATAAGACCGGAGTACTTATGTGGTCTTATGCTTTCATTGAAAGTCTCGGGAGGAGCTCTATGCTTCTCAACTTCTTGTATTGTTTATCGATACCAAGTAGGTCTCCTTTTGGAAGGGAGGAACTTCAAGCAGTTATTCTGGTGGACTTTCAGTATCCTCAGGTGCATCTGGAATTTTATCCTCAAATTCCTCTTCCTCCCTCTGAACTTGTGAATCTGGAAACTCAAGGGGAGGTGCTTCATCTTCATTTGAAAACTCTCATGTTTGATGAAACACAGCTTCCTCATGGAAGATCACACCTCTTTTCACTTCGATGTACCTTTGTCCAGGTACATAGATGCGGTACGCCTTCGATTTGTCACTGTAACCAAAAAATATACCTTTCTTACTGGAAGGTTCTAGCTTGGCCCTCTTTTCCTTTGGCACATGAATGTAAACCAGAGTGCCAAATATCCTCATGTGGTCAACTACAGTTTTCTTCATGGTGAAGACTCCTTCTAGATTCTTCTCCCCCAAGATAGCATGAGGGCTTCTGTTCTAGATATACACAGCAGTACCTACAGCTTCAACCCACAAGGATAAGGGAAGATCTAGATCGGTAAGCATGGCTTTAGCAGCTTCATAGATCATTTTGTTCTTCCTTTCTACAACCCCATTCAGCTGAGGGTTGTACAGTACTGTCATCTCTTTCTTGGTTCTTACTTCATGGAAAAAATCATCAAACTCATTAAATTCATACTCACCTCCGTTATTTGATCTCAAGATATGGATGTGTCTGACAGTTTGATTTTCAATCAAAGCCTTGAACTCTTTGAACCTATCAAAAGTTTCACTTTTGGACATGAGGAATTAAATCCATGACTTCTGAGAGCAATCATCTATTAACAATACATAATATAAACACCCACTCAAGGAGGGTGAAGACATAGACCCACAAATGTCAGAGTGAATCAAATCTAAAATGCCTTTAGATCTATTCTTGCTTTTGGAAAAGGGTTTCTTACTGTTCTTACCTAGAGCACATCCTTTGCAAATTCCATCATGTTTTGGAGATACCTCTGGCATACCTATGACCATCTTCTGCAAGCCTGGAAGAGTTGTGTAGTGAAGGTGTCCAAACCTTCTATGCCATAGCTCACATGGATCAACTATATGATGTACCAAAGCATGAGTGGAATCTTCAGAAGCCTTGTAAAGGCCTCCCTCTCGAACCCCAATCTGTACAGTTGAGCTTAGTTGTTCATCCTTTCCCATAGAAGGACCTTCTTGTCCATGAAAAGGAATTTGTATCCCTTGCCCTCTAAGCCAGCAACAGATAGAAGATTCTTCTTCAAACCAGGACCATATAAGACATCATAAATATGTAAAACCATACCTGAATCAAGTTGAAGTGAAGTTGAGACAAATCCTTCAATCTTGTACGTGGAGTCATCTCCAAGTTTCACCTGAGTAGTGAACTTCTTTCTATAATTGGTGAGAGCTCCACGGTTACCCGTCATATGCCTAGAGGCACCACTATCCACCAACCAAGAGGTAGCATTATCTGCGATGGATCCAAAGAGAGTGGAGATCAGGTAGTACTCTCCTCTAGGTTCGTCTTCTTTGTTATCCTTGGTGTTATTCTTCTTCTTAGGTTCTTCTTCTTCTTCTTCTGCATACGCTTGAAGTCTTCTTTTGAATTTCTTCTTGGTCTTCCTGCAATCTTTGGCAAAGTGTCCAAACTTGTGGCAATCATAACATTCATCTTTTGAAACATCAGAGAACTTACCATGAGGTTTCTTTCCCTTCTTTTGTTGAGAGGAGGGCTTCTTGAACTTCTTTGTCTTTGCTGCAAGTGCAAGGTTTCCTTCCTTAGCTGCTTTTCTTGAAGTCCTTCCCTCTTCTTCCAATCAATCATGCCAAAGTATTTCGAAGTTTGGTTGATTCTCACGTCCACTGACAAATGCCAGGAATGTTTCCAAGAGCTTGGGAGACCATCGACCATAGTCTGCACAAGGTCATCGTCATCAACAACAATACCAATAGCAATAAGTTGATCTCTTACCTGTGCAATCTTTGTGAAGAAGGAACCAACTCCTTCATCCTTGTTCAACTTCAAAGTTTGCAGCCTTTTCTTCAAGACTCTCTTCTGACTGGGAGCCTTCTTCTCATACAAGTTAGCCAAGGTGTCAAAGCATTCTTTGTCTATCTTTAATGTTGTGATGTTGGGCATCACAGTTTCTTTGACATAATCATAGATGATCCTTCTAGCCTTAGCTTGCTTCTTCTTGTAAGCAAGCCTTCCAGCATTGGATGTTGGCTCTTCACTTATGTTGAACACAATGTCATCAAGGTCATTTTCTTCTAGAATAGTTGAATCCTATATTTCCAGGAGTTCTCGTTAGTTGAACCTTGAAGCTTCTCTTCTGGTCTGAAGATGTTGATGGCCATCTCTACCACTTAGTCAAATGTCAAGTCTGCAAAATATCCCAAGGTCTAGGAAGACAACAACAATTTCTTCTTACTGGGTCTTCACATGCTAAGCTCTGATACCATGTTGAATTTTAGCATTAGCATGAATACTTTAAAAATTTGCAGACTAACATAAAACAAATGACAAGTGTAGTAAATCACATCAACATATCAACACACTGAACACAAGAGTTTTTCACTGGGGAAACCTTTAAAGGACAAAAACTCCAAAAGCATTAGTAATTTATCTCTAAAATGATATGACTGAGTTCTTCAAGAATTCTCAAACCCTAAATGGATTTGTACCACAGATCCACAATTACACAAAAAATAATCTTTTACACAAAAATGTCAAATTAAGGCTTTTAGAAAATTAGGGCTTCATGCCCTAATATTTCTCTCTCCTACCCAGAAAACATAGGCTGCTCAAAATTCCTTATATGCCTGCCCATGACCTGTTTTATCCTGCCCAGGCTGCTGCTGCCCTGCCTGAACCTATCCGGATTGTCCTCTTTGTTGCTCGTACGGTCTTGTTGTTGCCTGGATCTGCCCAAAGTCTTCCTTATTCTGCCTGGGCTCTGTCGGGATGTTTTATGGGTTGTCTAAGCCCTGTTGGACTAGTCTGTGGACTTCTTGAGGGTCTAGTGCAGACCTAGCACCCTTCGGGCTAGTATGTAGACTTCCTGAGGGTGATTGGAAGCCCTCACGAGCTAGCCTTATGGCCACCCAAGGGTCTGTACATACCTTGGACCTTGTGGGAAGGCCTTTTGGCTACCCAAGGGTTCTGTGTGAACCGGCAGCACTCACGGGCTAGCCTTATGGCTGCCCGAGGTGCTAGAAGAAAGGGTCAAGCCCTAGAGGAAGCTATCCGGAGGTCTGAGAGCTTCCCGGATGAAGAAGGTGGCTACCCGGTGGAGTTTTGCAGCTGCTCGTGAAGATAGTGATGCAACCGTGAAGGAGAAGAAGAATAGGGTCAAAACCCAAGCTGGTGTGTGCTGCTGCAAAAAGGTAAAACCCTAGTTTAGGGTTTATAGAAAACAAGAGTGACTACCCTAGCTAGACTCATCCATGCTATGGCATCACATCAATCTTCCTTCTCTTCAATAACCAGCGGTTTCTTTTGTTGGAGCAGTTGTACATGTGAGAGAAAAGTGTGTGTAATAATGAAATGGATTGATATTCTTTTATAGCCTTTTAGTCACATGTAAGTGGACTAAAACTCAAAAGAACAAATTATTAATATTTTATTCTTTTATCACTTTGACTTTTACGTTTAGTGGTACTAAAGGTCTTTTCGCACTTTCACTTTGACACCTTAATGGTACTAAGGGTCCTTATGTATTCTAGACTTTTGCTTTAGCCTTCTTTAAGTGCCATGTGGTCAAAACAAGTGGTCAAGGTAGTCCTTCATCCCCACTCAAAGTACATCATCATAAACATAGAGAATTACTAATGCTTTTATCTCACACTCTGTGTGACACCAAGATCGGATACTAAGGTATCTTAACCAAGGGTAGCTAAGCCTTGGAGAAGATCACAAAGCCCACTGATTGAGAGTCAGAGTGTCACACATGCCTAGACCTAGTCTAGGGCTTATAGTGTTATCCTAGTAACAGACCAGGTGCCTCAGCCATAGGCTGCATAATTTGACACAAGGTCAAATACTTGGTAACAGACCAAGCGCCTCCATTCTCCCGAAGAATGGCCCTCAGCCCCAGGCTGAGTCCCTTGTCCCAGACTAGTTAAATTCCTGGTAATTGACCAGGTGCCTCCATTCAAAGAATGATCACTCAACTCTAAGCTGAGTCCCCCAGTGCTACATTGGTTCCACATCCTGGTCTTGGACCATATGTCACCATTCAACAGAATGGTCACTCAACTCAAGGTTGAGTCCCCCAGTGTTGGACTGGTTCCATATCATGGTCATGGACCAAATATTCCCATTCAACATAATGGTCACTCAACTTTTGGTTGAGTCCACACCCTGGTCCCGGACCAAGTGTCTCCATTCTCCTAAGAGAATGGCTCTCGATGTTGCTCAAAAAAATCAACATGCATAGGGGCACATCTCCCAATGCAGGAGTGGGGCACATCACCCAAGCCCAGAGTAGTTATCGATCTCTCCAAATCAAGTTATCAAAGTGGAAAAATATGTGAGGAGTTGATAACCTTCTTTTATATAAAACTATTGTGATTTGCCTCAAAATTTGACTTGCCTCTTAGAATTCGAACTCATGAGGCCAATGAGGAAACTTGGCATGTGTGGGCCTCATCCAACTCACTAAGGTACCTTCCTTAGATGGAAACATGCTTTTTACCTTTAGATACTTTCTTTCTTGTTGTTTCCATTCTTTATTTTTGTTTTTCTGCTTTCGCATGCCTTTCAAATTTTTATTTGCTTTTTTCCACCTTCCTTATTAATTGATAGAAATTTCTGAAGAAGCCTCATTTTTCCTTATGCGCAACACTGGGCCACTTAGCCAATTTCCAACTCATTAAAAATATCAAAAATCTCAAAATTATGGTCCTTCCTAATTGATTTAATTATTGACCATAGACAAAATTAATTCCCTCATTGACTAATAATTAATATTTTCACTAGGTTCCATGGAGTTGGATGGGTTACTGGTTGTTCCATGGTGATGTCAAAATGGGAACATGACAATGGTCTTATTTATACAGGTGAGAGAGGTGACTTTTAGGCTTCAGATTCCCAAGGTACATGCCTCTTGATTTACATAATTGAAAACTAATAATTGAGAGTAGTTTACAATTTGTACAAGTGGAACCATAATCCCTACAGATTAGGTTTCCAACATGGCTAATTGTCCCACAAAAATTATACCCTAGAGTTGATAATATTGTTTTAGAAGTCATATTTCCACTTGAATTATAGGAACTTCACTATNCACCCCAAAGGTTTTCGTCCCATTTTAAGACAACTCAAATCATATATATATATATATATATATATATATATATATAAAGATGAAGGTAAACTTTGTCTCGAGGAAAAAAAAAGGACTCACCAAAGAGGTTGAGTTTGTCCACTTAATTTTTTTGTCTTACAAAAAAATGCATATATTTTAGAAATTTCAACTTTCATGTGATGTTTAAGTGATCCCAACCTCAAGCATTGTGGCATGAATGGGTTATTTTGGTGTGCCTAACCTATATCTTTTTTGAAACCCCAAAACTAAGGTGGTTTTGTTGCTTTTGGCTTTCAATGGAAGAATTGTGGTATTTGCACTCTAAAGGGTGCATTTTCCTTTAATTTTTCTGGTCTCTTTTAGCATGTTAATATGACACCAGAGCTCCTTCAAAGTTCAATTTATAAAATTGGTTACAACAGAAAATATATGTTGAAGAATTAGTGGAAGTGATATAAAGATCTTTTGCATATTTTTAAATATGATTTGTGGAAAATGATTTATAGATATGAGAAACCTCACACTCCTAAATAACACTTTACACAACATGTTAGATATATTAGAAAGTTCATGCTCTTGCATATCGCTTTACATAATATGATAGCTATATAAGAAACCTCTTGCTTTTACATAGCACTTCACGCAACATAATAGGTTTAAGGGAAGGAAAGTACCCTCAAAGTTGCTTGACAAGAAAATTTGTGTTTGTACTATGCTTGAAAATAATAATTTAGAAGTTGGTCATGTACCAAGAATTTATCTTATTATAAACTCTCTTTAAATTTTTAAGTATTGATCTTAGTGAAACCATTTTTGGGATTTAAGTTCATTTAATTGTTCTTTGCAAGTAAAAATATGTACATGTCGCCAAGTAAAATCCAAGACTTAACAGCGTTCGCATGCTTGAAATTGAGAATGGTTTAGTGTGTAAATATATAACTACATTGTTGAATTGATTTTATTGTTTGGAACATGTAAATTGAGACTGCCAAGAAATTATACATGATGGAGAATTTAAGAGCAAAACATGAACATAGAGGAAATAATTATATCTTGAAATAGATCTTAGTTAAACCATTTTGATATTTCAGTTCATTTAATTTCTGTTGATAAGTAAAATTTGTATATGTTGACAAGTAAATACTATGAGACTTTGACAACCCTCACATGCTTGAAATTGATAATGGTCCAATGTGAATATATAACTAAATAGTTGAAATATATAAAATTGAGGCACCAAGAAATTTCACACAAGAGAAAATCCAAAATAAGAAACAAAACATAGAAGAAATAAATATCCCTTAAACAACGGTTAAGATTATTTTTGGAGTTTAGAGCATTATATATGAAAACAAGACCTTCAAAGGCATTCTACATGCTTGGTTAAGATTATTTTTGGAGTTTAGAGCATTATATATGAAAACAAGACCTTCAAAGGCATTCTACATACTTGTGGTTTTATTTAGAAACCCAATTTTTTTTATGGAGATCAACTTAAAAACCTTGGGTTATCCCTTTAGATAGTTTGATAGTTTGAGTTCAAAATTACAATATAAGTTCCATTTATGCTCCACAAATTTGAGTTAAAATTGTATGTAAATCAAATCAAATCTAACATAGTATTATGACTACTTGGGGCTATATTTTGAGTATTGATAAAGTTCAACAAAATTTTATTTTAAATATGTATGTTTGATTAAGCTTTCAAAGATGAACTGCCTTGGGATAAAGCTTGTTAAGTGAACTGAGTTAGAATTAAAAATGCTTAGATAAGAATGTATAGGTAACAACTTTAACAAGTTTGTACCATATAGACTACAATCTGATGTGTGCATTGTTGAGCTTGCTACTTAATCATGTTCATTAAATGGTTTAATAGAAAAATATAAATCGCAAATGAAGATTGCTAACTAAACTGAGTTAGAATTAAAAATACTTCGATAAAAATGTATGGGCAACAATCTTAACAAGTTTGTTACCATGTAGGATTGAGCTTGTTACTTAATCATGTTCATTGAATAGTTTAATAGAAAATATAAACCTTCATCAATTACATATCATTGAAATGAATTTTTTTGAAAGGATGTGTACATAATTGAGCTTGTTACTTAATCATGTTCATTGAATAGTTTAATAGAAAATATAAACCTTCGAAAATTAAAATCAATTACATATCATTGAAATGAATTTTTTATTTCAAAATTATGTACAAGGACAACAGCCCAACATAGCAAATTTTATGTTGATGACGTAATTTTTGTATGTTAATATTGTATGACATTGTTTTCATATTTCAATATATGTAAGTGATTGGGATTCCAACTTAAAAAGTATTAATATAACAATAAAGTAAGCCCAAACATTGTGGCCACTTTTATGGGCAGTAAAGTAAACCCAAACATTGTGGCCACTTTTATGTCCATGATGTAATTTTTGAATATTAATGTTGTATGAGAATTTTTGTATTTCTTGACAGTAGTGTATTAATATCAATTAATTAATTTGGAAAGTATAAAGTATTAATATCAATTACTTCAAAATATAGATATCAATTGCTTACCTTTAAAATCAAATTTTCTGAGAAATTCTTCCATATAAGAGGGAGGACAGCCAGATTAAGCCCTTGATGTAATGTTTGTATATCAATATTGAAAGGTATATATTGTGTTCCATTTATATCCATGATGTAATTTTTGTATATCAATGTTATAAGGTATTTATTGTGCTACATTTATATCCATGATGTAATTTTTGTATATCAGTGTTGTATGGTATAATTTTTACACGGTCACATATCTGAGTAAACATGTCTTGCGTAAAGGAAAAATCTATACAAATGAAGACTCTTTCGTTCCACATATCTGAGTAAACATGTCTTGCGTAAAGGAAAAATCTATACAAATGAAGACTCTTTCGTTCCTTCTTAGAGATGGAATTTGCTTACACCAAAAACCAAGTCTAATATCATATTGGCAAGAAAAATCTCTATAGAGACGTGTACTATTTCATTCCCTCACTAAGGTAGAATTTGCTCAGACCATTACACAAGTCTAATATCATACTGGCAGGAAAAATCTATACATAACCAGCCCAAAGTTTAATATCATATTAGCAATATAAATAAATATAGTCTAAATCATATTAACATGAAAAATCTAAGAAAATATATATATATATAAAGTCTAAATCATATTAACATGAAAAATCTAACAAAAATATATAGATATGTTTGCGTAGCCCAAGCCTAATAACATATTGGCATGAAAACTTGGGAAACTTGTAGATATGTGTACTCTTTCCTTCCTTCGTGAAATTTGCTTACACCAGAGACCAAATCTAATATCATCTAAGCATTGGATAAAAGAGAAAGGTTCAATTTATTATATTGAACGACATGAAGAGGTCGGGCCTACAACGTGGAACTTTGGTGGTATTTGCTGACACCAAAAGCCAAATCTAAAGCATATTGGCATTGGATAAAACAGAAAAATTCAACTTGTTCTATTTAACGACATGAAGAGGTCAATTTGGATTGACCAAGTTGTGGGATACATTATTTTTTTACGAGCCAACATTTTTGCTCATTCTGAAAATAATTTATTGCACCAGTATGTTACCAATGAGTTTCTATGCCACGTTGACTTCTTGCTTTACAAGCATTTTTACAAGCCTACTGGAAGCTTATATCACAATGAAGTGGTTAAAAACAATGTAAACAAAATCAAGTTTCCCCTAATCCAAAAAGCCTGTTAAGTTTGTCAGAATATTATTCACAATACAAATAAGAAGGAACATTATTTGTTGCTCCATCAAGTAAATCCATAGGCTACCCAGGTGCTCCACCAATATATTGTCCGTTTCATGGACATCACTGCTAATTTTTATTCGAGACAACTTTAAGCAACTTTTGCCTGTGGGGAACCAAATTGGAAGGAGAGGTGTGGCCTAAATCTATCTGATTTACGGTACTCATGCATTTTATGGACGGATGAAGCGGAGTCTCGGTACTAATAGACTTAATCAGAGACGCAAATTGAATCATCTGACACACAGGTGGTTACGACGCGCAATGCTCTTTATGGATAGATGAAGCACAGACCCTTAGTCACTAATAGACTTAATCAGAGATGCAAATTGAATCATCCGAAAGACAGGTGGTTGAGGCAATTATACAGAAACCCCCCTATGCATACAAACTCACAATAACTGTGAATTGTCAATAATCAGTTTCTAGAAACAGAATAAAGAATGATCACAATAACAAAAAAAAATTGAAATACAACACTACATTGAAGAAATCAAACTGCCGTAAATTTCAAAGAATAAAAAATATATATACTTCTGCCTCTACAATAAATCATAGCAGTTTTTGGGAGGTGGGAACACTAGCAACTTGCTAGACATAATTGACCAAACTTTTGGTGTTGACTTCTATACAAATGTAACTAATACCTTGACCTGATATAAACAAGGCAGATTGATTGCCTTCAAAACTGTTAAAATAGAGGTAAAATGGCCGTGTTGACACACCTTTCACATTACCACTACGACCTAAATATTCAAGATCCAAAACTTCTATATTTCAACACCTACCATTAAGCTAGGAATTAGATCTCATTTGTGGACTTCTGGTTTGGATGGTATTTGTGGAGGAACAGTTTAGTATTTCCTCTAGAACTGCAACCACCGACAAAACATCTACACCACATCAATCCTCATTTCCCAACCATACCAATGACCCATCTCTTACGCGATACAATGGGCTTAAGATTATGCTTTCCCTGTCTAGTGTCAAGGAACATACACTCGTAAAATACACCTCTACAAGATATTATCTTGTATAGTAGTAAGGAAAAATCCTTCTCTACTCCTTGCCCAACAAGCCAACTGAATAGATGTATGTTTAACAGTCTTTGTATGATGATATGAACTAGGTGTCTATATGCAGTATGCCTTCCAGACTGGTAATGTAGGCTACTCTTTATCAATACTTGCAAAACAAACTCAAAAAAGGGGGCATTTTCTGCATTCACGTAAGCCATTCAAAGGGGCTCCCTGCAATCCTTCAACTTACTATGTAGCTTCTGAAACAAGGATAGTTTGTCTCATTTCTGGATTGACTGGGCTATCAAGCACTAGAACAGGTCTATGGAATGAAACTAATATTTTGAGGCTTGGCTTGCAATCTTATTTACCAGATTGGCCCCTTTATTTTAGATTCATTGCTTCACCCATTGTCCTTAATTCTGTAGCAATTTCTGTAAAGGAAGGTCTCTGTCCTGGGTCAGATGACCAACACCTTTCCATCAAAGATCTCCAACTAGGCTCGCACCAACTTGGAATTGGGGGACGCAATGCATTATTCATGATACCTCCTGCAATTCATTTGAGCCAAGTCAGAGATCAGTTAGTAAAGAAATTCTAGAAACCAAACAAATTGAACTGTAACGGAAACTCTTGATGATGTTATTCTCTGTACGTGGGTAAAAGATAAAGATTGCTAGTAGCGACTAATTGAGCACCTTCACCATGTGGAATCTAGATTCTAAAACATTCAAAAAAGACGGATTCCAAAAAAAATGCATGTACATAATCTGTCATATATGCTTTTGATATACTAGAGATGAACTGTCTTACATTGATGTGTACCAAAGAGCTTATCTAGAATAAGGATTCAAACAAAATGGCCCTTCATGGTGCAAAGTTGCAAACTCTGCACATAGCATCCCATGAACTGTTCTGTTCCAGATTACTAGAAAAGCAAGCTAGTGTAACCCCTCCCCTGTATGGAAATTACAAGTAATGCTGATGAAGGCCAGCATGAACTTAGATTGATAGCACAGAACCTAAGGAGCCAGATCTACCTACATTAGGAAGATTTTAACAAACAATAACTAACAGGGACCACCAAGCTAAACTATAATAAAATTTATTGAATACTTTAAGCCTACTTCATAAGAGCCCATATCTGGACACATTATAGCACATGATGCACACGACATTTCTCCTCAAAAACTGTGCATCAATATTTTGTACTGAGAAGTCCCAATTTCAGAGAAATCCTGTAATTGCTAAGGATTTCAACTTATAACTTTAAACTGGATTAACATTTGCATCTAGAGTCAAATGTATGTTGCATGGACCCATGATTTCACATGCCACAAGATGATTTATTCACTTGGCACAAATAGAATTCAACCACCATGTATTGTCATTCTTTATTATTCCGAAGGATGTCTAATCAAGGATACTGCTTTATTACTCTGGTTTTACTATATCTATTACTAAAATTTACGAGAGCTCTTTTTTATTTAATTACTTTTTTTCTTTGATTGCATAAAGCATGCACCATCAA
>LPNX011042699.1:550932-579232 GCA_001517045.1 Pseudotsuga menziesii | reverse complement strand
TAGATGTTTCATCCACCTATATTTTACTTATGGTAAGTTGGTGGGGCCATAGATTGGTGAGATCAATTCACAAAAGGGGAAAGGCTATACCAATAATTGATGCAGCCATGTGAGTTTTCAATAAATGGGATGTTTGTCACCCAAAAAATCTAGTAGCATAGTTGGTCCCCACTATCCTGGAAGTGAATAAGTAGGTGTATTTGCTTGCTAAAACCTTTAACAATTACATTTGAGTATGCATGTTTTGCAGATAGAAAGGCAAATCCATAACAATCATATGATAGCTCAGAAATAAAGTTTCCCCCAAAACACAATGCCTGAAAGTTTCATTATAAAAACGTCCAAATATGGAATACCAAATCATCGATAGACTGCAACCAAATATAAGAGAGCCTGTAACAGAACAGAACCTGAGAATACAAGTCGCCAGCCATGCAACCCCAATGACAGAAGCACAGTTCAACACATTTCTTAGAAAATCTGGCCTCATTGATGAGTTTCCCAGAGGAGTAAGACATGCCATATCCTAAAATCACTAGAGAAACAAACTGACTGAACCCTTGGATGGCATCCATAATTCATGCTGATGAATGCCGACTTGAACTTAGAATGAAAGTACAGAATTTGAGGAGGTATCGATTGAAATCATTTCTTTTTGGGCAGGTACAGATGAAAATCGGCCTAGTGTAAAGTATTTGATATGCCAAAATTCAAATTACTAAGTATAGCAGCCTGATGAGTGCCGACTTGAACATAGAAAGAAAGTACAGAACTTGAGGAGGTACAGATAAAAATCATTTCTTTTTGAGCAGCTGCAGATGAAAATCTGCCTAGCATAAAGTATTAGACATGCCGAACTAGGTATAGCAGCAACTTCGAACACTTGACAAAAATTACAGTTCTCTAACTAACTAATTCTCAAAGGTAGCAGCTGTTCATAAGGTGCTGGGCATCAAAATTAGGCAAAACAAATGATGCTTAAAAAGCACTGACCTATCTTGCATATTTATAAAACATTACAACCAAAAGTTTTGGTGCCATAGGAAAGGAACACAAACTATGACAACTAATATCAATCAGCCTATTCTAGAAACACCGTTCCTATCTATCTATGCTAACCATACCCATGACTTTTTTGTAGCATATAAATTTATTGACAGTTTGCCAGCTCAATTCAGGAATTAGCATAGCATATACACACAAGTCAAGGTATTACCTATTATTTCACCACAATGCATTTTTGCATAAGGCTCTTCTCCTGTGAGGAGTTCCCACATGACTATTCCAAATGAATATACATCAACCTGTAACACAACAGCTTGATGATGAGGACTAGATGATAAAATGCTAGTGATAAAAATCACTGCAACCAGCAAACTGAAACAATAATAAACATGAATAGTAATGGTACCATACCTTATCGGTCACCATGCCACTTTTTCCACTTAGCAGCTCTGGTGCCATCCATGGCAAAGTTCCCCGAACACCACCAGACACCAGCGTTCTTTGTTTTATCTTTGATAAGCCCAGATCACCAATCTAAGAACAACTTAACATATCAGTCATTTGCGCCATATAGATATATCCCAAACTAGGAGCTTCAAGACATACTATATACACATTTGAAATTTTCTATGGCAATGAATAGCATGGACAACCCATGGGGAAAACGAAGGTTACATTTTACCTAAGTAGCAACTAACATATTGGCAAAGGAGCCGTAGATATGCTTTATGAAGCATCATCAGAATTCAAATAATTTTACAGGCTCTTAACAACACAAATAATGGTGACAAACATGCATAAGCTTTTTGAAAAATAAGCAATAGTGACAAACATTTCCAAATTCCTCATCATGCAGCATACCTTGCAAATGGGTCGATGAGGATCTCTCATATTAACCAAAAGATTATCACACTTCAAATCAAAGTGGACAATGTTCTTTTCATGCAAATATTGCATACCACATGCAGCATCACGGGCTATAAAGAGTCTTTTGCGTCGATCAATTGTTCTGCACGATCTCAAATGTTTTTTAGCAGATTGCTAACAGTAGGAATGCAATTAAACAAGACTTATAAGAACTATCACACAACACAGTAAAGGCTTGTATATCAGTTTATTTTCATAGAGGAGAGACTGAAGAGATTTTCCAAAAGTCGAGGTGTCCTTACCTGTCCTTCTTATTTAGAACTTGCTTGAGAGATCCATTCACCATATACTCTGTGACAGTTGCCAGAGTCCCATCTGGTCCATCTACAACTATGCCATAGAAAGCGACAACATTGGGATGGTGCAACTGACCTAAAATAGTTGCCTCTCTCCAGAAGTCTCCTCTCTGTAAGAGACAAAAGAGAACGTTATCCTATCGAACCTAAATATCAAGATACTCAAATCGAATGAAAGAGCTTTTGAAAATTTCAAAGCAATAGAAACATAGAAGCTTGTACTCTTCACAGGTGAGAAAAGCTTATACTAAAAATACATTCTTGCTGAGGTGCATGAACTTTAAACCAAAAATACAAAACTTTTCATAGGGAAAGATATCCACCATTCGTTCTTGCTCTGACAGACTTCCTGTAAAACAACTGGCTTTTATCCGCTTAATAGCAACATCTGATCCTTTCCATTTTCCATAATAAACAGTTCCATATGTACCCGAACCCAGCTCTCGTATTTCTTCTAAGTCATCATTTTTTATTGTCTAGAGTAAAAGATCATACAACACATGAGATGGAAGCGAAGATCAATATATGTTTCAAATTTCAATAGACCACTACTGACAAAAAAACAAGTTATTTACCTGCAACCCTTGGGCAAGAGCATGTGCCTCAGGGACTGAAGAATTATTCTTTGCCATGTTCACAGAACCTTTTTCAAAGTCTTCAACTAATTCTAAAGGATTTTCCTGGATAGCAATAGCATCAAAGAATCATCCTTTTAATCACAATGATTAAAATCTGAACTCAGGTCTAAAATCAAGCACAGAGCATTTAACAATAATAATAAAAATAGCGTACAGCTTGTACACACCACTGAAGTTCTTTTCTCTGGTAAGCTATCTTCTGCAACCAACCCCAGAGTCGCAGATTTCTGCTTTAAATCCTGACAATCCTCTCCTTTTGCACTTGCGGTAGAGACTGGTTTCCCTTCATACTTAGTTGTTGAAGTTATGGGTGAACATGACAAACTGGAAATCTGCCCGGATGATTTTTTATTTATGGATTTTCCACAAAGATCCACCTTTGACTTATCCTCCAAACAATTCTCAAGAGTCCTCTTTCCCAAATTTTCATCATTTCTAACACCCATGTCTGAAGCAAATTTCTCTGTCAACTGCCCAATTTGGAAATCCTTTGTCTCAGGCTTTTCTGAATCATTGCATTGCCTTTCTCTTTCATTTTCTATCAATAATTCCTCTGGCCCAGTAATGTTAACGCTACTTGCTGGACTTTGGTCATACACTGGAGGACCAGTCGAGTTTAGGTTATTGCTTCTTGGATGTGAAGAAGATAATGCAGATAATACGACTTCAGGTGATGATGAAAGAGTAAGGCTATCAGGTAAGAAAAACCTTGATGAGGTCCTAGCATGAGAACAGGCACTGTTAGATATAGTGTCGTTGCTTTCCAAATTAACAAATGCATCAGATGCCTGTTCAGTAAGCATTCCAGGCTGCCTAGGCATCTGACGATGAGATGGAACAGTGGCAGACTCAACACCTTTCATCTCCTCAGTGATCTTTAAGCTCAAATCTTGATTAAATTCTTTATGGAGGTCTCCATCATATACCGAGGTGTTTTCAATCTCTTTTTGTGAAACGTTATCTGGCATGTAGAGTGGAGCATTACATGTATCTGCTGCATTTATTTCATAAGATATGTAAGAATGCTGTGGCATTTCTGGGTTCTCGACACTGCTTTTAACTGGAGCAACCCCCTGTCTTGTTTCCTCTGCCGAACTATAACCCCAATGACTTTGCCCATAACTGGACCCCAAATGAAATACAGAGACACCCTCTAAATGATTTTCTGTGATCCTATGTTGTTGATTAGGTAGTATATGGGTAGAAGGCTCAACTTGATTAGCAGTAGCATGCTTGTACAAATCACCAGATGGCTCATGGTAGGATACATCTGACTTAAACCCATAACAACCTCCAGAATCATGTCCAAAGCAATGGGTTTGACCACCATCTCTGCGTATAACTTCTTCTCTAGTAAGAACTTCAGGTGTCGTTCCTCCAAAAGGTGTATATTTGGTATCTCTTGAATTCAGAACCCAGGTCCTTGCTCTGTCTAACCTTTCCTCATAGCCAATATGAGTACGAATATTATCCATACATGGTACTGGCTGATCCCCTTTAGCACTTCCATTTTGCATTGGCAAGCCTTCCACAACCATATAGTGGGGACTATGACTCTGAGTTTCTAGCCGGCTTGATCCATGTTTGTCCTGATACAATGGCATCTGTTCACAGTGTTTAACTGGACTTCTTACCTCAGCTATACCTTGCCTGTCATAGTGGCTTTCAAATACAGAGTTCCCCTCAAACCTTCCCTGTACATGCTTTATATTTTGACCTGTAAACCCTAATTCTTCATTAGCATTTGAAGGCTTGCAATGCCATGTAACATGCCTGTCATCGGATAAATGACAGCAATGGTTTGGAAGAGAACTTCGAGGGTCAAAATGTCCAGCTGGTTGGATGTTGCTGTGATCAAGTTTTCTTTCATTAACCTCGGGGAAACCACCATTGTGACTCCAAACTGCTTGAATATGCTTCTGCCTTTCTAAATTCCAGTCAATTTCGTCATCATCCATGGGACGCTGTATTTCATTTCGTCCTAGACCTTCATATATTCTGCTCCGCATCACAGATTGCAAAACAGGTTTTCCTTGTGACATTCTTGAGCAGGCAAATTCACGGTCAACTTCATCATGAGTCATTGGAATGCTTGCTGCATGATAGGGCATGTGTCGAGGCGACAGATGCTGTGCTTCATTCCATTCTAAACTTTCAGACAATCTGCTGTTAGACATGGTTCGGGGAATAGCAAGATTTCTCTGTGGTAGTTTTGGGATGGCGAAATCAGAAGGAACAATAGGCACATCGGTTGGATGGTACTCAGCAGCAGCCTGGTGCAGGAGATGCATGTTCTGAGGACTGTGATGGGAAAGAGGCTGGCAAGACAAGATATCAGGAGGAGCAGGTTTATCTTCAGGCCAATGATTGCTAACTTCAATCGTACCTCTTGGGCTATTCTCATTCCATTCTAAATTTTCAGACAATCTGCTGTTAGACATGGTTCGGGGACTAGCAAGATTTCTCTGCGGTAGTTTCATGGATACGAATTCGGGAGGAACCATAGCCACATCCGTTGGATGGTAATCAGCAGCAGCATGATGGAAGAGATGCATGTTCGTAGGACCGTGATGGGCAAGAGGTTGGCAAGACAAGATACCAAGAGGGGCAGGTTTATCTTCAGGCCAATGATTGCCAACTTCAATCCTACCTCTCGGGCTATTGAAGTCTTGCGAGTTTGAGTTTCCTCCGTAATTTTCGTTCGCTGGGAAAACTTTCATACTGTGCTCATGATTCATCCGCATCCTGCTGAAATTATCTTCAGCAGCAGGGTGCATATCTTCAGAAGGACCCTTCATAGAATCCCAATAGGAAACATGCGAACCAGTAGAACCCGAACACATCAAATCCTGCGTACGCAGATGGCTCCCTAATGTCCAGGGCTGTTCATGATGGTAGGCTTCGGGCTCTTCTAACTGAAAAGAAGCTGCTGCTGGCTGCGGAGCATGACTCAGGGGAGACAAAGGTTGGCGGGGATGGCCCAGAGGCGACATCGGCGGGGACTGGACATGCATGAGCTGTTGCCTGGGAGAATTAACATTAGAACCGACCTGATGAGAAATCCGAATCCTCCTGGGTATAGATCCATTATCAGGCGGCACAGCGCAATTCAAGGAACTCAAGGAACTAAAGGACTCAGCTCTGCTCCAAGTTCCATTATCAGGGGGCAAGACACAATTCAAAGAATTCAAGGAATTAAAGGACCCGGCTCGATGAATCCACTGACCAAAACCCTGTTTTCCAGGGTCACCAGACTCAGGCAAAGAATTCAAAGCTTCAACATACCTCTGATCAGCATCGCCTCCTTCGATACAGACGGCGGAGACATCATAACCTTCCACGGCCGAGAACAGGAAAACCCGCAGACGCGTGAATCCCTCCGCCGCCTCAAGCTTATCGTATTCCTCCATCATGTTAGCGAGATCATCGTCGCAAAGAACAGAGACCAGAGCATCCAGATCCTCTTCCTCGGGAAGCTGATACTTAATTATAAAAGCCTCGCCGCAAAACTCTGTCATCTTCAAGACAAGCTCAGGAAAGCTAATATCCCTGTTCACGCACACAATCCGGGTTTCACCCCCAACGTACCGGAGCTTTCCATCAGAAGGCCGCGGCAGAATGCTGCCGCCGAAACTGCACAGGAACTTCACCCGTTGCTGCAGCGAATTGGAACTCTCCTCTTCGGCTTCGGACATGATTCCTCCGCCACAAACCGCCAACTTTACCAAGCAATTCAAGCTCGATGTCCCCGAGATTCAAACCCTGGACGATCTGGCAGCTGCTAGAAACAAAACAGAGGCTTAAATGTGCTGAGGCCTGCTCTGGGCAGCCCATTGAATCATACTGTTAAAGGCCATTAACAGAGACATATATAGACAAAAATATATATGTATATGCAAAATCTGCAGTGTAGGGGACACATGGCGCCAAGCGCTGCTGCTATTGACTCGAAGCTTCTTGCTTCACAATATCACTTCAACCAGAGCAGTAGCAGCAGATACAGGGTTCGAATCGCCCGGGCAATCCCTCAATCAGTCCGAGCCCGTTGGCCACTAATATTTCAATTGATTCGCAGCATATCCGCTGGAATCTCAACTCCAACTCATCCGCGGGCACGCAGCCTCGTCCCCTTCCATTGTTTTTTGGGTTCCGCCTCGCCACAGTAAATGAAAACATTTCATTTAATTGCCGTTTTCCTAATTTTGGCCCTAGCACTGTCACATTGTATGCTACCACGGGTAGGACACGTGTCACACAGATGGAGCTTGTATGGATTGCTCCTAGCAGACAATCATCAATCAGAGTACCTTGAACGTGTGTGTTAACTATTAATTTATTTTGTTTCTAGGTTTCTATTCTTATTATTATTAATTTATTTTGTTTCTATGTTTCTATTTTTTGGCTACGCTTTTCGATTTGGAAAGAGGTAAAGAATGTTCGTTTCCCTAGCCCCCTTGAAACTTTAAGGTTGCTTGCCCTAAAGTACTTTCCAATGACACCACTCAGAACTTTCTTTTTCGGCTTAATTATTTTTATTATTTATTTATTTATATATATATGAGTTTTCGAATTATTATAAGTAATATTGCTTTGTTTTCCGTATATGTAAATGTAAAAAATATATTAATTATTTATAATTAATATTGCTTTGTTTTCCGAATATGTAAATGTAAAAAATATATTAATTATTTATAAGTAATATTGCTTTGTTTTCCGAATATGTAAATGTAAAAATATATTAATTATTTATTTATAAAATTTTATTAGTAATATCATTTCTACATTTTTTTTTATATAATATTTTTGCAAAATAGAAATTAACATCATTAATCAAGGATTTGTTTGCTTTTATATAATATTTTTAGAAAATAGAAATTAAAATCATAGTTAAATTTTTTTTCTTATATTTTATAAAATAAATGATTTATAGTTTGTAAAATAAATGATAAATAGATATATTGCTAAGACACTTTTAAGTTCCTTTACAAAGTAGTCAATTAAAAAAATTCATTTTTAAATTTTTATTTTAATATTCTATATCTATATAGACACATGTAAATTATTAAATTTTTATTTTTTTTATATAATTTAAAAAATATAAATTAAAATTGTACCAATTATTTTTGGAAATTATCACTAGTATTATCCTATTGGAAATCAAAAACAATCATAGTGGAATTTAAAAACAACCCACATTTAAAGTGAATACTTTATGCTATTATGTTTTTTTTAATAGAAACTAAGAAGGAAATATATTAAAGAGATTGTGCAAAGTCATTTAGTACAAAATTGCAACGGTATTAATATTCTAGCAGTATAGAAGAAACTGAAACAAAATATGGCCAAAGAGAAGGCCGTATAGAGCCACTAAAGTAGTTCCTATTCTTAATATTCACAGATATAGTGTATACTCGGATAAACTGTTGATTTAAGACTATACAAAAATACATGGACTAATCATGAATCATTCAAGTTTTCATGGAAACCCCACAGGCTGGGTGACTGAATCTTCCTCCATTCTTTAAGCGGTTGGTGTTGGGTTGTCCTAGACGTGACTTCCTTGGTCCAGCTGCACTAATTTTTGGATATCTTCCTGCACACGATCAATCTTACCCATCATCTCTTTCAAATCCATATCGTGGTCTTCAATCCTTGAGTCATGGCAGCTTGTCTGGTAGGAGATGTATTTCACATCATCCACTAGTTGCTTTAATTCCTTTGTCATCTCCCTCTTATTTGCTATTCCAACATCTACAAAATCTACTAAGTGTTGAATATTAACCTTTAGATCGTCAAATCCTTATTTAACGGTCCTCTGAACCGGGTCCATACCTCTTCGCTCCATACCTGCCACAAAAGGATTTAAATTTCTACGAAGACTCTGGCTGACTTTAAACTGAGAGTTAATTTCCCCTAACGTCCCAGAACGCCAAAGATCTCGTTCTGAATAGATAACTAGGCTCTGAATAGGGTCGTCGAAACGTAAACGGGGCTTAAACTCCAAATCTCTCAGACGCAGAGAGGAGAACAAGAGCCCGAGCTCACCACAGACTGAAGCAAAAAGGGAGGGTTCTATACACTCGGGCAGAACACGGTATACAGATAGATATGCACTAGCAGAAATTAAAGACGGGTCTATAACCTCATCAAATGGTCGAGAGAGAAGCATAGGGCTTACATTATCTGTGAGCAACAACAATCCGACCGTGGGCTCCTGCAAAGGGGACTGCTCTTTCTCTTTGGGAGAGCTCTCACATTCCTGGTAAGACAATGAAAAATGATTGAGCCGAAGACGGAGCATATTATCCCGTTGCAAATCCATTGCGCGTGCGAAGGAAGAACCTAGAGCGTGAGTCCTGTCTACCAAGCTCAGAGTGAGGAGACGGGCATTTAGATGAGAGGACAGACAATTAAGGAGGGTGGATGAAGGAGTCCACGCGACCCACAAAGATCTACATGGGCTGCCAAGAGTCAGCGGAACCTCAAAAACATTGAGCCTATAGTTCAAAAAATACCCCATGACATGTCCTCACGAGGGAGGCCCACTTTGTGTCTTAGGGGATATGTTTGAGACTTGCCTTTTCGTCATTTAATAAGATAGAGCCTTGAGGAAAGGAAGCCCCCCTGTTAGCCAATGAGTCTGGCTTAGCGTTGTTCGCTCTTAGGATATAAAAGTAGGCTATGTTCTCAAGGAGATGAAGCTCATAAATCTTGTTGTGTAGCCTTCTGCATTTAATGGATCCCGATGGATAACTTGTTTTCGTTTTGAGAATTACATGGCGAGAATCCCCAAAGACTAGCAGACTTGAGATGGTTCTTGCATCTATCATTTCCAATCCTTGAAAAAGAGCCATCCACTCGGCCTCATTGTCTCAGTCTTGTTCCCCAGTTCCCAAGCAAAAGATTTTATTGTTTGTCCTCTTGGGTCCAAAATGACCAGCCTCGCACCTACCTCCCCTGACTTTATGCTATTATGTTACTACATGTCTTTTTTGAATTTTCTTTTACAATATGGTGGCGAGGTCACTCTCTTTTATTTATATGTATTTTTTGAGTTTACTATCTATGTTAGGTTTAATGAATAGTTTTGGGCTTTGGATTAATGAAAATTTTATGTTTTTTTTATATACTTTGATTGTATTAATAATATGATATATAGTTTCATTGTTGAGGGAAAAAACATTTTCATTTATTTTTAAAATTATATCTAATTTATAAATAAAATGATCGATATATATATATATATATATATATATAGTACCAATAAAATTATTAAAAAATAAAAATAATCTCTCAAATTAATAATTATTCTCTTATTTATTTATGGATTTTAAAAATTTTACTTATAAATTGAAAAAAACTATATATATATATAACCAATAAAATTATTAAAAAATAAAAAATAATCTCTCAAATTAATAATTATTCTCTTATTTATTTATTTATGAATTTTAAAAATTTTACTTATAAATTGTAAAATTATTTTTCTTGTAAAAATGTACAATTTTCTAATGTAGACAACCAAACCAATAAGCTTTTGTTCCATAGAAAATATAAAATATAAACATTGAAATTCTATTTCTTTATAGAAATAAAATTTTAAATTAATATATAGTAAAAAAATCAAAACCTTTGATTTTGATAAGCAATGAGGATTTTTGTTAATAGTAGCTTCCCTAATTTTGTTTATGATAATAAGAACTTGGAGGAAGTGGCTTCTTACAAATATCTTGGAATTGATATCCATGATAAGCTCAATTGGAACTATAGCATTGAAAAAATGATCAACAGAGGGTGGAATGCTTATTCTGGTATTGAAAACAATTGTAATACAACAAATCTTGTGATGTGGGATAAAAAGAAATTCCTTTTTGGAATTCTCATCCCTCGTGTTATCTTGTAGAGTTGTGATGTTTGAGGTTGCAACATTTCTAGAGAATCCTAGAGAAAGATTGAACAAATCCATAAGTGTTTTATAACTTACAACCTCAAAATTAAAAGCAATACATCATATCCTATTCTCCTAATAGCACTGGCTCTTGTCCAAGTCAAGAGCATTTTTATGACTAGGTGCCTATTGTACAAATATAGGATAAATAACATAGGAGACCAAAAACTTCCTAAAATTGCTTTGAAATTGAATCTAGACCACCCACGGCTTAAGAGAGGTTGGTATAAAGATGTGACGGCTTGGTAAAACCATTAGGGGGTTGACGAAAATAACACTTTGCAAAACATCAATGACATTAAAAATATTATTACATCTAAATTTAAATAGGAGTTGTGGGACGAGAAAGAATTAGAGGATAAAAGAAAATCAAGATAAAATAAGGAGGTCATCAACCCTAATCTAGAAGATCATGTATCTTTTTGTCTTAACTAGTTCGAAGAAGAAAATTAATTTAGCCAAGATAAGAACGAACTGTCATAAGCTTCATAGTGAAACAAGACGCTGGTCAAATCCTAAAACACCATGTGTGGAAAGGATTTGTCATCTTTGTGAGACTATGATTGTTGATGATGAAAGTCACTTTCTATCAGAGTGCCCTACATACACCCACACTAGATCGCAGTTCCATAATATTCCCTACAATGCATACCTCCCTAGCCTTCTAACATGTCAAAACTATGGTGATTTAGGAACACTTCTTCTAAGTTTTTCAAGCATAGGAATAAAAATTTACAGTAATTCAAATATTTTATTTATTTCTTCTTAAGGTCTGACAGACTGAAATTGGTTTGGGTGGACGTTAACCACCACCACTATCACCATCATCAAAAAGGTAGAGGACAAAAATAACCTCTTAAATTATAAGACTATTATGATTAGCTTTTTGTGGTTAGAGATACATAGAATTATTTTGGGAAAAAGATTTGCACATGGTTAGATAATCACAAAACAAGATGGTAAAAGCTAAACTTGTTTTACAAGTTATCATTTATCTATGGAACACTTAGTTACTTTCAATATTATCACATAGGGATGTCGAGACAATAAAATCAACCTCCTGTGTTGCTTCATATTTAGGAAAGCATTTGATAAAGGGCATAAAAATAACCTTTGAAATCGGTTACAAGGTTTAATTGTAATGTACAGGTTAAGCAAGATTGTCCCTTGTTCCCTACCCTTTTGGCATTTACATTGACAAGTTAGAAAGGTTTGTTTGAGAGAAGTATGTTGCATTAGCACCACTTTCATTGGAATAATCATCATACGTATTCTGTACACGAATGTTATTCTTCTTTTGGCAAGATGCCCCTTTGATCTCTACAAGTAACTAAGAATTGTCAAAGATTTATGCTCTAGCACTAGTATGTTAGTTAACACCGACAAGGCAAAGGTTATGATAATCAAATCCAAAAAGATTGCATACATTAATTTTGTATATGACAATAACAACTTAGAAGAAGTAAACCCATATAAATATTTTGGAATAGATCTTTGATCGTCTAGGCTCAAATCGAACTATAGCATTGAGAAAAGGGTTAATGGAGGATAGAAATCCCATTTTAAGGAAAAACGAGAAATTCCTCTTTGAGACTCTTGTTCCTCCAATTATCTTAAATGAATGGGATTTTGGATTTGCGGTATCTCTAGAGAAGCTTGGAGGAAAATCAAGCAAATCCCATAAGCATTTAATAATTTGTAATCTTAAAATTAAGGGAAATACACCCTATATGGTCTTTCACCCATTAAGAGTATGGCTATGACTAAGTACCTAATGTATAAGCACAAAATAACTAACATGAATTACAAGAGACTTTCTAGGATTGCTTCAAGCTCAATTTGAAATCACTAATGACTTAAGAGGGGATGCCATAAATGTGTTAATTTTGGTTAGGTACCTAATGTGTAAGCATAAGATAACTAACATGAATTACAAGAGACTTCCTAAAATTGCTTCAAGATCTAGTTGAAATCACCAATGACTTAAGAGGAAATGGCATAACGACATTAATTTTTTGCTCAAAAACTAGAAAGTGTAAAAGGAAGTCAGTCTACATAATATTGATAACCTTTTTTTTAACAGAAACACGTATTTTTATGTTTATAAAGTGTTGATATAAATATCAACAAAGTAGTGCAAAATATTTCTGCAGAGTTTTAGGAATGTCAAAGACAAAATTGATATCAATTACAGTCATCCAAGAAATTAAGGCCCTTACACAAAAAACCTATTTCCCTACAACACTATATACCCTATAATATTGGTTGAGTTATACTTTGTAGAAACATTGCATAAAATAACAATAAAACGAGAGACTATCTCCACTACTATTGACCTGGTCTTCATGCTCATTTCCTTCTTCGTCTTCAATATTTTCTTCATTTTCTGCTTCATAAGCACTAGGGTTATCCTTGCTCGAATCTTCAGTGTCCACAGGGAGGGTACTTTGTGGTTCCTCGGCAACCTCTTTTGATCTCCTTAGAACTGTAAATCACAACATCCTTAGCAGGTTGACTAACTATATCCTCACCCCTTCCATTCTTTTTCTACCCGTTCCCAAGGTCCGAAATTACTTTTCTGCAAGTACTTTTCCACGTCGATCCAGGGTATCATCCATAGCTTCCAATTGTGCATTGTGGGTGTGAGTATTTCCTTCTACTTCATCTATACGGTAGTCCATAATGGTAGATTGGGAGGAGAGGTAATGAAAGGATTTTATCTACATCATCAAGGTGATTATCCACCATCGGTGCATGACATGTAATATATTGAAGTGCTGTCAACAACCCTTCCATTTGGGAGTTCATCCTTCACATTTGGATTATTATATCCCGAACATCTACCTTGGTGTCCTGCACCTCGTTCCTAGTATCTTGTATGTTATCTGAAATATCCTCCATCCGCACTTCAATATCAATGTGAGCCTTCATTTCCGTAGGGGAGGAATCCATCTCGAGAATGTCCTGAATATCCCAGGGAAGGGGGAGATTTACCCCGATTCCATCACTGCTACTAAATCATTGGCATATATCACCCTCACAGTCTACGATAACACGTCTGCAAGACACTCCTCCAGGGTAAAGGGGAGATTTGGAGGATCTTTTGGACTCTAAAAGACCACTACCCAAACTTTATGACCTCTACAATATTGCTCCTTGGCTCTTACATACAAGTATGAAATCCATCTACTATTGCCTTCTCTTATAAAGCACACTTCCATCCCACCAATGCTTGCTCTATAAGCTTCTCGAGGGCGAGCCTTCAAATTGAATGTACCATTAGTAAATAGAATGCAAGGTGGCAAGCATGCCACCATGGAATTAACGTGCTCCATCAAGATAGCTTGAACACCTAAATGAGCATTAACTCAACACCTTAGGGAATGAGATGGCGTCAGGTCATTTCACATTGATGCCTCCAATTCATAGGAGTGAATTTGGGCCGTAGTTGGTGATTTTGTTGGAGTATAAACCAAGGAATTATGGTAGTACCCACCAAATAGGTGAACCACTATTCCTTTTAAGCCTCCCATAAGGAATTTGGGACGCCTCATTTGCTAGCGTATTCACTTGGTGGTTGTTGTCACGGTGCACATGATAAAGATGAAATTTTGGAATTCAAAGGAGTCTATTGATATGACTTTGAAGCCTGTCCACCACTTTATACTGGAGAGTTTTCATTTTCCTTTCTTTAGTAATGATGAGCAAGGAGTCTCCTACTATTGCAATCATTTGAATTATAATGTTGAAATCGTTCTCTAGACCCAGGAATAAAGAATATTGTTCGGCTTGGTTGTTTGTGGCAATACCTAGCCCACAAGCATATGCCAAGACTGTATTTCTTCCAGGATAAAAAAGAATCCCCCATGCACCTGCTACCCCATACATAACATTGATTACATTCAAAATATTATATCATCTAAATTGAAGGAGAATCTATGATGGGGGGAAGAAATGGAGGATAAGAGAAAATCAAGGTATTATAAAGAAGATATTCTGCCTAATCTAGAAAATCAAAAGTATTTTTATGCCATGGCTAGCTTAAAGAAGAAAATCAATATCACTAAGTTCCCAATGAAAGTAGGTGTTGAACCAATCATAAAACAACATGGCATGGAAGAATTTATCCTCTTTGTAGTATTAAGAAGGTGGGAGATGAAAATCACTCTCTTAAAATGTCCTATCTATACCTATATTAAATCTCAACATCACTTTTAAAATATTTCTATAGTAATACTCTTCCTAAACTACATAGATTTATGTAATCTTATATCTAATAACTTAGATTATAAAAACAAAATGTGAAAGCAAATCAATTAATTTTTTATTAATTTAAGTTTAAAGGTATAAGTTAAATATAATCGTTATTGCCGTCATTATGTATAGAATTATAAACCCTAATTATAGAATTAAAATATTATAAAAGTATTATTATGTGTAATGGAGTGATTCATTAGCAGGTTGAATGCATGCAGGTCTGCATGCTCGTTTCTAGACCAGTGTTCTCTTGAGGTGGCGAGTTGTGTGAGGTTCCTCTACGATGGGTAGAGAACCGCCTTCGGGTCCTCATTCGGATGCTTTCGAAAAGCTAATCTTGTCTTAAAGCAAGAGATATGCTAAAGGAGCTAATCCAAAATTTGTTAAGTGAATTGAAGATGTGCCGGAAGTAGCTCTTCCACCAGAGGACACTATTTGGGTTTCCCTCTCACTGGCAAATTGGGCAATTTACAGGGCTCTGGCCCTCGCCAAAAAACACTAAGAGTTGGGTTCAATGGAATTGGAGACCTCTAATTTCTAAAAATGTAGCTTCTTACTCAGTTGGTCGAGGATATTTCTCATTCGATTTTGAATCCAAGGGAGACAAAGACCTTGTATTCAGAAACGGTCCCTATTTCATGGGGCTGCAAGGCCTCTACCTGAACGGATGGACCCCGGACTTTGATCCCGAGGCTGACACCCCCAAAGCTATCCCAGTTTGGGTTAGGCTTCCAAACCTACCTATGCACTGCTGGAACCCAAATTCTCTCCAAGCAATTGGGAATGACCTGGGGAAATACATTGACATGGAAAGCCCTAAAGATCAATATGCATGCGCTCGTAATTCTGTGGAGGTTGACCTTGAAGCTGGGTTATTGGAAGCCATAAAACTAACTGTGAAGAATTGGTACCACTTCCAAAAACTTGATTATGAGCAGATACCTTTCAAATGAAGAGGATGCCATGAATACGGGCACTTCATCCGAAACTATCCTCAAAAGCCCAAGATCCAGCAAAACGAGGAGGACAGATAGCAAATGGTGAAAAAGATCAAGACCAAAACCAAAGATGGGCAAGCGCAAAGGAAAGGAGGGGGTAATAAAGACCCAATAATAATCCCCATGGAAGGAAGTCAAGAATCGAACAAGACCAATTAACTAAGGGAAGAAATCAATGCCTTAGAAGAGAATTCCAGCAATGAAGAGATCAAGGATCCAGAAGCAGGCCAATCAGAACAATCTAGGAAAGAATTCACCATCCCGATCCTTTTAGATGTAGGAGTAGAGGTGATAAAAGAAGGAGAAAATAAGGGGAAATTAGAGGAAGAATCCGATTTGGAAGAAGAAGAAGATGAAGAAGGGGAGATTGAGTTGACTACTCCAAGAAAGAAAGAAAACCAAAGGAAGGAGATCGAAAAAAGAAGTGAGGGAGCAAGCCACCTATAAGGACAAACTGCAAGTCTCCCAATTAACTTTGGAAAAGCTGCTGAAAAACACTAGAAACACCCGTCAACATGGGCAATTCCATATAGGGATGCCTTCGGCTACCAAAAGTAAATAGGACTACAGGGGTCTTGGAAGCAAAATCAAGGAAGAAGCTATGAAATATTTAATATCTTTATCACAGCCAGACATCTTATTGATCCAGGAGACCAAGATGGAGAAAGATGCATTTCTCCAGGTTAGTGCAAAATTTTGGAAGAAAGGAGGAAGTGCCACAATCAGTTCAAGGGGAGCCTCTTGAGGCATTGGAACCCTTTGGGACGAGCATAAATTTGAAGTTGCTGACATCAAATATAGCTCAAACTGGATCCTCACAATACTATTGCAAAAAAAAAAACTCTGGTAAGAAATTTTAATATTTATGCCCCTAATTCTTATGCTGAAAAAAAAAATATGCTGAAATCTCCTCCGAGATGAAAGGAGTAATCTACAGGGTAATAATATCCTTGTTGGAGATCTTAACATTACTCTAAACCAAGATGAACAAAGAGGGGGGGTATTTGGTCAGAGATCCCATAAGAGAAGTAGTTGATGAGATCATCTTGGGCTGGGATCTATCAGATGTTATCTTGTATAAAGGAAAATATACATGAAGTAACAAGAGGCTAGGCCCTGGGCATATAGTAGCCAGGTTGGATTAGTTCCTAGTACAAGACACCTTCCTCTTGTTGGGTCTGAACTCTTCATCCAAAATCTTTCCTTTTGGGGGGCTCTGACCACAAACCAATTCTGCTTGAGATGAGGAATGACAAAAAACCTTGGACCGATTCCCTTTAGATTCAGCCCTCTATGGGTCGACCATAAGGATTTCCTGGGGATTGTGACTGATGCATGGTCAGGTCCGGTCTCTAGCTCACCCTTCTTCATTTGGGAAGAAAAATTAAGAAGAGTGAAGAAGGAACTAAAGGTCTGGGTAAAATCGACTGGTTCTCCAAATCAAAAGAAAGTTCAAGCAACGCTAACGCTAGAAATCCATCAATTTGAAATGGAACTGAAAATTATAAATAAGGAAGATATTAAAAAAGAATTAAAATTGCAAAGTGAGCTCCACATGGCCTCCAGGAAGGAAGCTGAATGGTGGAGATAGAAAGCAAGATGTCACTGGCTCAAGGATGGAGATTGAAATTCAAGCTATTTTCGCAAACAAGCTGAAGCAAGAAAGAGTTTCAAAACTGTTCACGAGATCCATGCTCATGACTCTGTTATCCAAGACTTTGAAGCCATCAAAGTGGAAGCCTCTAGATACTTCAGCGATCTTTACACAGACCAGCCTACCATCGCTAATCCTAATCTCATGGAGTTAGTTCCAAGATCTATTAAGAGTAAAGATAATAATAGACTGAATCGGCTATTAAGGAGGTCGTTGATGATATGGAAGATGACAGGGCTCCGGGCCCTAATGGGTTTAATGTTAATTTTATCAAAGTGTGTTGGGGAATCATTAAAAAAGACTTACTAAAAATGATCAACAAATCACAGAGATGTGATAAAATAGGAGGCAACACGAATTCATCTTTTCTAGCTCTCATACCCAAAGAGAAGGATGCCATTTGCTTTGACAGATTCTGGCCAATTTCCTTATGCAACATAGGATATAGAATTATCACTAAAATCATGGCCAGAAGGTTAAAAACCATTCTACCTTACCTCATTCCGGAGAACTAGGGAAGTTTCATAAAAGGCAGAAAAATTTGGGACAATATCATATTAGTCCAAGAGGCAATCCATTCAAGCCTGAAGAACGGTGAAAAAGGAATGGTGGTGAAAATCGACTTGGCAAATCCTTTTGACAGAGTCTGTCATTCTTTTCTCTATCAAGTCATGATGAGATTCGGTTTTGATCCAAGCT
This sequence comes from Pseudotsuga menziesii, assembly GCA_001517045.1. NCBI lineage: Eukaryota > Viridiplantae > Streptophyta > Pinopsida > Pinales > Pinaceae > Pseudotsuga > Pseudotsuga menziesii. The sequence continues at coordinate 560,810 of LPNX011042699.1, read as the reverse complement.
TCGTCAGATGGGTAAAGGCTTGCATTCGTAAACCTTGGATCGCCCCTCTTATCAATGGAAGGGCAGCCCCCTTTTTTCAAGATTCGAGAGGACTAAGACAAGGATGCCCGCTCTCTCCTCTGCTCTACGCAATCCAAGCCTCGGTGCTTAGCCTCCAACTGGAGCAAGCTAGGCGGGATCATGATCTACCAAGAATAAGGATGGCTCGGGGAACGAAAGATATCAACCACGCATAGTTTGTGGATGATACAATCTTGCTTGGAGGAGCTAGTCAGATTATAGCAAGAAGATTCAAGAATGATATGGATCGATATTGCCAAGCCTCAGGAAGCAAAATTAACCTTCAGAAGAGTCAGATCTATAGCTGGAATATTAATCCTAGGGAGATGTCTGAAATCTCATGAGTTCTTGATATTGAAGGAGTTAGTCATTGGGACTCCTTTAAATATCTCAGGGTTCCTGTCTTCAAGTCTAAACCCAAAAGCTCGGCCTGGAACCCTCTTGTTGAAAAAATCAAAAAGAAAATACTAGGTTGGGGAGCAACCTAGCTAAATTTGGCAGGGAAGTTGGTATTGATAAAAGTTGTCCTAAACACTTATCTCCTTTATCAATGCTCCCTTCTGCTAGCCCCCTCCAAAATGATTGCAATGATTGAAGGCCTGTTGAGATCCTTCCTCTGGCAAGGAGGGAATAATGGAGGTGGGAAAAAGTTCGCTCTGATTAGCTGGAAGAAAATCAAATTGCCTAGGATGGAAGGAGGATTGCAAATCAAAGACTTGAAAGCTCAAAATCTGTTAATGGGAGCTAAGTTACTTTGGAATATGGTCGATTCCAAGCCTTCCTAGTGTAGTCAGGTGATTAAGAGCAAATATTTCTCTAGCCCGAGGCTTCGATGCCTTGATAATGAACAAGAAAATAATCATGTCTCCTCCTTCTCTTCTCTTTGCAGGAAGATGCTGACTAAATTCAAAGAAGAATTGAATTGGATCCCTGGTAATGGTAAGTTGATTAATATCTGGCAGGACTCTATTCTTGGGGAACTCTCCTCCAGTCCTCCCAAGACTAAAACATTGGCTGGACTTGCTGGGAGTTAAAACGATATGGGAAATATCTACATGTGAACTCGAACTACCAAATAGATGGGTCGGTTGGCGTCTTCCTGATTGCCTTGCAGATCTCAATGAGGATAAAAACCAGTTGCTTCATTATTTATCAGGAATTGCACCGATTTCCAGAAGAAGAAAGGACCGATGTGGATTGAGAAGCACTCTCTGGTAGGTACACGATGACTGAAGGATACAAGCATTTCGCTACTGTTCCAAACGTGCCATGCGACCCAACAATTTGGAACTGTAAAACTCTACCCAAAATCAATTTGTTCTCCTGGACGTTGATGAATGGTAAAATCCTCATTGACGATAACTTGATGAAGAGAGGATTTGCTGGTCCATTTCGGTGCTCTCTGTGTTCAACAACCAATGAAAATATTCAGCATCTATTCTTGGACTGCCCCTATGCCATCTCTGTTTGGAATGAAATGATGAAACCTTGGGAGATCGAGATTCAAATGCCGAGTAATATTCAGCTGTGTTTTCTCAATCGAGACAAAATGTACAATGGAGATCTGGATCAGAAAAAAGGTCTTAGAGTTTGCTGGATGAAGATCCCAAAAGTCATCTGCTGGTGCATATGGATTGAGCGTAATCACAGAATATTCCAAGATATAGCTCATCCAGCTTGGGAAATAGAAATCAAGGTAAATAGTTTAATGGGTGAGATTGTAAGTGTCCTGAGGATTCCTAATAATAAAGCTAAGTTGACAGATAAAGAAAGTAATTGGCTGCAAAGCTTCAACCTCTCTGCTAAAACTTCTTTGGCCAAAAAATAATTGGAAAATTGGGAAAATAGACTTGACAAGTCCCAGTTTGAGAATTGACTAAAAGAAAGGAAGATTTTCAAATTGTTTTTCGACGGAGTTTCCAAGGGGAATCTAGGAAGAGCGGGAGGTGGAGGGGTCGTTATTTGCCCGGAAGGAAAAAATGATTTAGAATGCTATTGGAATATAGGGCAAGACTCAAATAATATGGCCGAGGCATATGGGCTTTGGCAAGGTCTCAAGCAGCTAAAGGACAAAGGAGTGGGTGAAGTCGTGGTATTTGGAGATTCCCGGATAATAATTCAAGCAATGAATGGGGAAAGCCATTGTAGGAATTTAAGGTTAGTAATGCTGCTCAACATAATCAAATCCATATCTATGTCATTTAGGCAAATTGATTTTTTTCATATCCTTCGTGAGCTAAATGCTTCGGCGGATCATGCTGCTAATAAATCTATGGCTGCGGGTAGAAATGAATTGTATGTAAATTAGTTATTAAGTATTGATATCCCTCCTTAGCATGAATTTGGGTTATCTTGAGTGACTCTCAAGTTCGGAAGTAGTAGTCTAAGTATTGGTTTTCTAATCCAACTTGTAATTTTCAGCGGCTTCATTGTTGAGCTCTAATTTATAACGTACCCGTTTTTGTCAAAAAAAAATGGAGTGATTCATTAAAAATTGTACACTAAATTTCTAGAAATTTGAAAATATACTTAAAATATAAGAAATAAATGATAATTATCATTATCATATATAAATTATTAACTTTAATTATATGATTGAAATATTTTAAAATAAGTCAATTTTTATTAACTCATTTGGTTAAGATATGGATTTTATCGAAGGCAACCCAGGTTCAATTTCCTTTAAGGGTGTGAGGGTTGGTGTGATTTTGATGACCTTACATGTCCCTAGGTCATAGTTTAAAAAAAAATTCAATAAAAATCATGTAATCATGGAAATACTTTTCAATAAAAACCTTGTAATAAAAAAAAATTGGCCACCCACGTTTTCAATTTCGAGAATTGTTAGAAAATATGTGCGGGGGCTTAATCTCTACATTTACAAGGCAATTTGTAAGTTGCATGTTTTTTTTTTCTCAATTACAGTGAAAACAAAATTGTATTTTTCATATAGTGTTTAATAAATTGATAACTAATAGAATTATACTTAAATTTAGTAATGATATAAAAAAAGAGTTTTAAAATGACCATTTTTATTTATAATTAAGTGGTATATAAATTTCATAGTTTGTCAATTAAATTTAGTTAGAGTGATTTGTTGTTTTAAGCATAATAGCATATTTCAAGTACGAATACAGATACGATTCGATACTAACGAAAAAATTCAATACAAATAAAATACGGAAGTAGACTTCTTATATATAATATGTTTAATTAAATCAAGACCACCAGATATATGTTTGGAAAGCTAGAAATGTATATATCTTCAAAGGGAAAAAAGTACCTGTCATTAACATACTCCACCAGATATCTCACTCCTCACAGCTGTATTGCCCCTCTGTCACTAAAGTAAAAAAATCAAGACCCAAGGGACCGGGACCTGTACTTGTCTATCCATGTGGGTTTTTTGATGGAGCATCAGCCAAAAATGTTGGAGGGGTCAGCTTCTGTTTGCACTTAAATGAGTTACATTCTTTTGAGTTTGCATTGGGGGCGGGTATTTGCACCAACACTAGAGCAAAATTGATAGGGCTCTGGGCCCTTTTGCATACATCCTAAATGATGGGGTTACCCAAGCTCAAGATATTTGGTGACTCATCTGTCATCATCAATTGGGCAAAGGGTACTGCTTCCCTTTCACCACCTGAGCTTCTCCATTGGTGTAGGGACACTAAAAATCTCTGTTCATGCTTTCTAGAGTTGTCTTTCTGCCATGTCTACCGTGAACACAATCAACTTGCAGACCGCCTGTCTAAAAAAGCCCTTTCTTTGGCTCCGGGATTGGGATGTTACACTGAATTTTTTGATGTTCATTTGACCTCTTAGGATAGTTTCATGCTCTTTTGAGCCCGGTGCTGGAGCATGTTCTCCTTCATTTGATGCACCCTGGTGGTTGTTTTGGAGCGGACTCTTTTAGATTGTTGTTCTACACTAATTGGTTCACGGTAGATATGGTTATGAGGGACAAATTATTACTGATGGGTTTTGTATTGCAGCACATGTACTTGCCCCCTCTCTGCTCTGTTGAGTTGTAACTCATTCATGATGTTTCTGAAGTTATTATCTTATGACCCATCATTATGTTTGTACCCCATATATTGGGATGGCACATTAGATGCCCTTTGATTCTTTAATGAATATCAAGGACATGCTTTATTCTTCTAAAAAAAAATGTTTAATTAAATATACAACAATATATATAACATTTATATATACTTAAACATATACAATATTTTTAATGAAATATTAAATATGAACCATTAAATTTTAAACTTAAAAAATTCATTGTTTTTTTAAACATATTTTTTATAACCAAAATTACTTATAATGTTGTGAGTGCAAGAGAGAAAACTCTTACTTATTAATAGTTATTAATTATTTAAAAAATAAAGTAAATAATATTTACCATTACTTACATTTGGAATTAATTAATGAATCTTTAAATTGTGTTAGGGTTAACTTTGAGTGAATGAACAAGGATGCAAGTGGTTTTGGGCACATGGTTTTGGTAACAAATAAATCTAGTGTTGTATTCTATTTGCATATTTATTTTCTTTGGCATATTTTATTCCTATTAAATGGAATTAAGAAGTATGAAATTGAAAGGAAATTATTTAATAGTGTTTGAATAATTAAAATTTAGCTTTTTCAAATCAATTTTCAAAATTAACCCGTGTCTGTATTACATATAGATCCAGGTAGTCCTGCTAAAAAAAAAGGAAAGTGGTCAAAGCCACTATACAGCCACCAAGAGGTGTGCTATCAAACTCAAACCCAAAATAGTGCTAGTATAAGTAGGATAAATGTCAAAAGAGTTGAAGTGTACCCATCCCAATGCATTCACCCTCAGTGAATTCCATGAAATGGAGACTACCAGAATCCTATATGCCTTGACATTATATTCTCTATACAGATGAGCAGAATGGAGATGGATAAAGGAAGATTGGAGGTCTCTGATGATAAGGCACCATCCATCAAGGTCAATAGTAGATAGTGCAGCCTTCCCATTGAACCAGTTGATAATAGCTGTAGAATCTCCCCTGATGTTTATATATGGTAGCCCTATATTGATAGAAAAGACCAACAGAACCCAGAGAGCAAGTAATTCCAATCTTGTAATGGTACTCAGGCCACCACCCATTTAATACAAAAGTGGTGTTCCTCGCTGATAAGAATGTAAACACCAATGCACCCAATCCCATTGGTTGCAACTCCATAAAAAAAACCAGCAGGGAAGTCATAAGATGGTGTTGCTGCAAATATTCTCCCACAAGACTTCTGGTGTATAGGTACTAGGTGTGCTTTCAACATCTCTAAGATAGCGGACAATACATGTTTCGGATATGTAATGTAATTTTGAAAGATATATCTGTTTCTTGCATTCCATAACTGCCAAGCCAATATCAAAGGAAGATATAAATGAACTCTTCCGGTCTTATTCCAATTTATCCAGTTTTGCATAAAGGTGGACTCATTCCATAAGATAGTGTGGTCAAGTGCAGAGTTGAGACCAGTAATAATAATCTTTGCATACCTACAGTCTGCGAAGAGACGATCAATAGATTCAGCATCAGAGAGACAGAGAGAGAAAACGTTGGGGCCAACCCAACCCTTCCTAAGTAAATTGTCCCAGGTATTTAGAGAGTTTTTAAAGCAAAGCCATATAAAACAAATGATCTTTAAAGGCAGGTTAAATTTCCATATCTGGGTCAGAGTTTTGTCTGCAGGAGCTATGAGAGAACAAGAGACAATGAGATCGTATGCCAGTCGAGCTATAACCTTCCCGAATTTTTTTATTAAATAGCCAAGTCAATGTGTTCGGTCCATATTTGAGATGGATGCCAGCATGTGAAAGCCCGACAGCATAAGAATTCCAGGCCACCTTCCATTCACCATCTATCTCCAGATGACCAGCAGTCAACCAATAATGTTGGGAGCAAGTGCCCAAATTCCCAATGTGAGCATCTACAAGAGTAATAATGCTGTAATATGCAAGATAAGTTCCCAAGTCCTAAGGTAGCACATACTTTAGTGGAGAATCTAAGATTTACTTGAAGAATTTAAGGTTGGAAAAGCTATGTTGACTCACAAACTTTATGTTGACTCATAAACTTTATTCAAGGAAAAAAATGTCACCTCAAATAACCCATTAATGATTCATGAACTTAGTTAGCAAATGCTTGTTGAGTCATCATCTTTATTCAAGGAAAAGCACTCCATATCAAATAACTAGCTAACGATATGTAAACTTTGTAAATTTAGGGTGCACATGCTAGTTGACTCATCAACTTTCTTTAAAGAAAATAACCACCTAATGATCCATAAGCAAATGCTAATTGACCGATGAGCTTTAGTCAAGGAAAACAATCCCCCTAAGCAAATTTTGATTGATTCATGAGCTTTAATCAAGAAAAAAAAACACCATTTCAACTAAGCTGCTAATGATCCGTAAGAAAATAAACTTCTATTATTTTTTACATATAGATGTTGAGTAATTTCTTATAAAGATAATAACCACCTAATGATCCATAAGTAAATGATAATTGAGTTATGAGCTTTAGTCAAAGAAAACAATCACGGCTGACTCATGAACTTTAATGAAGGAAAAAACACACCACCTCAACTAAGCTACTAATGATCTGTAAGAAAACAAAACTTCCATTATTTCTTACATATAAATCTTGAGTCATTTCTTAATTCTAAAGATTATTTTAGATTTTACTTCAAATATTTTTTTATTATTTTGATTGAAAATAAACATTATTAAAAAATAATTTAAAAAATTAAATAAGCGTTTAAATTTATTTTACATTATTATAAAAAAATAAATAATATCATATAAAAATATTAACTTCCCCTCACAATAAAAAAAGACTTTGGAAAACGTTTCAAACTATATTTTAAGTTTTACATTGCCTAAATGCTTTTCTATTATTTTCCTAATGAAAAACATAATAGTTTGAAAGACACCAACTTTCACCTTAAGTTAAAAGAAATTGAGTTTGGCAAATTTTTCCAATTATATTCAATTATCAACTTTCACAAGTAGTGAAAATTTTTACATTAAAATCAAAATCATAAATATATCGAAATTTGATAATTATAAATCGATATTGGAATGTAAACTTTTACTTATAATTTCTAAAATTACTCAACATTAAAATCAAAACTATTACATTAAAATCAAAATTATAAATATATCGAAATTTGGTAATTATAATTAAGATATCAAAAATAAAACTTTAACTATCGAAATTTGATACATCTATTTTCAAGAAATTGAACGTAAAACTCGTAAAAGCGGTAGGAGGACATATATTATTCATATTGTGAGGGCATTTTCTTGTAAAAGTTTTTTTCTTAAATGATCAATTAAGTGTGAGGTTCTCGAATGATAGCATGTTGTTGCACTATTTTAATTGTATCAATGATGGTATAGTTAAATATTTGTTATTTTGAATAGTTTTGTGTTGATTAGTTTTTTTTATATTTTTAATAAAGTTAAGATATTTTTTTACAAAGTTTTATTAATGATAAAAATAAATTATGTAAATGAATTGTTATATTTAAAAAAACAATTTTCATTTATAATTCCAAAATTTGATAACTATAAACATAATAATAATAATTTATTTTTAAGGTCACGTTAAAAAATGTGAAACACCAATTTGATGTATAAGACCCTCTTGTTTGTACATACATTAAGCCTTCTAGATTTGAACCTATGACCTAATAAGAAGAAACATATGCTCTTAACCATTAGGCCCACATATCAATAACATTTCCACATTAATATTTTTTTCCAAAAAACTTTAACTTCCACATGCAATGTAAAATGTAATTCAAATAATTAAACGCCCAACATTGCAAAATAGATTGAAACATCAACTTTTACTTATTATTAAAATAAATGGCAATCAAACATCTTAGATTTTATAACTATATAAGTGACACCAATTTTCATATGTATTTAAAGTTGTTATTACTTACCATTAAAATAAATGACAATCAAACATCTCATATTTTATAACTATATAAGTGATACCAATTTTCAAATATAGTTAAAACTAAATGACAATCGAATATCTTAGACTTTATAACTATATAACTATATAAGTGACTCCAATTTTTAAATGTAGTTAAAGTTGTGAATTTTGATATTGAAGTATTAATTTTTATATATAGTTTATAATGAAATTTGATAGATATTAATGTCACATATATTTTTTTTTAAATGTGGTTTACCATTTGTTAGAGGGCTACTCTAAAGGGCTCCACAAGAGCATCATGTCACTTACAAGTATATTTTTTTTAAATGTGGTTTACCATTTGTTAGAGGGATACTCCAAAGGTCTCCACAAGAACATCATGTCACTTACAAGAACAGAACTTGGGTGGGGAGGGTAACATTCATTCCTCCCAACCACCCAAGCTACATCCATTTGACAATTAGTGTCACATATTTTGTGTGTGTATTTAGTATATAATTTTAACTTGAATTTTTAAAAATATTAATAAAATAAAAATATTAAATTTATTATGATTTTTCTATTTATATATATTTTGAGTAGAGACATCAACTTACTTTCATGTGAGGTTTACTTAATATAATGTTCAAATGAGATTTGTGAAAAATACAATGTTCAAATGAGATTTAAATTTCACAAAGGTATGGATGTTTTTTAATGGACTTCTACCTTTAATTTAAGTAAATTTTAAATTTAATAATTAAATTTATGTATATTTTATATTTTTATTGTAATATTTAAATTTGACTCTTTTTAAGAAAAATGTTTAATATAAGATTAAATACTTCTTTAAATAAAATAATATTTTTATACATTAAATTTTAAATTTGAAGCGAAAAAGAATAATCACTATACACAATTATTGAAGTAAATCCAAAACAAGTTTGCTATTTACAACTTCAAAATTAAAAGCAATGATCCTTATCTCCTTCTTGTGAAAGACATTGATATATTTCTCATTGAATGTAGAGCCCAAAAAGATACACGCATTTTTTTTCCACGAAGAAAAGACCTATAGTTGATATTCATTTGAATCAAATTATGCATAGTTCTTATATATTCGACTTTCCATTGGGAGACATAGATCAAGCATATTTGCATCTGTCAAAAATCAAAACAAGTCATTTCCAATATAAACTTCATAGCCGAACCTACAGACTTAAACTTTAACATAAATCTAGCAAAACAAAGACAAGTTTTGATAGATATATTTGTAGATTTGGCTTTTAAGTTGATGCTGGAAAACACTTGTTTTGATTGACAGATTCAAATATGTTTGATATATAATCTATACAAACACAATTTAGGAAAACAAGTTTCTCATCGTTGCTTTACAAGATAGATCCATCTTAACTCCGTATCTATAAAACTTTCTTATTTTTTTGTATTCTAAAAAAGGTTTGCTTGCACTTGAAGGGATTTGATCAGTGAATGGATCTATGCTCGTTTATTTATTTATTCCATGGAAAAAAGGATCATACTCCAAAAACTTTTATTAGATTCTGAATCGTATTCTTCATAGTCATTTTACATAGCAATATTACATCATATATCAAAACTTTTAACTACATTCTGCTAGTTTATTTGCAATTGATTTATCATTTTTGCATTTCGATATAGATGTGCTCAAATGCACCTACAAACAACAAAGGGAAATAACAAAAAGAGCATCAATGAAAATCAATTATTATTATTATTATTGTTTTATTTTTAGTTTTTTTTAAATATTATAAAACATATAGGTAAAGATGTTACACTCTCTTTAACATTGAGTCAACATATCTTTAACAT
>LPNX011042699.1:507740-549031 GCA_001517045.1 Pseudotsuga menziesii | reverse complement strand
TAATTGTTACTCTACATTATATATTAAAAAACTTAAGTTTTTTAATAGTATGACATATCTCATCCACCAAAGTGTAGAAAGCACCTACATGACATGTTTCACCCATCCGGTTGTAAAAAACACCCCTTCACTCAATAATGTCTAACAGATCTTTAACTAAAACAAAGTTGATCTTTAATAATTAGTTAAAACTTCAAGGCATTCAAAAAGATATAGCCCTCCTAATAATAAAATCCTAATGGATATAACCTTTTCTTATGATAAAAATCTAAGGATATAACCCTCTCTTATGATAAAAATATAAATGAATCTAAGGCTATAACCCTCTCTTATGATAAAAATATAAAAGATATAACATTTATGACAAAATTTTAAAATTAAAATAAAGTATTTAAATAAAAAACACTATATTAATATTTAAAACACTATCAATGTCAAAGCATCATTCATACCCAAATAAGGTGAAAAGCATCTAAATATTAACTTACATGACTTTCATACTAAACCGACATAGACTCTTATTAAAAAAATTTGGGAAAAAAAATTGGTTATCTTTTTTTTTTTCATAGAAAAAAATCATAATTTTATTTATAGACAAAATTACATTTATCAGATGATCCACTATCATATTTAAAAAAAAATGATAAGTGTTCATTTGCTCAATTTATCAACACAAAAAATTCTATTACAAGAGATCATAATTGATTTAAAATCAACTCATATTCATCCAAAAATAAACAAAAATCAAATCATGCAGCTCTCTGCAGAAAAACTTCATAAAAAAATGTATACTGTATGAGAAATCTAATAATACTTGAATCTTCGTCATCCAGATCTGCACAAATCATAAAGAAAAAAACCCCACATATAATATTGAAAATATCATTTCATCCAAGACTGTATAAGATATATATATCATCTAAATCTGTCTTCACCAACAAAGTATATATAAGATATATCTTTCCCATCAAAATCTGCCTTCTGTATGTAGCAGATCAACAAAAAACACAAGAAATCAAAGTACCCAAAAACAAAAATTTAGCACAATAACCATAAGTCTTCAAAAAACCACGTCCCATGCCCCCAAAAACTCTACAGCTTCTAGAAAACCTGAAAAGACTCATAGGTTTCAGATGCCTGAAACTCATGAACAATCCAATGCCCTTCCAAAACATTTGCACCTTCTTTAGCTAAAGCATCTGCTTTAGTATTCCTTTCACGATAAATGTGTTTGAAATCCACTTTTTCAAGAAAATCAGTGATTCTAATAACCTCATGCAAAACCTGAGTAAGTTGCATATCATTAATTCTAAACTTGCCAATGACCCAGTTGATCACCAACTGAGAATCCCTAAAGATCTGCAAAGTATGAATCCCATGTTTTAAAGCCAAAGTAATAAGAAGCTTTAGTGCCATTAACTCTGCAAACTTATTGGTACCCAAACCCAAACCAACTGAAAAGGTAAAAAAGTGCACATCAGAAATATAGAGTAAACCACCAGCCCCACAAATCTGTGGCACACCAGCTACCGAACCATCAAAATACCCCCATGAGAATGCTTTGTCAATGTTTTCCTCAACAACCAATCTAAAATTCAAAGCTCTAATATCCATTGGATAAGAAGTCAGTAGACCCAAACATAAAGAAAAAACCATATAAGACTTCGACTGAATGTATTCAAAACAACATAGATTCCTAGCCTTCCATATATACCAAGAAACGATGACAGGTAAAGATCTATATCTGACCTCAACATTTAAGCACCAATTCTTCACACAATCTAGAACTAAATTACCATGCCAAAATTTAACCATCCTTAACTTGGACTCAATCTCTAACCAAACCCTCCTGGTAAAAGAACATTTAACCCCAATATGCAAATTAGTTTCATTTTCCAGTTTGCATAGATAGCATCTACCTGGTCCTTCTCTACCTTTTCTAGACAAAATATCCCAGGTAAGAGCTTTCCCTGAAAATAAAAACCAACAATAGATTTTTGATTTTAGAGGACATTTAAGCTTCCAAATCCAATTCCACCACTAAGAAATTTCCATCTCATTCCTATCCTGAATAAGATGTAAATAACCAACTTTGGGTGTGCACTTACTTGTTTTAGATAGACTCCAAACCAACATATCATCATCGTTAGTAATTCTAACATGACTGGTTTTTAACAAAGCCAAATAAGTATTCTAGAAAATGATTTCCTGGTCCACAAAAACTAGAAAGTCAACATTCAACCATCCTTGTTCCTGCAAAATAGATTCACCAGGACATGCAATATCTTTCAAAACAGAAAAAACCAACAGAATGTAATTTATCAATCATAGAAGCAGGTAAGCAATGTCTCCACTTGAAACCAATCCAAGGGTCCATGCCAATATGCACCTCTGCTCTAGTCCCAACCTTCCAAACAAGAGACTGTCCAATACGATCAAAAGACCAGAGGACTGCTTTCCAACAAATGGAGATGCCCCTTTTTTTCTTAACAGCAACCCTGATCCAATCCAATGGTCATAAAGGCTTGATATATTTCTGAAGAACAATCTGCACCCAGAGACATGTTCCATGAATAAGGTTCCATACACTTTTTGCAGCAAGTGATTTAGCAAATAAAGCAAGAATTTTCAATCCCCAACCTCCTAGAGATTTAGGATTTGCCAAAACCTTCCAAGAAGACCAAGGTAAACCTAAAGATTCATTATTACCAAACCATAAAAACTTAAAACATATCTTCTTGATGCTTTCAAGAATACCAACTCGAATCCAAAAATGCATCCAGTATACCGGAATGGCCTCAAGAACATACTTAACCAGAATAAGTTTGCCTCCCTTAGATAACCATCTGAAACTCCAATTCTTAACTCTCTTTTCCACTTTGGTTATAAGAAAATCCCATTCTTTCAACAAATATCTGCAAGGTTTAAGATGAAAACCAAGATATTTCATACCATTCTCAATTTTATCAACAGAAAAAGAAAATATATTCTGTAACGAAATTAGCTCAGATTCATCCAATCCTGAATAATAAATAGAAGATTTATCCTCATTAATTACCATCCCTGATGCTTTACAGAAAACCATCAAAACCTCATATAATGTTGATAAAGACTGTTCAGAACCATCAGATACCATTACAATGTCATCCACAAACAGAACATGATATTATTGCCAAAAGAGATACCCTGAAAAGCCCCACTAGCTTTAGCTGAGAGAAGGATCCTACCCAATCCTTCAACCATAATAAGAAAAAGTAAAGGATCCAATGGACATCCTTGTCTAAGCCCTCGACCAGATCTAAAAAAAGGTGAAGCCACCCCATTAATCAAAACTGCAAAAGAAACAGAGGTAATGCTACTCATGACCCAAGTGATAAAGGGTACTGAAAATCCCATTTTAGACATAATCACCCGTAAATATGTCCAATTTACCTGATCATAAGCCTTTGATAAATCAAGTTTGAGAACCACTGATTTTAAACCCTTGCTATGGATAGTATGCAGACCCTCATGAATAACACCCACAGCCTCATGTATCTGTCTTCCAGGCAAGAAACCAAATTGTTCATTAGAAATATATATCCCCAAAATCTTTCTGATACGAATAGAAATGGTTTTACCAATAATCTTATATATAAAATTACATAAAGCTATTGGTCTGAAGTCATCAAATGACTTAGGAGAACCGGTCTTTGGGATCAAAGCAATGAAAGTAGAATTAAAAACAACAGGGATTTTGCCACTTTGCCTCGAGTCTTCAATTACTCTTAACAAATCAATTCCCATCACATAAAAAAGAGCCCTATAGACGTCCACAGGAATCCCATCAGGTCCCGGACTCTTATCATTTTTACTTAAAGATAGAATAGACTGAACTTCCTCCAAAGTAACAGGAATCATAAGATCAATGTTTTCTTCTACCGAAATATCAGCAGGATAATTCTCAACAATCTTCAAAATCTCAGGAAGATGTAAATTGTTATCTTTCTTAAACAAAGATTCAAAGTGATGAACCCTTGCCCCAGCAATAGACTCAAAACCTTCAACAACATTACTTCCATCATCAACAATCTTCCATATAGAATTAATAAATTTTCTATGATTAGCAAATTTATGAAAGAAAGGAGTATTCTCATCCCCACAAAGTAGCCAAATAGCCCTACTCTTCTGTCTAGCTTCATTTTCTCTGTCCAATAAAATATTTCTCTTTCTAGATTCCAGCTCAACCAGAGATGCCCTATCCTCCTTAGAAGAAAAACCAAATCCCACCTTAGTACAGGGCCTCCTCTAGTAAAATCTCAATTGCAACTAAATCCTTAAGATCTTGCACTTTATTCTTAACAGACCAGCAAATAGTAATTTCCTCGATCCTTTTAAGATTGCCAGCAAAATGCATAGCAGGGAACATACCAGAATTGTCTTCATAAACCCTCCAGGAATTTTTTAATAAAGCAACCAGATCCTTATGTTCCAACCATTGAGCATTAAACTTGAAAGGACTATGAGCATTCTTATCTTGACTCAAAATCTGTAAAAATACAAGATGATGATCCAAATCCCCCCCACACCCCACCCATTGACAAAAGCAGAACTCAAAATCTAAAAGATCAACAGATACCAACAATCTGTCCAAGCGTTTACAAATGTTCTCACTTCTAACTCTTCTGTTAGTCCATGTAGGAAGAATCACACTCAGAAAAATATCCACAAGGCCACGATCATCCAAAATTTTTGAAAAAAAAAACAGAAAGACAATTAATTTTGGCCCTAACTCCGCAAATCTCAGAAAGACCCAAGGAAAAATTCAAATCCCCACCGAAAATTAACTTGGTACAATTAAGACTCACAAAATCCAAAAGTTTATTCCAAAACCCTTCCCTCTCCACATAAGGACCATAAACATTAACAAAACACAAATCCAATTTAAGTTCAGTTGAATATAGAGAAACACAAAGTCCCAAATCCATAGCCCATGAATTCAAGAAATGCAAAGAACGAGATCTCCAACCCAAAAGTAAACCCCTCGATTTGCCCTTAGCATCCACAGAAACAAAAGTCCATCCAGTCAGTAATGTTTCCAACTCACCAGCAAACATAACTCCATCACCCCTAGTTTCTTGAAGAAACAAAACATCTATAAACTGATCAGATACCAACCTACATACAGCTAGTTTTTTGGGTTTACTAGCTAAACCTCTACAATTAAGAGTCATTACGATCATTATGAACACATGTGGGGGGCATCCATTGCTCTAAGTGCCCCAGAAACATCAGAACGATCAAGGAAATCTAAAGAAACACCATATTTAATGGAAGATAATAATCCAGAAAGAATCAAAGGATCCTTAGAAGATTCTATATCCTTCAAGACCTTAGAACTAGAGTACAGAAAGTAACCAGAACTAGTATCCTTAACAACCTTAATAGGGGAAATAAACCCTAAATCCCCTAGCCTGGGTTCATCCATATAAAACGTATCCATATGATCCCCTACTGTCTTTGAGCTTCTGCTTAAAAAATAACCTTTCTCAAAATCTATCATGGATGCCAAACATAAGGGTTTAAGGATCTTGTCACAGAGAACCTAAGATATAGTATCACCAGAACAAGTTCCAGTCTCCAAAGGCAATAAACCCTCTAGATCAATAGATAAAGACACAGATAAGTCAGTAGGAATAACCCTAGAAGTTTTAATACGCCAAACATGTTTAGGCTTAGGAACCGTAACAGCCTGTTTCTTTAAAAAAGGGAGATGGCAATGGGCTAGCAAATGGCCATAATTGTCCCAGCGACTACACCTAAAAGGAACCCCCACATAATCCAATGTCTGTGTAAAAACTATCTCCCCTTTCTTGATAACAATATCTTCCGCTAGTCCATTACGAACATCCAAAAGTACCAATACTTTCCCCAAACAACAAACACCGGTTTCTAAAAATGATAAATCAACCTCTAGAAACGTCCCTAGAGCATTACCAATCAACCTAAAAAAATCCACAGACCAAAACTCGAAGGGAAGATTAGGCATCTTTACCCAAATGGGCATAGAGTCATACCTCTTAGTGCAGGGATTGAATAGCGGCGTCCAACGTTTGAGGAGGAGTCCCGAACTGTCCAAATTCTAGACACCCATCAAAATAGCAGCCAAGTCCTCTATGTTTTGGAATTTGAATGCCAACCATCCCCTGGGTAACATAAAAACCATAGGATAGGAGCTAACCACATGTTTCCAGGTAGCAAAAACCCAACTGTTCACACCTTCAGGATTGACCTTTCTTCCTCCGAAACGCCCCACAAGAGTAAGTGCATTGGTAAGCACTATCTCGTTCATGGAGACATCCTCACCCACCACCAGAAGCAAGGGTTTGACCATCTTCTGAACACACTGTTTATTCCTCTTAAACTGACCTTTCATTGGCTCATTCGACAAGTGGATCTTTTTAGGGGAAATCCTGGAGGTTTCAACACAGTCTTGCTTAGGAACCTCACGCTCAAAAGAACCCTCCGAACCACCGACATCCACAAAAATGTCAGCCAGAAATGATGCACAATGTTCAATGGGTTTACCAAAGAAATCAAACGATGGATCCAAATCCAAAGACCCCAACCCAATCATCTCCACCTGCACCACTTTATGCGGAGAATCAACAGGTACTAAACCCGCATCCTCAATTGACTCAAAAATACACGAGGAAAACAAATTATCTTTTAAAGCAGCAGCAGGAAAAACAGTCGAGAGCCCCACCATGACATTCCCACTCAACGCCATATTCTCCACAGCTAAAATGCCAAAACAAGGGTTTAAAACCACATCTACCGAAGACACTCCAACATCCAGTCCAATATCAAGCGTCTTCACCCATGGAGCCCTAACCTCCTCCATCAGACCCTTATCCAAATCAACAGACGAAACTCTAAGCTCTGAAACCCTAGACGGGAGTACCCGCAATGAATTAAAAACCCATTTACCCGGAGGTCATCGGGCTAATGCCTTAACTTCCAGAAAAGACATATCCTAACGTGTCACTTGAAACCGAAGCCAGGCAAATCAAACCCTAAACCCAAGAAAAGGACACCTCGAGATCATGAACAAGCACTATAAACGAAACGTACAAGAAAATCCACCGCCAAATAGCAGAAATAAAGTCAGCTTTAAATGCTACCCAACTCCTCGCCAAATGTAAAACTGTCAAAAACGACCTAAACACATAATAGATACGTCAAAACCATTAAGGTTCGTTAATCAGTATCAAGACAAAACAGAATCTTGTTCACAAAACGTAATCTTCCAACGCCCATCTCCGAACTAAGCTGCCAAATTGGTTTTCTATACAACCCAAAGGACATTGGAAATAAAACTCATTTTCAAAGATACCTTTATACAACCATATTAATTAGGTTTGTAATGATATCCTCAATCATAATTTGATTCACGGAATCCTAAATCATACATTATTATCGTCATCATATTAAACAAACAACGTTTTTTACAATATGTTTTCTAAATTATATGAAATTTTTACATAAATTATTTTTCTATATTTAAATAATTATTTTTTATTTAAATTATTTCAATATATTTAAATAAATAATATTACACTTTAAAATAATTATTTTAACTATTTTTATGATAAAATATATTCCAAATATCTTACACTAAACACTTTCAAATTCGGAACAAGATGGAAATACATTCATTTTCACCCTTTGAAAAACTCTAGTCACCCTTAACATTATATATATTTTTTATATTTGAAAGTTACTCAAGCTTTGCAAAGGTTATTATAATTTTTCTTGAAATACTCAATTGGCAAAAAGTTATCCTGATTTTGATTTCTTTTCATTTAGTGGATGCTCAATTGGCAAAGGTACTTTCACTTTGCTAAGTTGACTCTTCAAAACAAATATCAATAATGCAAGTAGTTAGCAAGGCACTTTGAGCAATGGCCGACCTCTCTTTGTTATATATAAAAGGGTGGTTTCGTTGTGCTAAAGTGACATTTGCTTTGCTTTAGGAAATAAACACTAACGTGTGACATATGGCGCTTAAAAGGACCTCGTAATGATGACCTACAATAATGGTTTATTTTTAATAATATATATTTTTAAAATTTTTATTAGATGTCTTTTAATTTTTGTTTGAAAACATTAAGTATACATAACTAAAAATATTATGCAATAAAATTTTAGTTATAAGAAAAGGAGAAATATTTTCTTTTTGCTCAACCTAAAAAGAAATCTTTTCTTTCCATTGCTCAACCTACATTCAATCAA
The DNA here is from genome assembly GCA_001517045.1 of Pseudotsuga menziesii. Taxonomy (NCBI): domain Eukaryota; kingdom Viridiplantae; phylum Streptophyta; class Pinopsida; order Pinales; family Pinaceae; genus Pseudotsuga; species Pseudotsuga menziesii. Next base: position 540,757 of record LPNX011042699.1, on the reverse strand, counting down.
CTAAACCAAACTTTATATTTAACATATCCTTGACTAATATCATTAATATATATAAAATCTTCTCAATATATTATTAAGACAGAGTAATTTAAAGTTATACAACGGTTAAGATGTCCTTAACTATCATTAATATGTATCAAATCCTCTCACTACATTATTATGACAAAGTATTTTAAAATTATGCAACATGAAAATGACAGTGGAGATGGATGAAGTTGTGTATATCTTTAATAAAGTAAATGACCCACTGACTTAAGGATGGCTAAAGTCTCTGTGTGTCGATCAAAGTTATTTAGCCTACCTTAATTTGATATTTTATTATGTTCCAAATAACTTCTGATAGCTTATATATGAACAATGTTAAAGCTATAAGGAATTCACTAATCATGTTTTTTATAATCTTTTTTCATTTGAAAATGGAGATTGAAGAAGTTATATATAAAAAGTAAAGTAGATGACCCATGAGTTAAGATGACTAAATTCTTTGGGTTAATCACAGTTATTTAGCTTAATTTTATTTTGATATTTTATTTATTTCAAATAACTTCTAATTGCCTATATGTGAACAATGTTAAAGCCATGTTTATATATATATATATTTATTTGAGAATGGATATGGATGAAGTTGTATATATCTTAAAAAAAAAGACCCATGATAATCACTAGTTAAGATAACTACATTTTATATTTGTTAATCAAAATTATTTATGTTAATTTTAATTTGATGTAGTGTTTTGGATTTTTTTTGGTTATGTTTTGTTTTATAAATTTATTTGAATGTAAGAAACATTGATCTACTTCTCTATTTTTAGAAGGGTTATTTTTTTTTTCCTCCAGTGTTTTGTCTCTTCAATTTTATTGAAGAAGTATTATCCAAAATTTTGGGTTTTTGAAAATTTTATTTTAAAATTTATGTTGATATTTTTGGGACCTTTTTTATAAATTATCTTGTTTTGTTTTGTTGTGCTTTAGTTTTATTTGGTGTAAAGTCTTGGTGAACAAAACTTTATCTAATATATGAACTCATAAAAGCTTGAGTATGTGGAATCATAGAAGCATAGGTACATGGAATACATGGAGTTCAAGGAGTTGTCTCGTAAACCCTTTGCATCCAGCTTCTTTTACCCTCTATATGTTGCATGTTTCTAAAGGTAGAAAGGTTTTGTATAAGTGTGGTATAGTTGGCAGATTCTCTCATGTATTCAAGACTGTTTTATAATTGCCTATGCATCTTATATATATGAGGATTGTTATATAATGAACGAGTGTTTGGAGTCTCAAGAATTAGTCAATGGTTAGTGGGAGAGTTATGAGTTCACGTTGTCATGAGATGTAATGCTTAACATATAAATGCAATGGAAAATTGTTTTGCTCATGTCTAAGTGGTTGTTTCCTATTTCGATGGCATTCCCATTGTTATCTTTACAATGTGTGCTATGAATTTTGATTGTTTAAATGAATGCAATTAATGGTTAATGAATGGATTATGCACCTCCACTAAATCCTTAAAACTTTGCATGTTACTAACATGATAAACAACATAAATGCATTGGGTAATGATCCTTCCCTTGGAAGGCTAATTGTGCCAACATACTAGACTTCATCAAGCATGTGTTAGACAAATTATGTAGACCCCAGGTTTGTTATAGAGCCAACAACACAGTTTTGTTGGCGAGATCTTAATAAATGAAAAGTATTGGAGATGTAATGGAAGCCAACAAATGTTGAGAGTCAAGATTGGATGGAAAAAGAATCCATGATTTTTCCCATGAAGCAAGTGCCTATGCGTGAGAAGATGTTGCAAGATTAAAGATAAGTACATATTTGAGTGCCTACATGAGATTTTATTAGCTGAGTTCCTTGTAAATTTTACATGGATGGCTAGAAAGACTCACAGAGAAGCATTAATGTTGGGTTCCATGACCAATATTAGAGTGGACCCCCAAGAACTAGTTAAATACTCATTGATATGACTATAAGTTGAACCAAGCAGTTGATTTTCTATATCAAGGTGTTGCAGAAGGATAGGATTTAGGATTTGTGGTAGAATGCCATCAATCTTTACCCAAAGTGATAGAATTTTTCAAGAAAGGACCACCTAACATATTGATTGGAAAAATACATATTTGGATAAATATGATAATGGTGGAATGGAATGTTGCCAAGCCCACGAAGATGGAAGCATAAGTTGATGTGACCGAAGGTGGGTCATATATGGGGTTAAATGCATATACTATGACCCAAGGTGGGGCATTGTTAGAATAATAAAAACCCATTCCCATACTTAGGATATAAAATTTAATCATTTTTGTTAAAATCCTAGGTCCTACACTAGCTAGTTGGCATCCACCTGCATTTTTGTGGTCAAACTTGCCTAAACTGCCTCCAGGAGCGCTTTGGAAATATCATGGATAAGTTTTTGACAACCAATCATACTTCCCATTTTAGCAAGTGCACATTCCTTCCTTATCTAGAGTTTCCTGCTTTTTCAGTAGCATTTAAGGCAAAATGCGAAAGCTAGTCTAAGGCAACTGCCTAGTTTTTGTCACGACTCACCCTCCTTATTTTTCTTTCCTAAAAGCATGAATTTTTCCACTTTCCTTCACTTATCAGCTATAACAACTCAATCAACCAATTCATGAGCATCTTGATAGATTTGGAAGTGTTTTATGCACCTATGGGGGATTTTGACTAGTTTAGTAAGAATGATTTTGTGTTGATTCGAATGGCATATTTATGCATTCGAATATTTGATGTAATTATATATTTGGACAACCTATTTTTTCATAAGGTTGGATGGTGTAAACTTATTCAATCAAAGTTTATTTTATGCACTATTTTCAATCTCCATTTTGAGTGAATCTATGCATGTTTTCAAGCAATTTTTGTGAGTTCAATTGATCTAAGATTGGGATTAATTTCAACATGGTATCAGATCCTTGGTTGCTTGATTTTTCTCCTCCCCTATTTATTTTTGCAAGGATCGTCATCATTCACTAGGAGCACAGCCTATCTGTATAAGAGCGCAATTGCTGAAGAATGGACCAATCTCACAATATCATCTTGACTCCATTCAACTACTTTGAATGGAAGGCACAGATGGAGATTTTGATGAGGAGTAAATGCCTCTACAGAGTGACCATGGAAGCTGAGGCTGAGCCTAATGCAACGATAGAGAATATTAGATGGCATAATAGGAGAGATGAAGTGTATGGTCTATTTGTCTCAACTTTTTTAGAGACCTTATTTTCGATCTTGATGGATTGACATCACCAAATGAGGTATGGGAGAAGATTCAAACTTTATTTGGGAAGACAAATGAAATGAGGGGACATCAACTGGAGAACGATATTGATCAAGATATTGTGGGCTGAGACCTGAAAGGATTGGATGCCGAGAGAGGAGGACAGTAAACCTGCAAATTGTTATCATTTGATGCATAGAGTAACATAGAGAAACATAGAGTAAATAGGCCACATTGAGGGGTGAGGCTCAAAGAGGGTTCTTTGAGCCTCACCTCTCAAACCATACTAAGAAAGACACTCAAAACCAAAACCCAATATAATAACAAAAAGGTAGGATGCTAAAAAACCTTGAATGCTTTATTAAGAAGGCATAGATCCTTTTCATAACATTATTACAATGTGCCTTGGGGAAATACCATGGGTCAAAACCATGGGTTGTGAAATACCATGGATGAGAGAGGTACAATGTGCCTTGAATCCATATCATGGAATAAAACCATGGGTTGTAAAATACCATGGATGGGAGAGAGTGGCCTCTCCATTTAATGTTTTTATGATGAATGAGAGAGGGTGGCCTCTCCATTTAATGATTTTATGAATCATACATCTGAATTTAGACCATATTCCCCTTGAAATTCAGATAAGATGTGATTTCATCGAGTCCAAGCAACTTCAAATCCTTGCAAGTCTAGTTCTCCAAGTTCAAATCACTGGTTTTGTAGTTAAACCAGTGTGGTATCGAAAAGAAAGATGAACAACTAGTATTGGCCATCATTTCGAAGCTTGGACCTGACTAATCAGTATTTGTTTCGACCTTCCATGCCACAAATTTAACAGCTTGAACCTAGAAGATGCCTTCACTGGCAGATTTCATGGATTTCTTGACCCAAGAACAAGACAAAATTGTCATGATGGGCGCCATCAAGCCTTCCAAAGATTAAGCTTTGGTTTTTGGAGATTCGAAGGTGGATTCCAAAGGGAAGAAGAAGGCTAAGAAGCCTCCTGAGAAAAAAGGAGACAAGTCCAAGTCTCATGAGGAGTCCTCAAACCCCAAGAAGAAGAACTCCTAAAAGAAGAAAGGTAAAGGTGAAATGAGAAAGTGTGCATACTGTGGTAAGGGATTTCATCTTGAGAGATCCTACATGAAGAAACAAATTGACATGTTGACTCAACTCTTGGATAAGCACAACATCTCTCTTCCTGAAGGCACAGAAAAGAAGGAAGGAGGATCAAGTTTCAAAGACAAGGAGAGAGTTCATTCCCTTGTTACAAGCACTGTAATATCTCCTTCCTTTATCATTAATTCTGGGGCTTCAAGGCACATGGTTTCGACAAGGGAGGTCTTCTCCTCTCTTGATGATTAAAAAAGGTCCAAAGATTTTGTTTGGAGACAACTAAAAAATTGGAAGTAAGGGTAAGGGTAGCATAGATTTCGGCCATGGTTCCTTCAATAATGTCTTGTATGTCCTAGGTCTTGCTGCTAATCTCTTGTCATCCTATCATATAACCCTCACTAAGTATCCTATGAAGGTTGTTTTTACTCCCAATGATGTTGAAATATCTGAGATTGCGAATGGTAGAGTCATTGCTAAAGGTTTTGTGTATCACAGTTCGAAAGTGTACAAGTTCTCACACTTCATGCCCTTCTCATATCCCTCCGCTCTCCTCACTCATGCTAATGAATCCAACAAGCTTTGGAATGAGAGGTTTGGTCATTTAAATTACAAGTATCTTTCATATTTGCATGACAAATATATGGTCACATTCCAAAGATTTAGTTTTCCAAGGGAGTATGCCAGGGTTGCATTCTAGGAAAATACCTAGAGTATAAGTATGAGAGAGCCAGTCATGAGCGAACCTTAACACCTATTGAGCTAATCTAGAGTAAAATTGCTGGTCCTTTTCCTCATATGTCCATGAGTCAATTGAAGTATGTCCTTACCTTCATATATGAATTTTCCAGATACCGTTGGGTACTTCCTCAAACACAAGCATGAAATTTTTGACCTCTTCAAGGTTTTCAAAGGCTTGGTTGAGAACCAGTCTAGAAGGAAACTCAAGATCCTCATATATGATAATGGTGGTGAGTATGCCAAGTATGAGTTTATTCAATATTGTGAAGATGCAGGTATCCATATGCAACTCTATATTCCTTACACACCTAAATAGAATGGTGTTGTTGAGAGAAAGAATAGATCCCTCAAGGAGATGGCTACTTGTATGATGGAGTTTAAGAATTTGCCACCAAAGTTTTGGGCTGAAGCTATAAACTGTGCACCCTACATCCATAATAGGGTTCCTCACAAGCATCTTGATGGAATCATTCCTTTCAAAGCTTGGAGTGGGCATAAGTCAGATGTGTCTCATTTCAAGATTTTTGGCTCTAAGGCATGGGCTAGAATTCCAACAGAAAAGAGGAAGGATTTGGAACCCGAAAGTCAAGAGTGCATATTTATTGGGTACTCTGAATATTCCAAAGGGTATAAGCTGATAAAAATTATCACTCAAAGAGTTTTTATTGAAAGGAGTTTTCATTTTGAAGAAGAGCCCATGCCAACAACATAAATTGGAAAGTCCTCCTCACCTCCACCACCTTTGACTGTAACTGAAGAGGCTGATAAGTTTTATGATTATGATATGTATGAGAATGATGAGTTAATTGCATATTCTAACACACCCACAAGTCCAAAGTGGGCAGCAAATACCATTCATGCAGCTGGGGAACTAGCTGGGAATCCTAGTGATCCTAGAAGAACTAGGTCTCAATTCGAGAGTGCCCTTTCTGTCAAGGACCCTTTCTTTGCTGAGAAGTGTTATCTAATGGTTGAATCAGACCCAAAAAACTATGAAGAAGCATCATAATATCCAATATGGAAAACAACCATGAAAAAGGAATACCATTCACTCTAGAAGAATGAGACATGGGAACTAGTCAATCTCCCATAAGGGAGAAATCTAGTCAAGTGCAAATGGGTATTCAAGAAAACGTTTGATGTTGATGGATCTCCTATGAAGTATAAGGAAATTTTAGTGGCCAATGTATTCTCCCAAGTCCAATGCATTGAATACAATGAGACCTTTGCACCGGTTGCAAAGATGGACTCCATAAGTCTAGTTTTGGCCATTGCAGCTTCTAAGCAGTGGGAGGTACATCACATGGATGTGAAGAGTTCCTTCCTACATGGATATATGAAAGAATAAATATATATGCAACAACCAAAATGTTTTGTTACTAAACCATCTCTTGTGTGCAGGTTGAAGAAATCATTGTATGGGTTAAAACAAACTCCCAGAGCTTGGTATGCCAAGATTGATGCCTTTTTGTTATCATTGAACTATTGTAGATGAAAGTCTGATCCAAATGTCTATTTGAAGATGATTCATGGTTCAATAATAATTATTATTTTGTATTTTTATGACCTTCTAATCATAGGAAGTTCCAAAAAATAAATTGTGTCCTTGAAGGGCGTAATGAACCATGATTTCTCTATGACATATTTGGGATTGTTAAGCCAATTTTGGGACTTGAAATTTCTCAATTTGATCTTGGAATCAAGGTACATCAGTACAAGTATGATTCAAACACGATGAACAACTTCAACATGAAGGATTGCAATCCAAGCAATAATCCTTTCCTTTCAGTGTAACGTCCCCGACCCTCCGACTGGTGAAGAGGACGCTACCATAATGCTATCTATCCGGGCAACCAGCCCCATGAACATAATAATAAAAATTGAAATGCTTTAAACTAAAACATGCATACATTACTACCATACAGCGAAAGCAAAACCATACATTCAAGCATTCAACATGTTCATTGTAATTCATTATCAAATGTAATTGCAAGTATTTAAACACACGAATACTTATCTTATGAAGAAGGACACCCCGCAAGCAGATATGTCGCTACAACGTTCCACCCAACCATAGGCCAGTGTGCTCCTTAATATCTCAACAACACTGCCACCCCTGAGCTGGGAATGATTCCCACAAGGAATAAGGAAACTAAGCAGGCTCACACATAGCCAAATATATGTCAAGACTTAGCCAAGCCAACATGATTGGGTTTATCAGACCAAGAGTACACAACAACACATAACCAAGCTAACAAGTGGGGTTTATCAGGTTATCAAGAGATGGAAGCACTGTCTGCTAAGCTAGTGGGTTGATTGAAGAGCTAAGGGTGCCTACACCAGAACTAGCTTGACTCCTAACGCATCCACACACACCCAACACAAGGAATCATTCCCTTCTTTGCTGCACAGTCCCCCAGGCCATGAATTCCCTTCCAGTGCTATTCAGGGGGTGTAGAGAAGAGAGCCATTCCTCTAGCTCTATCTATGATGCTCCTGCAAAACACAAGCCATCATTCACAGTGGGTTTATCAAAATTTCCACAATCAAGCCAATCTTCCAAAATAATGACCAACCAAGACACATATGGGTTTATCAGGAATCCAACTAAGCCTTCATTCATAGTGGGTTTATTAGGTTGTCCTCAGTCAAGGATTTCACTCAGCCAACACACCGCAAAACACCGGTGAACAACCTATATCCAAAACATGGTTCTACCAGTAGTGAAAATGAATACATCATTCAACATGAATCAGGGATGAAGGAATGGGCATGCATTCCCACGAGGGTTTACTTGTTGCAGGATAAATAACACGGACTCCCAGGATGCAGACCTGCAGGATTTCTTAGTCAAGCCATCAGATTTCCCTGTCTTACTCTACCCAAGGCATTAACTGCCTCATCCAACTTCTGGAAGAAATTAATGATTGAGGACAGAGGAAAAAAGGTAGCTGAGGGTTTCATGGGTTTCCCCCTTGACATCTGGTCTCAACCTATTAGCTTAGGGGGTTTGACTAATACCCACCATATCCCTTTTGGAATCATGCCCCATCTCTTTCACGTTGTAGTCCCATAAATAGCGGTGGTGTAATGTCCCAAATTTGGCATTGGGTCACAATGGCCAAATCGCATTTTCCATATTCATGAAAGTTGTCAAATGGATGCTAAAAGTCAAATAATTGCCATGGAGGAAAATCACTAGTTTCCTAGGTTGGGGGTGGAAGCTTTGAGATTTGGAATAAGGGGGATAATAAATGATGTTTAGACATTATAAGGGGATAAATATTTAATAATTCATCTTATTAAATAAATACAAGAGAAAATGGAAGTGCCAAACAGAGCATGAAGACACATGGAGACTATGGGGCCCACACTAGCTAGAATTCCTATGTTAAATGGTATCTTTCTCTTGCAAATTTGAATATATGGGAATTATAATGTTTTTGTATGGATTATAATGTTAATATACTTTTCCATATACTTCATAGGTCTAATTTTGGATGAATTGTAACTTACATGGGAGAGGACGATCCAAATGGGAGTTTCATGGACACCTGGCTAGATTCCCCTTACATTTATGACAGCTATGACACGAATGATGGAGATTCTATGACAGTTATTACCCAAGTCAGATCTGAAGGCTAACATACTGACATACTAACATGCCAGGCCTGAATAGAGCATCTTGGAGGTCGAAATTGGGAGTTGGAGAAGGTCAAGAGGCTCCTACTCAAATTTGGGAGAAGAGGGAAGGTGAAGAGAGAGGCCACATGGCATAGCATGAACAACCACACCAATTTAACTTGGATTTGGTTTATGGATGGATTTGGAACCTTAGAATACCAATAATGTTTATAAAATATAGGGATCAGCCATGAGAAGAAGTTTTTGCTCATTTGTGAAATTGTCATTTGTGAATTGTGAGAGCTAGTGGATGACTAGTTTTCTTGCTTAAGCCAATTTCGAGGGCGAAAGATTCAGATCCTAGTTGGTGTTTGGAAAGGAAAATCAAGTATTTCATGGAGATTTAATGGAGTCTTATTTTCAGGTGTAAGCTACAGGAAAGAATGTGGATTCTTCTATTGCAACACTCTCTCTCAACTATTTCCAGTTTTCACACCATATGCATGCCAATGGAGGGATTGCGCTTTGGGTGAGCTATTGATATCTTTGGGGAAGATAATATTTCCCATTATCTTATGTTATGATTTATATCCTCTTTATTTAATTTTCAGAATACTCTCAGGTTGAAATACCCAAAATAATTCATGTAAAAATGTTGAACAATGAAGAAATAGAGTCATTTCCCCACTATCTTGTTGTGAACCGTTGTAATGCTGATGATTTTGAATTGGGAGAGCCTTTAATTATCAATTTATTATTGGAATCAGTTCCATATTCTCTTTTATTCATTCTTAGAAAGTTTCAAGTCAAAATTCCCAAGATTTGTATGTCAAAATGACTTTTACTGAGCAAACAATGACCATTTCCACTCTATTTTGATATATGCCATGGTAATGCTTATTATTTCGAATTGAGGAATGTATATTTGATAAATGTATGATGTATGGAATGTAATAAATGTCTATTTCAAGTCTCATGTTCATTAATTAAGCATTGGAAGCCATTTTACTCATTTTTATTGCATTGGGAGAAGATTTGGTGCATTTTCCCCAATGGTCGAAATTGTGACTTGGGAGTTGTTTTGGAAAGAGTCATAACAAACTGTATAAACTGAACCATGATGCATATGAGAATTTTAAAAGGTACCTTACACATAACCATCCTCTGTTAATAAATTCAAGTGACTTTGGGATCATTTGTGAAGCCATTTCCGGCAATTACCCGGGGGGGATTGGAGCCCCAATTTGCTAGTAAAGGCTCCTACTTTGAACAGAACATTAAACAAGTTTTTAGATGTAATTGGGAGGTAAAAAAACATACATGAGCATTATATTTAAGTTATATTATCAGTCATGTACCTTCAGAGAAAATTTGGAAGCATTTGGGTCAATTTGGAGATCTAGACATCAAAACTAGTCAAGAGCCAAAATTGAGAAAAATTGGAAAATTGGGCATTTTAAAAAAATTCCAAAAAGGGGACATTACAGTGGTATCAAAGCATGGTCTTGGCACCTATTGAAGTTATGGATGGTATATATTAATTGAAGAAATTTATTAAGCCATGTGGTGATGATATGTTTAGGCAGGTTAAGCAAGCATTCAAATTGACACATAAAACTATTCATTGTGAAGACCTTAATGATTGGTTGAAGGAATTTATAAAAAATAATTCAAATAAGAACTCATTAAGGAATAATAATCAATGCACAAGTAGGGAGGAGACCAAAGAGCTACAAATTTCTATGGGTGATGAAGAAGAAAAGGCATTACATGAAGATGATCGAAATTCACTCCCAAATGACTTTGAAAAAGATGAGGAAACATCACATGAGAAAGAAGAAGAGTACCTTGAAACTATTGAATATCACTCTAAAACAAATTCTACTATGGACATGGACCAAAGAGCATCTACTGATGGATGCTTGAACTATGAAGGAGTACCTACTTATGGGTGCTCACACCTCTATGTTGGTGACATAGAGATCAATTTTGAAAGTGTTGTTGCAAGCCAAACTTCCATTAAACTTGAAAACGAATACCTTGTAGCAGTTGAAGAAGAAACAAGATCAACTTTCCCATCACCACTTGAGCTTCATGAAGTTGGTCCAAGAAAGAAGGAAGAAGATGAGGATGTTAATTTTAAAGAGCCTCATTTTCTTTAAGGGTCCTTAAAGATGAATGAGAAGAAGATCCAAGAGGCCCTTAGCATATTCCATGACACTCAAGCATTGGTATCAAATTCATTTTGGAGAGCTACTTCCTTGGAGGAGCCATCCTTCCTTGAAGACATGGAGAAGATCCAAAGAGCAATGTGCAACATCAAAGGTAATTTCATGTCTTTGCTTTTTGATAGAAAAAATGTCATTGAGCTTAGTGAATGTTTACATGAATCCTCCTTGAAGAATAATGAATTTATTCATAAGCTCACAATTCAAAATGAGCAACTTCTTGAAAAGTTGCAAGACACTTGTTTTTTCTCCTATGTTTCAGATTGTCAAATGGTAGATTGTTTGGAGGATTCTCATGACATGGTGGATCATGAGAAATTTGGAAATTTGAATGTACTTGATGTATTTGAATATGTGCTTGAAGAGATCCAAACACTTGATGTGGTTGAAGAGGAACTTTAATTGTCTCTTGATGAAGGGTATGCAATTTTTAAAGAAGAACATGATTCCTCTACATTGGAACCAATCTATGACAAAGGTTTCACACTCTTGAAGGAGCTGCATAATAATACCCCTATGGATCCTTCAAATTATGAAAATTTTTCACTTAATTATCATTTGGGTGAGTTGGTTCTTTCTCCTACATCCTACACTCCTAAATTTTGCAGTAGTCATCCTAATGAAGTATGGGTGAAAGGTTTATTTTTTATGGTGCCACATGAAGACAATGGACATTATATTTCTCATTTTGATGATGTAATTATTATAGAACCATATTATTTACATTTGAAGAAGAATCCTTGTTTACATTATGATTATACACATCTACATGGGTGCACCTATGATGTTCACTTGAGTTGCTTGGAGACTCATGATTTTCCTTGTTCCTTGCCTAGTCTATTTGATGTTGGAGGAACTTCATCACACACTTGGGTGAAGAGATATGTGATTGAAGAACATTATTATTGGAAGAAAAATCCTTTGTTATTTCATGATGATATACATATTCCTGGGTGTATTGATGAGACTTCTTTGATCCACTTGAAGTCTTCATGTTTTCTTTGCTCATTATTTGGTTCAGATTTTGGTGGAGGTTCTTCATTCACTCCTTGAATGAAAGAAAACATGGATGATTATATTGATGCACATTATATATATTTGGATTAGAATAGTGGGACATGGGATCCTCACCTATGTCATTGGAGCAGATTTGATTGGTCACTTGAAGCTTGTATGCACTTGGCAGATTGTAGTCTACTCATTAGGAGGTATAAGCACTTTCATGATTTATTGGAGAGGCACCTCCTTGATGTACATTCTTATTATGTTTTTATATACTTTGATGATATATATTTTGCACTCATGATGTTTGGAAGAATGCATACAAGAAAATGGGATCCAGGAATTCTCTTTTCAAATGGTATGGGTTGGAGAGAACTCTTAATTATTGGAGTGCAATGCAAGCAATCGGACCCTGGTATAGTTTTTAGTCTGATTGATTTCAAATTCTTTGGGAAACAAGCATTATGGGAGATGTATTCCACACTTAATAAGTTGATGTTAATCAGAGTAGTGCAACAGAAAGTATGGTGGTTCCTCTCTGAAATCTTCATGGAATCTCAAAGACTTAAAGTGGGAAGCTTAGTGACAACTTCAAAGAATCATACAAAAAGCAGGTTCTTCAACAACCATATTTGAAATTGCTTGAGGACAAGAAATATTGAGAAGGGAGGATTTGTAATGTCCCAAATTTGGCATTGGGTCACAATGAAAAAATCACATTTTCCATATCAATGAAAGTTATCAAATGGATGCTAAAAGTCAAATAATTGCCAAGGAGGAAAATCACTAGTTTCCTAGGTTGGGGGTGGAAGCTTTGAGATTTGGAATAAGGGGGATAATAAATGATGTTTAGACATTATAAGGGGATAAATATTTAATTAATTGATCTTATTCAATAAATACAAGAGAAAATGTAAGTGGCAATAGAGCATGAAGACACATGGAGACTATGGGACCCACACTAGCTAGAATTCCTATGTTAAATGGTATCTTTTTCTTGCAAATTTGAATATATGGGAAGTATAATGTTTTTGTATGGATTATAATGTTAATATAATTTTCCATATACTTCATAGGTCTAATTTGGGATGAATTGTAACTTACATGGGAGAGGAAGAGCCAAATGGAAGTTTCATGGACACTCGACTAGATTCCCCTTACATTTATGACAGCTATGACACCAATGATGGAGATTCTGTGATAGTTATGACCCAAGTCAGATATGAAGGCTGAAATAATGACATACTGACATTTCAGGCCTGAATATAGCATCTTGGAGGTCTAAATTGGGAGTTGGAGAAGTCCAAGAGGCTCCTACTCAAATTTGGGAGAAGAGGGAAGGTGAATAAAGAGGCCACATGGCATAGCATGAGCAGCTACACCAATTCGACTTGGATTTGGTTTATGGATGGATTTAGAACCGTAGAATACCAATAATGTTTATAAAATACATGGATCATCCATGAGAAGAAGTTTTTGCTCATTTGTGAAATTGTTGTTTGTGAACTGTGAGAGCTAGTGGATGACTAGTTTTCTTGCTTAAGCCAATTTCGAGGGTGAAAGATTCTCATCCTAGTTGGTGTTTGGAAATGCCACTGAGGTATTTCATGGAGCTTTAATAGAGTCTTATTTTCAGGTGTAAGCTACATGAAATAATGTGGATTCTTCTATTGCAACACTCTCTCTCAACTATTTCTAGTTTTCACACCATATTCATGCCAATGGAGGGATTGCGCTTTGGGTGAGCTATTGATCTCTTTGGGGAAGATTATAATGCCCATTATATTATGTTATGATGTATATCCTATGTATTTCACATTCATAATACTCTCAAGTTGAAATACCCAAAATAATTCATGTAAAAATGTTGAACAATGAAGAAATAGTGTCATTTCCCCACTATCTTGTTGTGAACCATTGTAATGCTGATGATTTCGAATTGGGAGAGCCTTTAATTGTAAATTTATGATTGGAATCAGTTATATATTCTATTTTATTCATTCTCAAAAATTTTAAATTCAAAATTCCCAAGAGTTGTATGTCAAAATGACTTTTAATGAGCAAACAATGACCATTTCCACTCTATTTTGATATATGCCATGGTAATGCTTATTATTTCAAATGGAGGAATGTATCTATGATAAATTTATGATGGATGTACTGTAATTAATTTGTATTTCAAGTCTCATGTTCAGTAATTAAGCATTGGAATCCATTTTACTCATTTTTATTGCATTGGGAGAAGATTTGGTGCATTTTCCCCAAGGGTCGAAATTGTGACTTGGGAGTTGTTTTGGAAAGAGTCATAACAAACTGTATAAACTGAACCATGATGCATATGAGACTTTTAAAAGGTCCCTTACACATAACCAGCCTCTGTTAATAAATTCAAGTGACTTTGGGATCATTTGTGAAGCCATTTTCAGCAATTACCCGGGGGGAATTGGAGCCCCAATTTGCTAGTAAAGGCTCCTACTTTGAACAGAACATTAAACAAGTTTGTAGATGTAATTGGGAGGTAAAAAAACATACATGAGAATGATATTTAAGTTATATTATCAGTCATGTACCTTCAGAGAAAATTTGGAAGCATTTGGGTCAATTTGGAGATCTAGACATCAAAACTAGTCAAGAGCCAAAATTGAGAAAAATTGGAAAATTGGGCATTTTAAAAAAATTCCAAAAAGGGGACATTACAAGTGGTATTTTATTAATTTGCACATAGTTACATGATATATCAAAAGATATATACTGTGCTTGACTTAGCACCAAAACCATAGTTATCATCCTTGATCACCTATACAAAACACCATATCAATGATAGGGTTGTGTCCTTGAGCTCCATGCAATGATATCAATGCAATATATACATCATGTACAATTCAATACCAAGGGTTCAAACTGGGGTATTACAAGTTATGTAATTTGAGAGCTATTTTTAATAAAATCACAGAGCCCAAGCTGGCCTTTTCTGCATAGTTTCTTATGTTGTTCATGTGTTATTCATGATTTGATAATGTAAAAATGCTATTCGTTTTTGTAAAAAAAACCGTAAATACAACAAAAATACTAACCTTTGGTAAGAGAAGCTTCGATTTCTTTTCTCCTTCCAACCAAGGTTTCAGATTTGCATCTAGATGGTCCAAACATATTTTTGCATCAAAAAATTAAGGAAAAAAATTATTACTCTGCATATACATATACAGTATATAATATATAACTTTATAGCTTGCTTATAAACAAAAATTCCACAACAAAAAATAGAAAATCAATTTAACGGGTCTTATTAGAGGCCTGGAATTTTACCATACCCAAGGACGGTTTTACCGTGCTCCAAACAGGCTGTAAATAAGTTCTACAGAAAATCTCATGCATCCAACATGGAATTTCAATTTTCCTTTGCACATCAAAAGTGTTGGCTGCGCTCGATGTAATTTTGTGCGCTATTAGTTGATACAAGGCTTTACTCGCTATATTTACAAAGGAAAAAAAGTTCCTATGTTAGAATCGGGTCTGAAACAAAATACGTTTATGAAAGTATATAACCTAGGGAACAAAAAAGTGAATATTACTCTTACCTGTTGATTTGATTTGATCATACAGCTGGTGTTGTTAGGTTCACTAGATTCGTTCATCTAGGATAGATTCAGTAAACATGTACATCATGAAATTCCCTCTCAACCAAAGGTACTCCGTGGGAAGCCTCTGTGTGAAATCGAAAAATAGGAAAAATTGGAGGGAGTTTTCCATTATTAGTCGCTTTCAAAGATTTGAAATTTTCAGCTAACCCAACATCGAACTACGTGACAAACTTCGCATTGGTTCATGTGCAACCAAAGAAATTTTTTTTGACGAAATAGGCCTTTCACTAATTACATGATTAGCGATGCTAATTAAATCTTAATACATTTTTTAATCCATTTCTTATTTAGGATACATTTCGAGGCTGGAAATTTCTTATGAAGTTCTCCAAAATGCAACATATATTGGACAAAAAACATTGCTCTTTAACTGTTCACCATTACCAACATCAGCACTCCCTTCACCGTATTAGTGGAAGACAAGTCACAACTCTGGATTGAGAAATTATTAGCATTGCTCCCAAATACATTAGTATCCATTGTGAGAAATGCAACATACTCAATTTGTCACGTTATGTTGGTGGAGTTACACATTGGTGGATTCTTAGCTTGAAAATGCTAGTGGTGTCACCAAGAATTCTTCTCTCTTCTTGTATTCATGATGGAACTCATAAATATCTCACACATGCGCTTTTAACATATCAACGACAACTTTGCTTGATCTCGGAGAACAAATGGAAAAAACCTTCACTTGGGGGCTAGGCCACAAGACAAACAATGAGGTTGAGTGGATGGCACTAATGCGGGGCCTGGAATTCTTAGACACAATAGCCATCTCCAGGTTGTTAGTCTTTGGAGACTCACAACATGCCATAAACAAAATGATCACTGGATAATCTACAGGCTCCATCAACTGTAGAAGGATTTACGACAGAATTACTCCCCTCCTTATAAGCATAATCGAATTCTTCCACATTCTAAGAGAAAATAATGCACTCACGAACGCATTGGCTAATCAAGGGGCCTCCCTCCCTCAAGCACATATTCTCATTAACAATATAGACACTGGCACTAAACCTATCCCCTAATGCATTGCAAGTCTTTCCCTTATAGTTTTCCATTAACCTAAGTCTCTCCCTAATTAAATTTATGAACATTGGTGTTAAACACTTGGCTTGTCAAAATGACATGTGGCCTCCACTCTCCCTCCTTTCCTCCTCACACTCCCTTGCATTTATTACCTCTCCCTTTAGGCTTAAATGCCTGCGTAGAACGCACACTTCAACCCATCCCCCTATGCGTACTATGACTCCATCCAAAAACTTCATCTGTGGTATCCCTCCCTTCGACAACCCTCTTCTTATGATGCCTTTAAGTTCCTCTTCCGATGAAGTATTTCTTGTCACTCTATCTATTTGCGGTGAAGGTAATATTTCTCAGCAAGATACTATCAGGTGATTTCTTGGGAGGACTCGTCTTTGCATAGGGGGTTTGCGAAAGAGGGCCTTTTCTAGGTCGGTCTTCTGAATCATCCTCATTCTATCCTCAACATTTCTAGGATTTCTACTTTGTTTCGTTTAGTCAATTCTATTGTGACCAAGGACTACTTCTTTAGGTCACTCTCATATGAAGGTAATCTTTCCACCCTAGGATGTCATTGCTCTCACTTGAAGGAAGTTTTGATAGGTATTCTGACTTGTCGTTATATAAAGGAACTAGACTCTTTGCAGCAAGATTTTCCCTCTTTCGACTCTGTCTTCAACATTTTGTCCCATCTAAATTGGTGTTACAACCACTGTCGTGATCATGAATTTTATTCTTTTGGCTCTATTCTCAACAAATTGTCAAGTCTAATTTGTGTTACAGTCATAGATGTGGAAAAAATCATCCTCCCATATAGGAAATGGACCATGGAAGGGATAATGTTGGTCTCGCAAATTTGAAGGCTAATATTCAGCATTTGTATGGCATTGTGGCCATAGGAATTATGGATAGCAGAGAGACTACTAAGGAGGTCAAAAATCTTGTTGATGTGGTTAGATATGCACCTTATCATGTCATTAATCATGATTCTAGGAGTAAGAGAAGAGGTAGAGGACATAAGAGATTCCTGCTGTGACCGAAACAAGAGGCTACGAGAGAAGATCACAAGGGACGAAGCGACCCTACAATGACAAAGGAGACAACAGGCTTCGCCCAAGCCCAAAGAAAGATCAACCCCCAGCAACAACGTACCCACACCTCCATGCACTACGCCACACTCGAGAAGAAATATGAGTTCAACACTGACTTGTCCGACATGTCAACAACACTCTAATAGCAACGGATCGACAACTGCATGAAGAAGGCCCAGGATGGCTGGGGGCGATGTAAAGTTACCTTTGTTTCATGGGAACGAGACTGAGGATCTTGAACTATACTGGTTTCTCTGTGAAGCAGTTTGGATGGTAAAGCAAGCTTAGGATGATGATGCTAAGAAGGGCCAGTTGACGACGACCCTCCGAGGTTGCGCACTGGACTGGTTCGTGAAATTTGTTCAAGTTCCCATGGGGACTCCAGCAAAGACTCTGGCTGAAATCAGAAAAGGGTTGATCGAAGAGTTTAGAAAGCCGAAATCTGAGGCGCAATACATCATGGAGTTAAAAGAGATTAAGCAATATCCAAATGAGAGGGTTTGGGACTTTGATCAGCGATTCAAGATGCTAATGAAGAGAGTCAGTTTTGACATGGGTGATGTACAACAAAAGGAATGGTTCATTGCAGCATTAGTACTGCATATCCGAATTCCTTTGATGCAGCAAAAGATTGCGACACAGAGTGAGGCTTTGGAGATCGTGATGAAGTTGGAAGCTTCACCTGTTGGCGAAACTGGAGTTGGTATGAATCAAATTCAAACCCAATTGGCGAACTTGATGATCCAGTTGCAGGACATCAAGAAGGGGAGAGAGCATCGTGAAGAAATGTCGTGTACCTGATGTCATGCGGAAGGACATCATAAGGATCAGTGCCCAGATTTCTGAAATTACTTGCCATCAGGAGCTCCAAATCCATTGAGTCATGGAGGCATGCCTTGGTGCCACATCTGCCAAGTTCATGGATATTGACATGAAGATTGCGTATATATGTAGAAGATGGTCACGAAACCGATGAATTTGTATTGCACATTTTGTCGAACAGTTGGGAATGAAGATAAGGACTGTCGAGCATACGATCTGCTTCAGGAAAGGACGATGGATGCAATGTACTATGTGAAGGGAGAAGAGCATCGAATGGTATAGCCGCAACAACAACCGCAGGTGGTACAACCACCACCACAACCACAGTTTGTACCACAACAAGAAACCGCAACCAGAGTTTTCTCCAGTGCAGTCGCAGTACAATCATATGCAGTATGCTCCGCAGCAGCCGCAGTGTACTCAATCATAGCAGTATGTCCAGCAGCACCCGAATCCCCTGCCACAACAACAGTTCAACCAATTGCATTATCAACAACAAGGAGGATTTTGCAGAGGATTCAGGGGAGGACGAGGTGGAGGTTTTGGTTGAGGAGGAGGACAAGGTCGCAGACACGTGCAATGTTATAATTGCGGAGTACTATGACATTATCAGAGAGATTTCCCAAATTTACAAGCACAATGTTTGTATTGTATCGCTGCGGATCACACTGTTGAGAGTTGTTTGCAATTGATCGCAAAATGGAAAGCAAGGAACATTTCGCGGTTACAGAGCCAGAACCAGATTCAGAACCAAAACCAAAATGTAAATCAAAATGCGAACTAGCCAGCGAATCCGTCACTGAACCAGAACCAAGGACCAACAGTTGTGACGATCTCAGCAGAACCCAGAGTTGAGTCTGCTGATGTTGCGGTAATCACTCGCGAAGGTGCGACGACATGAGATGATGGCCCAATTCCACAAGTCCGATTGGCTGGGAAGAAGAAAGTGCAATTCGACGTCGACGTCGAGTGAGACACATTCTTTGAAGCACGCGACACGATAAGAAGAGATCTGGGCAAGTGGCCTATCTATGAAATGCCACGTGTTTTTTATTCCACTATGGTAGCAGGACCATTGTGACAGCATGGTACCTTGTAGAACTTCTTTGAAAGTTGCATGTCATTGGCAAAAGAACCTGATGTGCTCGCCGAGATTGCGAGTCTGTTGCATCGACCAGAGAAAGGGTGAAGGGAGTCTGTTGTGAACTCCCTGCACAAGAGGAAAACTGGGAAAGAGATGAGAATGAATATTCAGATTGGGGATTACAAGGTAGATTTAGTTATTTTGGATCTAGGCTTAGATGTCAACATTCTGACAAAACAGACATGACAGAAGATGGAGAGCCCACAGTTAGTTTGGTCTCCAAACTCCATTGTGCTTCACTAGATCGCCTTCACTATTATGCCCAAATGTATTATATCCATATGACAAAAACAACCCAAATGTACTATGCCCTTGTGACAAAACAATTTGGAACTCGACCTTAATCCAAACTCCATTTCCATCCCAGAACCCAAATTTATTATGCCCTTGTGACAAAACAATTTGGCACTTGGCCTTAATCCAAACTCCATGGTCATCCCACATAACCAAACTCCACCTTATAACCTTAATCCAAACTACATTGTCATCTCACATGACCGACCTCCACCACATCATCTTCATGTACTAACAATATGGCCAAGATCCACCGCATCACAAACCATAAGCCACCCCAAATTCCAAAGCCAAACTCAAGTCATTGCATGAGTGCTACCGAATGGGTTGGAACTAGCTTTGTATGTTAGACAAACACAAAGTTGTAACTATTCATTTTCTAACCAATTGAAGTATGATACTCCTAAGGCCTTGACCAATATGTTTAATATTTTGACCAATATGTCTAATATTTTAAATGATGGGCTGATCACACCGATTTAAGGGAGATTATTGAACTATGATAGATATATGGAGCATTCAAATGGCCTCGTATTAGTAGGAATCCAGCATAAGAACAAGTGTTCACATGATGATTTTCACTGTTCAAATGATGATTTTGATTATATAGGCAGTTTCAAAGCATGGCATTTAGTTCTGAAATGCATTTAGGATTTGCTGTGATTTCAAAGTTGCTCAGATTGCAATTTCCAGGTTTGCGGATCGGATTCTCTATAGTAGAAATTGTGGAAAAAGAAGCTGGAAAAACGGGGAGATTTGATGCCCGTTATCCCACGCCTGATACCCCTAGGGCCTTGGCCGATTTGTCTAATATTTTCGATGATGCGCTGATTGGAGAGATTCAAGGGAGACTGTCGTTTAGTTAAATGAAAGATATATGTAGATAATGGTGAACTTGTTCATGGATCAGATCAACGCCATCGCCATCATTATGGTGATTCAATGATGTTGTTCTGAACTTAATTGAAAATCCCATTATTTCAAGCAATGATCCAACGGCTTCAGTCAAAATTAATTTCACGTGGAATCAGCCCAGGCGCGCGGCAGTGACAAGAATGCGATCTGGGAAATATATCATCATGGTAATCAATAAGATAGCAGCGTGGTGGCAGCAATATAATCTGCGAGTTGTCTAAACAGGGGACTTTTGACCTTTGTTTTCGGCTGATTTTTATCAGTTTGAATTTTCAAAACGTCGTACAAATACTCTTACAAAGTGAAAGTGAGTGTGTCAAAGATTTCATTTCTGAACTTAAAATCGTCCAACAAACAACATAAATTGCAGATTTTGTGGATTAAATTCACCCGACTCCATCAGCCTGAAAATCAAAAAGTCCCCCTCGTTAGACCCTCCTATAATCTGGAATGAATGCGATGGTTTCTGTGACCGTAATTGTAGGTATCTTCAATCCCGCTACATGAGAACGCGATTCGTGACACCTGCAATCCCAATGATTCGATGCATCTTAAGAACAGGTTATGCATGATGTGGAAAGATTATCTGGTGCCTTTACCTTTCATTAAAGTTCCACTAAAACCGACAGAGTATCTCTGCCAAGTTTTGACAGGTCTGATTGTTTCCACTGTTGAATTGAATCAATATATGATGGGGTGTTATTCTACTGGACACCATTGTCATCAAATTACAGATCAATACCACAACCAAAATCATTGCTTCTTAGCATGTTAGATGACAAGCAGTCTGAATTTTGAACGTTTGATGCTCTCTTTCAACATCGATACCCAACAACACAGGCAAACTTAACTTATGATCCTACTCAAGTTGTTTTTGGTTTTCTGATCACTAACTCATGATAGTTAGAAGTTACAATAATCTAGAAACGAGAACTGGAAAAAGAAACTGGAACTGAGAGCAATACCATTTTTTATTTCTTTGACAGAGATAACAGGATTGTAATAAACAAATTCAATTATAATGAATTGGTAAAGAGAAATACAAATCTATTTGAATTTTTCATTCATTAAGTGTTAAAAAAAATGCAATGCACTGAAATGGCATTTTCCTCATCTCATTTATTTATATCTATTAATTGTAAATATAAGTATGGTAGTAATAATATTTAGTTTTGATAAAGGCTATATATCATCTTAAACTTGCATTTGTATTATTAAATTCTTTGTTGATTTAGTCAAAAGTGCTGAAATATTTTCAATTTCATGCTTATTTTATTTGGCTAAAAAGTTTCATCATTATAAGTTGTTCAACTATGCCATTTGGAACTACCACTTCAAATAGTAAAGTAAGTATGAATTATGATAACAACAATCTTCAGCAAAATCTCCCATTCATCTAAATAAATAAAACCTTTTTCAATCCCACTAGTTATTAACAACAACAAAAAAAAATCCAATCCATTAATGATTACTCTAATCTATTTCCATTTCACATACCAGAAAGGATAGAGCTTTTATATATATATATCCCTCTCACATAGGCTTTAAATTCCTCCACCTCACAATTATATATATATATATATCCCTCTCACATAGGCTTTAAATTCCTCCACCTCACAATTACTAGAAAGTCGCTCTCTCTCAATTATTTGGCATTATTGGTGTATTTGCACATTCCTATGACCGAAAGTTATTATAGGAAATGAACACGATCCTTGTCTAAAGTGCACAAAGAAGGCTTAAATCTCCAAAATAAAATCTTGAAAAATAATCGGCAGTGAACAAGTTTCTATTTGATCTAAATCCATACTCCCAAAAGCTTATATAAACTCCTTTAAAGAAAACACTTCAAAAAATATGGTGGGCATGACAAATACAATTATCTATTCATTCTTCAGAGATCTCTTCGAAGAGATGTTTAAAATGATGTTGCATGTTCCAATTTCTAGGATGAGAAATCACTGTTCAATTGATGCTCTAGGAGCCCATAATTGTTCCTCAACATTGTAAAAAACCTACCAGGTTTGAGTGACACTGATAATTCAACCCGTGCTCAACACATAAAACAAATCAAATTGACCCGCTGCTAGCTAGGCTGATGGTTATGACCCACAAACTCATGGTTATGACCCACAAACTCAATGGGAGTTGTATCATAATGAAGAGACAAAAGTATTATACCCTAAGATAAGGCATCATTGGTTTCGACATTTGAAGTGGGACTTCTTTTTTTGCGCTAGTGCCAATGGCAGGAAATAACAACCTAAAACATAGAACATTATTTTTACATACATTTATGGAAGGAGCACAACAATTATATTNATGTCGTAAGGGATAATAATCGTTAAGTTTATGAACCGGGGCATGAAAGCTGTTATATATATATATATATATATATATATATATATATAAACCACACCAATTCTGTCTTAATATTATTAAATGATGGGTGAAAATCCTGTTGTATTGATTCTTCAAAATGTGAAACTGTAATTTTATCACACTAACTCCCGACTTCTTGGGATACAATACAGAATAGCTTCCTTTG
This sequence comes from Pseudotsuga menziesii, assembly GCA_001517045.1. NCBI lineage: Eukaryota > Viridiplantae > Streptophyta > Pinopsida > Pinales > Pinaceae > Pseudotsuga > Pseudotsuga menziesii. The sequence continues at coordinate 517,327 of LPNX011042699.1, read as the reverse complement.
CACCTCTCCTGGAAACATTTACTCTCAACATAGACTTCATTTCTAAAATAGTTTTATATAGCCAATATGACTTAGAGTTGAGTACTAATTCTCACGAGGTTTTGATCACCTCTTCACATGTGGGGAACAAGTTCTTAGAGCTACATCCATATTGGAAGTTGCACAGGCCTCACATGATGTTAGTATACATGGTTTTGACAAGGTGAAAGTTGATTCAAATTTCTTTTCCCCTCCCATCACAGAGACTACAAGTGTTTAGCTAGAAACTCAGATCAATTTTAAATTTCAAAATCATAACAGGCACAACTACATCAAATTAAGATTGATACCTGGAAAACTAGTGCCCTGTTGATTCTTCACCCCAGTTTCACCACCCTGGCCCTCTTCTCCATTCTGGTTATTTGCGCTAGACAAGGACCTCGACCAAAGTAGATCTCAGGGAAAACAAAGTTGTAGATACATTTGAACAGGCGGAAGGCTTCCTTATGCATCAGTCAATCCTCAATAAATTTCACATCGACTTGACTACTGGTCCGTACAATCTCATTTGGGTGATCGCTAAATCCCTACCCACTAATCATCAATGCCTCAAAATGATGAAATGACCCAGAAACGATCAGCTACAGACCGAGTTCCCCAAGAAATTGAAATTCCTTTATGCAGAAATCATGGTGCAAAATGACCAGTTTCCTAAGAAATGATTTATTCGTTCTAGAAATGGGAACGTCTGTAGAAAACAATATTTTTCGTTTCATCCTCATTCCTGCTCCGTTTTCACAAAAAACACAATCATATGTCACATTTCTAGTAACACAGATGATAATCACAGGGTGCATTCATACCAGTTCTATTTGTTGTTGGGAAGATCGTTCTCCTATTCTAACACTAATCCTTGGTTGAGCACCCTGATTTTCATCTCAACTATCATCAAAGACTTATGCAGTGGTTGGGTTTCTGCTGGTAAAAAAAAGTGCATTCATACCCAGAGATAAGCTCCAAGCAGTGCTTGGAAATGTTTAAAAGGACAACTCGCTTTGATCCTCATGATAGATGAGAGTCACTATGCCATCCCAACTTCAAGTGTTTTTAGAAAAGCAAAGAATCCCCACATGAATATAATACCCCAGTTTTGACCTCATGGTATTTAATTGTACATGATGTAAATATTGTATGAAAATCGTGGCGAGGAGTTCAATGCCAAGGCCTTGCCATTGATCGATGTTTTGTGGATAGTTGATCAAGGCTGATACCTTTGGATTTGGTGTTGAGTCAGACACTGTATATTTTGATATATCATGGAGATGTACAAATTAATATAATACCACAGCTAGCTATGGGACTGCAAACGTTAAAGAGATGGGGGCATGATTCCACAAGGGAGAGGGATGGGAGTTAATCAACCCCCTGAGCCAATAGGGTGTGACCAGATGTCAATGGGGAAACCCATAAAAACCTTAGCTACATTTTTGTCCTATGTCCTCAATCATTAAATTCTTCCATAGGGTGGATGATGCAGTTAATGCCTTGGGTAGAGCAAGGCATGGCAGTCTGATGGATTGACTGAGCAAGTCTGCAAGTCTACAGTCCGGGAAGCCACATTCTTGCTTCTAAATCAAGCAATCATGGGAATCTGTTCCCGTTCCCTCATCCCTGAGTCGCGTTGAACGTTGGGCTCATTCGTGCTGTTGGTAGAGCCAGATGGGAGAGTCGTGTTTCTGTTATGGGTTGTTCATGTTGGCTATTCAATCTTGGTTGAGAACCTCGTGGTATTGGTGAGTAAATGGGAAGTGGAGATCACTCGATTTGATGAGAGTATAGTCCTATGTGGTCTCCCCAGTGCTGTTGTGCAGTGGTTTATTTTGTTCACTCACGATTGATGCAAGATTAGTTCACTCATGATTATGCATTGTTCTGCTAGCTTGAGTCACGAACAAGTGGCTCCGTAGTGATTTTCTCTGTGTTACAAAGTGAAGCCCGCGTGCTGTGTATTCCTTGTGTATTGCTATGATGTGCATCCCTGTTTCGGTTTAAAGAGAAAGGAGTGGAAGAGGACCAGAATTGGCTAATAAACCTAGTGAAGAGAGGAACCTCACAGACATATCAAGAGAGTTGGTAAATCCTTTATGCACACCTAGAAGAGAACTAGAAGGGAAGGTATGGACTGAAGAACTGTGTAGCAGTGAAGGGAATACTTCCTTGTGTTGGGTGGTGCAGGTATTGAGGAGGCCAAGCCAAATATTGTGTAGGTTCCCATGGATCTGTGGTTGAGCTCATTAGCAAGTAGTGATTCTACCTTTCCATTGCCTTAACAACCTGATAAGCCCAACTGTTAGTTGGTTTGGTCGTGTCTTGTTTTGTTTTGTCTTGTTACCTTAGATAGTATGAAAAACCCAACTATAGCTTGGTTTGACTTTGTTTTGATGTGTGTTGGTTTTGTGTAAGCCTGTTATTCCCTATTTCCTTGTGGAAATCATGCCCAACTCGAGGGTGGCAGTGTGTTGAGAGATTATGAACACACTGGCCTATGGTTGGGTGGAACGTTGCAGTCACCTAGCTAGTTGCGGGATAGCTTAATCATCAAGATAAGTATTCTCTGTTATTCTTGTTTATGCCTTGAATTTCCTTGTGAATGAATATGAGGAATTGATAAAGAGGTATGCTTGCTATGAATGAAGTAAGATTCATTGTTGCATAAGTATCTCTGTTATGCTTGTCTATGCCTTGTATTTGTCTATGAATCACTATGTTCATGTTGGATGCTTGATGATGACTAAGTAGAGGTTTACTTGTGTATATTTCCTTGCATTTTACTTCTGCATTTTCCTTGTATGTTTAATGCATTTTGCTTAAGTCCTTGGAGGCTAGAAAATACTGGTTAAAGAGTCAGTTTACAGCTGATTTAAGTGTTTCCGCACCCCAAGATTCACAATGGAAGGTAGAAGGCGTGAGGTGGGTGGTGGGAGAAAGAAGTTTAATCAAAGCAGAATGTGGGTATTCCAACTTCCGAGATCCACCTGCGGAAGGTGGAAGGAGGAATGTGGAAATCAGGAGAAAAGATAAGGTAGAAGGTGGGTTTTCCGCACAGTGGAATCTGCCTACAGAAGGTGGGAGGTGGAAAACCAGAAAAATGTTAAGGTAAGGAGTTATTCTTCCGATTCACAAGTTCCATAGCAGAAGGTGGAAGGGAGGGATGTGGAAGACGGAAAATGGATGAAACATTTCGGTTGAAAGTTGTTTTTTTCTGATTTATGAGTTCTGAAGTGTGGAAGGTTTAAAGCGGAAGTACGGAAGGAGGAAGGCGGAAGAGTTGTTAAGTGTTATGTCGCACATTGATTTTTTGATTTCCAAGTTCCGAAGAGCAAAAGGCGGAAAGAGGAAGTGCGGAAGGAGGAAGGTGGAAGAGTGTTCAAATGTTCCTGTCGCACATTATGTTTTTGATTTCCGATTTCTAAGGTCGGAAGGGCAGAAAGCGGAAGGCAAAAGGCAGAAGGATGACAATTCACTTCGTTGAACCTTTGATTTTTTGGCTCCCAAGTTCCGAGGTCGGAAATGCGAATAGCGAAAGTACAGAAGGCAAAAGGCAAAGTGCGGAAAGAACAGGTTCAATGCGGAAGAAGGTTTTCTCTGCACAGAACGGATCTATCAATGGCGGAATGACTGTTACAGTGATGTACAGGGGTTCTTAATCCTGAGAATGAATGTTGAAGAGCGTGTTAGCGTCCATGCCCTATGTTTGAAGGGAGAACAAGTGTTCTTGAGGCAATTTTTTTAATTAATCCGCATTATGGGGTATGGGGATGTTACAGATTGGTATCAGAGCTGCGGGTTGCAGCATTGGGCCTAGATGGGCCAGAATGAGTACTGAAAGAGATAAGAGTACCCTATGATACCAACATTGTAGTACACTACAGATTGGTATCAGAGCTACTGGTTGCAACACTAGGGCCTAAATGGGCCAGGTGACAGTAAGTAAATGGTTTTTACTTCTGAAATGGTTATGCAGCTAACAAATGATGTTGTTAACACATTTTTCATAGTCATAGTGCCATTTGGAAAAGTGGGTTTTTGGCTCAGCCATGAGAACCTACGACATGAATGATGCACAGGATCCCTATGAGCACGAGGAATATGTTACGGGGGGGAATGTTCGCGTTGTGTTACAATCGTATCCGGTGTAGTGTGCTAGCCCATATCCGGGTTAATCTAGCATGTATCCAGGTCTAGGGAGTAAAATGTTCCATATTCGAATAATAATGTGTAAATGTAATAATAATTAATGGATGATGCTTACAATGGATATGGTTGCCATAGATATGGCTTGGCCATCAAACTATATTTAATAATTAATTAATATTACTAATTGTGATAACCTATTTATTTACTAGTTTATTGTTGTAACATTGCCTTCCCCTTGGGAAAGCATTGTCCTCAAAGCTTAGTTTTCTCATGTCGTCTTTTATTCTGGCTTTGTGTCGCACTGATGACTTGAGAGATGTGATTTTGATTACGACCATTGCTTCATTTTGATTGTTTTGTCTTGCTATTTGCATTAAGTATGAACTTGGTGATTTTTTGTTTACGCTTTTTCCACTTGTGTGATTTCTTCTTTTAGCTATGTTTGTCTTCAATTGAACATACTTGACATACATGATGACCTTAACTATTTTCATGTTGTTATTCCCAACATATTTTGTGTCAGTTCCCTTGAACGAGATTTTTGTGCTTATAATACTCCTAAGAACACCAGTCTTATCTTGTGTCTGATAGATATTATAGTTGATTTCCTTGATGTTCTTTATAGAAGTCCTTGTGATGACATATGCCCTTCATGTGTTTGTTATTGTGATATTATTGTCAATGCATTGATCATCGTTATTGTTAGTAACATCGGCTTGTCTCTTCTCAAAATCTTGGTCATGATCATTTTACTCCTTGTCAATTATTTCGTTGTCATTTTCTTCATTACTAGGGTATGTCATATCTTTGTTTTGCACAATATCTTGATTGATGCCATTACTCTCATTGGAAATGGCATAATAGTTTATTGCATCTTCATCTTTTACATTAGCTTGGGTGGTTTGATTTTCACATCCATCTTCATTTTCTTTAAACATTTTGTCAATAGTTTTCTTTATTTCATCTATATCCTTAAGTATTTTCTCAAGGAGATTTATGAATTCATCACTATAAGATGCCATGGATGTTTGTACAAGGGACTTTGAGCTTAGAGGTAGGAAAGTTATTATTATATTATTATATTTAATAATAATAGTTTTTTTTAGGAATAATAATAAATATTAATTAATTAATTAATATTATTATTGTTTTATTTTCTATTATAAACTATATAATATTTCTATATAGTTTTTTTTAAGTTTAAAAAAAATAAATATTATAATATAATAATAATATTTTATTATTACATATAATATTTTATTTTTATTAAAATTTGTTTTTTGTTTTGTTTTGCAGGTTTCAGGGTTGGCGCGATGGAAGGCAGCTCTGGAATGATGGAAGGAGGAATGGGTGGAGGAGCAAGCGATGGTGCCTGAGGAGCAGAGGAGAATGGCGCGGGCAGGAGGGAAGGTGGGAAGAACCCCATGGAGAGGAGGATCCGCAGAGGGTAGGACCATGTGCAGGAAGTAGAGACGGTGGCTGCTGGAGGACGCTGGTGGATGAGGGCAGCAGCATGGAGAAGGCGCGTGGAGGAAGATGTGCAGGAGGCTGCGTGGAGGAGGTGCATGGAGGAGGTTCATGTGGGGATGAAGATATGTAGGAGCTGGTCGCGCTTGGGTAGAGAGGATTAGCAGATGGTGGTGCGAGGAGCGGCACGTTGAGAGTACGGTGGTGGAGCGGATGGGGCAGCTGATGGGGATGGAGCGTGGGAGGGAGGTCTGGGTATGGAGGAAGGTCTGTGAGGAGCCAGGTAAGTGGAGAAGAGTGCACAGAAATATATATATATATATTTTTGAGCAGGGATGTAAGTTTATGATGAGAGATGAAATGGGAGGTGAGTATGAGCGAAAGAGGTGATGTGAGAGGAGTGTAGTGGAGAGAGGATCATGAAGTGGGAGAGAGACGAGTGAGATCGGAGAAAAGGTGAGAAGAGTGAGGAGCGGAGAGAAAGAAGGACAACGGAACAACAACGTGGAAATAAGAGAGGTATATTGAGCCGAATCCGAGCTCAGGCCGAAGGAGCGAATCCGCTCTGATACCACTTGTTACAACAGTATCCAGTGTAGTGTGCTAGCCCGTATTTGGGTTAAGCCAGCCTGTATCCAGGTCTAGGGAGGAAGATGTTCCATCTTCGAATAATAATGTGTAAATGTAATAATAATTAATGGATGATGCTTACAATGGATATGGTCGCCATAAATATGGCTTAACCATCAAATATTGAAGAGTCATTTCTCTTCATAACTATATTTAATAATTAATTAATATTACTAATTGTTATAACCTATTTATTTACTAATTTATTGTTGTAACACGTTGGAAATGTTGAGACAAAGTCTAATGGGAGAAGATTCCAAGAGACTCCGCCAGATTTTGCAGCCACCATGAGAAACCTAAGGGTGGAGATGCAAAGATACCAGGAAGATAATGAAAGATTGGTTAAGGCTCAGGAAGAGAAACATCATCTAAATGCAGCCATGCTGCAGAGTTTGATAGAAATCCAGAGGCGGATGAACTCAGAGCATCAGACAATGAATCTGGAAGGAAGTAGGAGCGCTGCTAGAAGAAGAAAGAGGTATTTTAGTGGATCATCCGACTCTAAAGGACCCATGGGGGGTTCAAGTTCTTCTTCTCAAAGGAATAGGAGAAAGAGGCGTTACAGGAACAACTCACGTGATGAATTCATAAAGGCAAGGCCTCCTACGCTTAATGGTGAGATAAAGAACAGTCAAGAAGATGAAGCTTGGCTTCTCAGGATGAGAAAATATTTCCAAGTCCAAGACTACTCTGGAATAATGAAGGGTATGGTAGCCATCTTCATTTTGACTGGAAGAGCATCCATATGGTGGGAGCACTTTAGGGAAGAGAAGAAGATCACTGAAAGGAAGATTGTGTGGAAACGTTTCCAGAAGTTTTTCAGGAAGAAGTACCTCTTTGATAGGTACTATGATGGTAAGATTAAATAATTCAATGAGTTAGGATTGGGTTAGCAGACCATGGAAGAGTATGCCAATAAGTTCTTGGAACTATTGAGGTATGTTAGGTATATCAGGGATGATAAAGTAAAAATCCAGCATTTTCTGAGTGGGTTGCCTCAGTCTTACAAAGACAAAATTGAATTTGATGAACCTAGAACTTTAGAAGAAGTTATAAGACAGGCTAAGTATTGCTATGATCAGAATAAAGGAAAACTTGATTACCATAAGACATGGAAGGATGAGAAGAATGAAAAGTATGGTCAGAGGAAGAAAGGTTTCAAACCCTCTAACTTCCGAAACTAGCAAAAGCAGCCATCATAAGCTATGGCTAATCCAACCAGAGTGATGAAAGAAAATCCAAGAGATCCAAAAGAGATCAGAGAACCTCTCCAATGATGGAGACGTAGAGGACCCCATCTACGCATGAGTTGTCCACATTGGGAAGGGTATGTAACGCCAACTTACAACATTCAAGAAGTAGAAATTGTGCATAAAGTATCAAGGAGAATCCCTAGTGTTATCTCTAGGATTTTTCACCTGTTTATTTTTAAATTTTGATTATGCTTTGTTTTTATGGTTTTTAGTTTTGCTTTGTTTTATATTTTATGATTGATTGATTACCATTAGAGTTTACCTTGTGTTACCTAAAAACATCAAAGTTTCCATTCATTAATTATGAGCCCATATATGTGCAAGAAAGTGTATGTTATATGGTGAATTTTTACGGCTGGCAGTGTTTATCCAAACTGGCAGCATATAATCATTCTACTGGTTAATGGAAGAAGGGTATTCGCAGGCCTGTTGGTATATTATCTATCTCCATTGGTGACGAGCAGTTTCATGCAGGGTTTCAGTGACTAAGGGCCATATAAGGCGAAGGCATATTAAATCTGCATTACTAACCGAGGCTTGAAGAGGCTCAGGGGGTTTTCAAATGTCGAAGGGAAGCAATGGAGAAGAACATAGACTGGTTGCAGTCTAAGCTGGAACCTCTTACAAAAGATCATCACTTTCTCTGGCAGGCCGAACTCTTCACTCTTCATTTAAATGCCAAAAATATCATTCTTGAAATGACCAGAAAGATGGATTAATAGTCTTGCAGCAGTACACTTAGTTGATGCCCATCTTTGTAGTGAGCTTGGGAAATATATCAGTGTTCTATTTCTGTCTTTGACAACGATGTTGCATCTAGAACTGCCACATATTAATGTATTATCTAAGATGGATCTTGTTGAAAGTTGTGAAAGGCTCGATTTTGCAGGATTTATCATATTTCCAACAACATTGCATTTAGTGCCTGGCGTCCAACACGAGCTGTATATGGAAGAAGCATAGCCAGTACATACATGAGAGGCTACATGCCGAGGCCTTTTGGTTCTCGCAGTCTACAATGGAGGCGAGATACGTCATCAGGTGAAACCTCTGATAATTCAGCTTCTTCTCTTAATGAACCTCCATCGGCACTTAACTCTGTTCCTGCATTTTGGTGGAAATCCTGCTGGTCTAGCCGTTGCACAGTTGCCAAGACCTCTTACTTATATCCGAAATGCTACAAAATCATCAAATGAGAAAGCTAGAAAGACTGAAGAGTCGTAGCTGCCCTGGTTGGTATATGATGTTATACCAGTGCAATAAAAAGAGGAAGTGCGTGCTGGTGTGGTAACATGTGGTGGATTATGTCCAGTATTGAATACTGTTATACAGGTGGGATCATTTAATAAATGTTTCAGTGTGTCGATGGAAAGGTTACCGGATGCTAGCATTGAAAATAACCAAATAAATTGGTATCTTCATATGACTGTCTTCTAACCACAAAGATACTAAAGCTTTAGCTAGATCCGAGTAAATCAGAAATGTTAAGGGACAATTGCCACCACGAGTGGAGGTAACTACTTACGGTGATTAATGAATACCGAAAACACTTGTGCAAGGAATAATTGGTCCAAGTTCCAGGTTTCCAATGCCGAGCACACAAGTGTTAAGAAGAACGCTTTCGGGAAATACCAAGTGCTCAAGTAAATTGAGTTTGTGATAAATCTTGGGTCAACAACGAAATTTCAAAGTTGATTGGATCAACATCAATTAAAAATCATATCCAGTTTTCAAGGAAAAAGATCAGCAGGATAAAAACCGCTCCAGATTTGTAGTGATTAGTTCAGTGATAGAGGCAGAGAGTTTTAGTTTCTGAGGATTACAAGTGGCAGGGTACCTGACAACAAAGAAACAATTATCAAAGAACCAGTTCCAGATTTCTTGTGGCAGATCGAGATTTATTCTATTTGTGAACTTGATGATAAGATTTTATGCCTTAAAACTTGTAACTGTTAGTTGATTGTATTCTTTTATATATATTCACACGTCTAGAATGTAAAATATAGAGAGAGGTCCCAGCTAAGGGCTCGAGAGCAGAGAGGTCTCGAGAAGGGGACTGCA
>LPNX011042699.1:444933-496260 GCA_001517045.1 Pseudotsuga menziesii | reverse complement strand
TAAGAATGATTCCAACCTACCTAGGCAGCATTTGATAACTTTGGTTAGTAAAATATATGTATAAGAATTAGCAAAAAAAAATTTTAATTTAAAAAAAAAAATTTCAACAAGCGTCGCTTAAGCGACGGTTCTATATGTCGCTTAAACGACGCTTAATTTGTCTATCCATATCTTAACCGACGGTTATCACTGTCTCTTAACCGACGGTTTTCAAAAAAAAATTATTTAAAAAAAAAAAAATTTCAACAAGCTTCGCTTAAGCGACGGTTCTATATGTCGATTAACCGACGATTAATCTGTATATCCGTCGCTTCACCGATGGCTTTAGATGTCGCTTAACCGACGCCTTACATTTAACCGATTTTAACTAAGGTGTCGCTTAAGCGACGGTTACATAGGTGTCGGATAACCGATGACAAGTTTCCGATGCTTAAAAAAAATCAAAGTGTCGTACATGTGACAAAAAAGTGTCGAAAATCCGACATGACGGCCGTCGGATTTTTGGTCAAAATGTAGTAGTGGTCTCACAAATGCACCAACTACATTTATGTGCCTTATGAATAGTGTCTTCAGTAGGTATTTGGACAAGCTTTTTCATGTTTTCCTTGATGACATTCTCATTTATTCTAAGAATGAGGAAGAGCATGAAGAACATCTGAGATTGACATTGCAATTGCTCAGGGAGCATAAGTTGTATGCAAAGTTGAGCAAGTGTGACTTCCATAAAGATAGGATTCGCTATTTGGGTCACATGATCTCAGATGAGGGTATATCTGTAGACCCTAAAAAGATTGAGGTCATTATGAATTGTCCTACCCCAAGACATGTGACAGATGTAAGATATTTTATGGACTTGCATGATACTACAAGAGATTCATTAAAGGATTCTCCAATGTTGCACATCTAGTCACTTCCTTGCAAAGGAACGGAATACAATTTGAATGGAAACCAAGCTGTGAGGAAAGCTTCCAGCAATTGAAGGATATTCTCACAAGTGCACCAATTTTGTTGCAGACCCAAAGAAATATTTTGTGGTGTGTACTGATGCATGTGGACAAGGACTAGGAGGATTTCTTATGCAAGACAACCACATGGTATGCAATGAGTCAATAAAGTTGAAGGATCATGAGAATAACTATGCCACTCATGATTTAGAACTTGCAGCCATAGTACATTCTCTCAAGATGTGGAGGCATTACTTAATGGGAAGAAAGTTTGAGTTAAGAACATACCATTGTGGTCTGAAATATTTGTTCGATCAACAAACTCTAAATGCTAGGAAATGTAGATAGTTGGATTTTTTATGTGAGTTTGATTTTGAAATCAAACACATAAAGGAAAAGAAAAGAAACTGGTTGATGCACTCAGCAGGAAGGTGCATGAAATGCACTTGGCATCTCTTAGTATTTTCCAATTAGATTTGAGACAACAGATTGTTAATCATGCTGTTGAAGATGAATTGTATGTGCAGATCAAGGACAAATTACAACAACAAATTCTTGAGAAGAGGTATGAGGGCTATAAATTGGAAAACGATGGGATTCTTGCCTATAAAAATAGAATTTATATTCCATATCTAGCATATTTGAGGAGAAGTGTTATGGATGAGATCCATCAAGCTCCATATTCTGGTCACCTAGGATATCAAAAGACAATTGCTATAGCTAGAAAGAAGTACTTTTGGCCAGGAATGAAGAAGTGCATTGCTGAGTATATTTCAAGGTGCATGAAATGTCAACAAGTAAAGGTTGAGCATCAACACCCAACAGGTTTGTTGTATCCTTTTCCAGTTCCAGAATGGAAATGGGAAGTTGTTTCCATGGAATGTTTTACAGGATTGCCTATGACTTCAAGGAAACACGATTCCATCATGGTTGTGGTGGACAAGTTGACAAAGGCAACACATTTTATACCGGTTAAGTCTACGTATAAAACTGATGCCATTGCAAAACTCTTCATGAAGGATATTTTCAAATTGCATGGATTTCCTAAGGCAATAGTCTCTAACCGAGGTCCTAAGTTCACTTCCAATTTTTGGAAAGGTTTGTTTGCATATTTGGGCACAAAGTTGAACTTCATCACTTCCTATAATCCTCAGACTAATGGATAGACAAAGAGAGTGAATCAAGTGCTTGAAGACATGCTTCGCATGTATGTGATGGACAAACCATCCAAGTGGGAGGATTATTTACACTTGGTAGAGTTTGCTTATAATAATTGACAGCAAGCATCATTAGGGATGAATCCATATGAAGATTCGTATGGAAGAAGGAGGACACCTGTGACTTGGGATAATCTAGTGAACAAGATTGTGCTTGGTCCATATTTTCTCAAGGAGATGGAGCAAGAGGTTGCAAAGATCAGACAAAATCTGAAAGCATCCCAGGACAGACAGAAAAGCTATGTAGATACGCATAGGGTGGACAGAGAGTTCAGTATTGGGGATCATTTTTATCTCAGAGTGAGGGCAAGGAAGAGTTCCTTGAAGCTTAGAAGTTGTGCCAAGCTGTATCCTAGATACTGTGGGTCATTTGAAGTGCTTGAAAGAATAGGTCCAGTTGCATATAGACTTGCATTTCCTGCTAGCACTAGGGATCATAATTTTTTTCATGTTTCTTTGCTTAAGAAATATGTACATGATCCTAACCATGTGATTGATTGGGATGTGATTCAGGTGGAATCCGAGGGATAGTTCCAAACTGAGCCATTACACATCCTCGATAGGAAGGTCGTAGTGATCCAGAATCGAGTCCTTGGACAGGTAAAGGTGCAATGGGAGCACTATAGTCCTGAAGAGGCTACATGGGAGTTGGAGGATTTCATGCGATTGACACATCCATTTTTGTTCAATTTTACAGAGCACCGAGGGTGGTGCCAGTGTAGCATTTTGCTTAAGTTTGTAAATCACCGAGGACAATGTTGTTGTAAGGGGGAGGGGATTGTAATACCCCATTTTTTACCTCATGGTATTTAATTATACATGATGTAAATATTGTATGCAAAGCATGGCGAGGAGCTCAAGGCCAAGGCCTTGCCATTGATTGATGTTTTGTGGATAGGCGATCAAGGAAAATACCTATGGTTTTGGTGTTGAGTTAGACATTGTATATTTTGATGTATCATGGAGATGTATAATTTAATATAATGCCACAAATAGCTATGGGACTGCAAACGTTAAACATATGGGGGCATGATTCCACAAGGGATAGGGAGGGGAGTTAGTAAACCCCCTGAGCCAATAGGGTGTGACCAGATGTCAATGGGGAAACCCATGAAAACCTTATCTACATTTTTGTCCTCTATCCTCAATCATTAAATTTTCCATAGGGTGGATGAGGCAGTTAATTCCTTAGGCAGAGCAAGGCATGGCACTCTGATGGCTTGACTGAGCAATCCTGTAAGTCTGCAGTCTAGGAAGCCATGTTATTTATTTTAAATCAAGAAATCGTGGAAATGCGTGCCCATTCTCTCATCCTTGAGTCGTTTTGAACGTTGGGTTCATTCGTGCTATTGGTAGAGCCGGCTGGGAGAGTCATGTTTCTGCTCTGGGTTGTTCATGTTGGTTATTCAATCCTAGTTGAGAACCTCATGGTATTAGTGAGTAAATGGGCAGTGGATATCACTCGATTTTATGAGAGTATAGTCCTCCGTGGTCTCCCTAGTCTTGTTGTGTAGTGGTTCATTCTGTTCACTCATGATTGATGCAGGAGTCATTCACTCATGATTATGCATTGTTTTGCTAGCCTGAATCATGGGCGAGTGGTTCCGCAGTGATTTTCTCTGTGTTACAGAGTGAATCCTGTGTGCTATATTTTCCTTGTGGATTACTATGATGCGCATCCTTGTTTTGGTTTAAATACCAAGGAGTGGAAGAGGCACAAAATTGGATGATAAACCTATTGAAGAGAGGAACCTAAGATACAGATCAAGAGGGGTGGTAAATCCTTTCTGCACACCTGGAAGAGCACTATAAGGGAATGTATGGCCTGAAGGAATGTGTAGCAGTGAAGGGAATACTTCCTTGTGTTGGGTGGTGCAGGTATTGAGGAGGCCAAGCTATATATTGTGTAGGTTCCCATGGCTCTGTGGTTCATCTCACTAGCTTAGCAATTCTACCTTTCCATTTCCTTAACAGCCTGATAAGCCCAATTGTTAGTTGGTTTGGTCATGTCTTGTTGTGTTTTGGCTTATTTCCTTGGATAGTCTAAGAAACCTAGCTATAGGATGGTTTGACTATGTTTTGATGTGTGTTGGTTGTGTGTAATCCTATTGTTCCATAGTTCCTTGTGGAAATCATGCCCATCTTGGGGGTGGCAATGTGTTGAGAGATTATGATCACACTGGCCTATGGTTGGGTGGAACGTTGCAGTCACCTAGCTAGTTGCGGGACAGCTTAATCATCAAGATAAGTATTCTCTGTTATTCTTGTTTATGCCTTGAAGTTGGTTGTGAATGAATATGAGGAATTGATAAAGATGAATGCTTTCTATGAATGAAGTAGGATTCACTATTGCATAAGTATCTATGTTATGCTTGTCCGTGTCATGTTTTTTTCTATGAATCACTATGTTAATGTTGAATGCTTGATGATGACTAAGTAGAGGTTTACTTGTGTATATTTCCTTACATTTTACTTCTGCATTTGTCTTTAATGTTGAATGCATTTTTCTTAAGTCCTTGGAGGCTAGAAAATCCTGGTTAAAGAGTCAGTTTATAGTTGATCTAAGTGTTTTCACACCCCAGTATCCGCAGCGAAAGGCAAAATGCAGGAGGCAGGAGAAAGAAGTTTAATCAAAGTAGAATGTCTGATTTTCAACTACTAGGATCTGCCTGCGGAAGGAGGAAGGCGGAATGTGGAAATCAAGAGAAAAGATCAGGCAAAAGGTGGGTTTTCCACACCTGGTAATCCTCCTGCAGAAGGTGGGAGGTCAAATACCAGAGAAAGGTTAAGGTAAAGAGTTATTCTTCTGATTCTTGAGTTCCGTAGTGGAAGGCGAAAGGGCAGGATGCGGAAGACAGAAGGAAGACAGAAGTGTAGAATATGGAAGAGTCCTTAAGTGTTCCATTGCACATTGATTTTCTGATTTCTGAGTTCCAAAGTGTGGAAGGTGGAAAGTAGAAGTGCGGAAGCCAGAAGGCGATAGAGTGTTCAAATGTTCCTATCGCACATTATGCTTATGATTTTTGAGGTTGGGAGGGTGGAAAGAGGAAGTACAGAAGGGAAAAGTTGGGAGGATGACAATTCACTTCATTGAACCTTTGATTTTCCGGCTCCCAAGTTATGAGGTTGGAAAGGAGGAAAGCGAAAGTTCGGAAGGCGGAAGGCGAAGTGTGGAAAGAACAGGTTCAGTGCGAAAGAAGGTTTTCTCTGCATAGAACGGATTTTTCAATGGCGGAACGATTGTTACAGTGATGTAAAGGGGTTCTTAAGCCTGAGAATGAATGTTGAAGAGTGTGTTAATGTCCATTCCCTTTGCTTGAAGGGAGAACACATGTTCTTGAGGAAAAATTTGTAATTAATCTGCATTACGGGGTATGGGGACATTACAATGAACAACTATATGACATTGGATGACTTCATTTTGAGTGTGGCTAAAAGGTTGCTGGATCCCAACGTAAAAGGTTAATGGAAACATGTTGAGATATATTTCATTGTTGATGTCAAGGAATCACATGAAGAATATTGTTGATATACTATGTGTCTAGGTTGCTTCCTCCATGAGCCAGTCAAGTTGAGAAGATAACGATTCCACATGTAGATGAAGCTTGCAATCATTGAGAAATATGGAATTATTCTCATGATAATCTATTAAGACAGGGCTCATCCCTTACATTCTTGACCATTTTCAATACCCAACACATATATATGAGTTTACAAGGAATGAGAAATTCAATGGATCTTATCTTTCTCATTGATACGACCATCAAATTACTAGTACTAGAAAACAATAGTTAACTCCTAATGACATGGATCAAACCACTAGTATTAGGAGACACTATTTAAATCCCAAAGTATCTCATCTTGATGCCAATCTCTAGATCTCATTTGTATTTGAAAGCTCAAACTATGGGAGGAGGGAGAATAACCCTCTTAGCTCAGCTAAAAAAAAAAAAATTAAGTAGATCACATCCACTAATAAAGTACTTGAGTGATTAGGATGGTTAGAGTCTTTATCACCATTTTAATGTTTATATGTACTTACATAGTAGAGATAGGTTCCCAAGGTTTTAATCTATTTCTAGTCTGATGTTAAAGAGTAGCTTAGTTGTATTCAAGAGGTAGTTATGCCCTCTTTTGATATGTGACATTTTGAAACAAAGAAATAAGATTTGACAAAGGTTTTGTTTCCTAAGTGTTCTATAATATTCCAAGAGATCCCTTTAGCATGGCTCACTCAAGGGGAGGTCATAAGAATCATCGTTTCATTATAGGTATTGGTATTTGTGTTGAGTTTATTTAGATTTATGTAAAATAGAGTATTTTTTTCCAACAATTTTGTAATAACAACCCTTTCATTTACAACATCACTTTTACTTTAGTGCATTTTTAAAATTGGTCGTATTCCTTTGAATTGCAATGATCGGTGCTTCAGAATGTGAATCTTGTAAATATATAAACATGATGATTAACTTTTTAATTTCTTATTTAATTTGGTATTTGTACAGTGGTTATTGATTCTAAGGAACCTCTTCATTTTATTAGACTCCCATCCACTAGGCAGCGGTCCTACTCTTATTCAACTTCTATAAAATTGCAAAAAAAGATGGATGTTCAAATAATTTCCTTAGTATATAGGAAGTGAAGTGGAATGAGATTTCCATAGTTAATATTCGTCTTACTACAACATCATTAGGTTTTTAAACTATATTATACTTATGTACTTATGCATATGCATTGGAAAACACCTCATATGTTCGCACAATACTTGGTTGACAATATAAAGTGAGTTGTGGAGTTCAATATATATTGTTGTGATTTTGTTACCCCACAATAGCACACACATGAGATTCATAAGTGGATTGCATGCATCCATGTAGGGGTAAGTTTGGATTCTTTTTACAAAAAGATAATATTTCAAGTATAGGTCAAGTAGGAGCTAGTGTCCAAGCAAACAACAACAAAAATTTGAAGATTTTTTATGGAAACCTATTGAAGAAAATCCAGTAGACATCAAATATATGATTGAAAAGTTTGTTAAAGAATCTAATAGAGGGAACTTTGTTGTGGGTGATTTTAATTGTAATCCTTTTGACTTTGAGTGAATACTTGAAGCTAAAAAAGAATCACCATCCTTAAATATCACAGTATAATATTACCAGGTTGATGTTTCCAATTCCCAATCTAAGAAACTAAAGAGGAAACAAGAATGAAGAACATAAATACTTATGTTCCTCCCCATTTCCATGGGATGGATATTGAAGACCTAGATACTTCTCTCTTTGAGTATGGATTTCTATGTAGAATTTATGATTACAAAACAAATTCCCAAAGGTTGATACTCTTCCCTTCCACACTAAAGGAAACAACATTAAGGCAGTTTATGAGTGTGGAAGGAAACGATATCAAGAATTGGGATAAAGTGAATAAGACTTTCATCTACAAGTAAATATATTATTGCAAATCCAAAGACACCGGGGATGAGATACTTTGAATGGTGTAAGGAGAAATTGATTCCTTATAGGACTATGAAGAAAGGTTCCACTCAACTAGAGGAGAGATACCACCTACACATTGTATCTAGGATCCCTCAAACTAGTACTCCTCAGAGGTGTTATATAGGACTTAACGGAAACCTTGAATCCAACTTGTAAACGGTGATAGATTTCAATTATAATATGAGAACATAAATCAAGGTTTGAAGAACTAGTCTAGATCTATAGGAAAAAAAATAGTTGTATAATTGTTGTTGCATAGTCATCAAGGGAAAAATCAAGTTTTACAAATTATAAAATAGGGATATTATTAGAGTAGATGAAGACTAATATGATACATTCACTAGCTATAGAATTACATACCATTCAGGTCAAAAGAAAACAAGAAGAGGTTTAAAAGGCTCTAGTTGTGCTCTGCCCTAAATGCATAAGAAAACATGCTAGGAAAGAGTGCCCATTAAAATAATATAAGTTTGTGAAATCTATCAGAAGACTCACCAAACAAGCCAATGCACATCCATACCTAACTTACAAATGGTGTATAGAGGAGCAAACAAGACTAGGGAGTAGTTGTGATTCATAAATCAAATGAAGCAAGGACTAATAGGACAATTCTAACAAGGTATGCCTTATTCACATAATTAGTATTTCAATTCTCCTTATAATAATCAAATGTATACTACTCCCACATCCTAGTACCCCCCTAACCAATCGAGTTGGTAAGTAAAAAATCAAATACCCAACAATGGCCATACCCATCTCAACCTCGACCTTATATATTTCAATCTTCATAGTAGTCTCAAGGACATTGTCCTAACCCTCCACAATCTTGGAGACCTCAAAGACAAAAACAACAAGCATTTCTTCCACCTCCTACACCTCTTGCATAAAGCACTACCCAACATGCTCCTAAAAAACCACAAATTCCTACCCAACCAACACCAAACACCAACAATAGACAAGTCCAACCAATATATAGGAATGAGATGAAAAACTATACATCCTACTCATTAAACTCATTGGAACTTAATGAGTTCAAATTTTGGCGCTATATATGACATTATTATAAGTTTTGTAGCAATCATGTGCAATATTGTAAAGCACTCTATGCTATATAGTTAGTAGTTTGTTACTATAGGCAATTGAATTAGTTAAAATTCAAATGGTAGGAGACATAACCATCTCAATTTTTGTATAAGAAGTCCATATGTGGGACTAGTTCAGGTTTATGTTAGTTCCTATTTATAATATATGTCAAAGATGTGTGATGTAAACCTTAGTGAATGATGAATGAAAGAATGAGATGACTATTCTTTTAGTTCTCCATGTTCAAGGGAATATTGTGCATGAATATGTAGATATATTTAAATATATATTGATGAATGTTGAATGGTTATATGAAATACATGTAATTTCCTTTCCTAAGTTTAGTCTTTGCAATCCATGTGAGACCCTCAAGTGAGAATATATCCTTTTAGGATGCTGAAAATATCGATGCTCATAAGGTTATAGTTGGTAATCTAGTTTAGAACCTTGGGTCTGAATCTGAGCAAACAATTGGTTCCATTGCCAAGACCTGGATAGGATAGGAGTGCATAGGAAGAGTTGGAAATCTACCAGAGAGGAATCAAAAGAATGGTTAATTCACAAGGAGGAAGAGTTTGCGCAAAACGAGAATCTAAATTTGAACATCAATCTACAACTTTGGTTACAGAGGTAAATTTATGTAGATGAATACAAAATATTTTTTTTCCAAATTTCCTTGCTTTATTGTTTGAATGGTTGAGACTACAAGTAGAAGTTAAGGCAGTTTGGAAAAGTCCAGAAGTAGTTGTCCGGGATCAAGAAATTAAAGAAAGATTGAAGAGGTTAGATAACAAGTGGATGACGATAATTGAGTTCTAGTTCAAGAGAATTGTATAAGGGTATATAGTTGGATTTGCAATTGAGTATAGTGAGGTGTTTGATAACGCAAGGGGGAAATTTGAGACAAAACCTAGGAAAAGGATGTTCACAAAAATTCCCATTTGGATAAAAATGTTTTTTTGGAGAAAAGGGGATTATGTGCATGGAACATGATTGGATGGAGTAAACCCCCTCTATGATGGGAGGGGTGAGGGGAAAATAATGGGAGAAATTATGAGATAAAAGAAAACATAAAGGTAGAAAAAGATGGACTTGGATGAGAACACATGGAGAAGAGCGCTAAGGGAAGTTGTGTGAAAAAAAAATTATAGAACATGAAAAGGCAACAAAGACATTTTAGAGAGTAGTGTGGAGATGAATAGAAAGAGTAACTTGCCATAGGGGAAATATGCAGAGGGAACAATGCTAATGGAGAATAGTGTAGAAGGTGAAAAAGAGGAAAGAGAATGGCCAATAAAAAGGCATGGCGTGAAAGAGACCACGTCAGAGGAGGATGTGGAAGAATGAGAAGTTAATATTTGAGAAATACAATAGTGAAGCTATGATTTACAAGAGTCAAAAGAAAGCGATGATCAATATCAACGTAGTAAGATAATGGAAATTTAATCTAAGATTGAAGAAGTAGAAGATGAGGATATTGCAAGATAGAGATAATTGTTTGATTGAATGGAGATTGAGGATTCATTCAGATCTAGGAGAGAAGAGTTTGGTGAAATTGTGTTGTCTAATTCCCCCTTTGAAACACCCTCCTAGTGTGCATTTTCAAAAGCAAGTGAAATTTCAGTACAAAGAGAAGTTATATTTATTCTACAAGAGAGATTAAAGGAAGGAATAAGAGTAGAGGAAAGACATAGAAGTGGAAAGGTGATAAGGAGATTGAAATGGTAGGAATCATGACAAATTCATTGTCGAGGATTCTAGTTTTTCATGGAACTAGAAAAGATGATGCAAAGCAACACTAGTTTACTTTTGAAACAGTATAGGCAGTAAAGCGAGTGTTCAAGATGAAAGAGAGAAAGTAGCGCAGATGGAGACTACTTTGCATAACCATGCACTTATGTGGTACATGAAATATAAAACGATTGATATGCCAGTAGTGACGAGGGCATGGGATGAGATCAAACAGGTGAAGCTGAAAGAGTTTTAGAAGTTGAACTCATAATCGCAGTGTATTACTATAATAAAATAAATTAAGTAATAGATTCAAGATAGTGGTTCAAATCCATGATGTACAACACAAAGAGAGGTTCATTGCAGCTTTGTTTCTGCATAGATGGGTCCCAATAACTCAACAAAAGGTTCTCATGCAACCTAACGTATTATAAATTGCGATATGATCGGAGTCTACAACATGATGTCAAGCTTCTGTAGAAATGATGTAGGTGTAGTATCAACTAGCAAAACTAACAACGCAATTACAAGAAATAGACAAGGGGAAAGCAATGTGGGAAAATGTGTGGTATACACTATGTCGGGTAGAATTCTACCACCATAATGAGTTCCCTATGCTAGGAGTGTATATAGAAACTAGTGCCTTGAATCCTTTCCCCACGGGACAATAGGAAAACTAGTGTGAGATATGTAGGAAATGGGGTCATTCCCCTCCGTAGCTTCCGATGCTTCAGAAGTATAAAACCACTACTAACACTCCATTTTGTGAATTTTGCAAATCGGTGGGACACAATGTAAATAAATGTTATGCATTACAATTGATGAAAGAGAATTATGTTGATTCTGATTGAGTATAGGGAGCAGAGGATAATGCAGAAGATCAAGGTTGATTCTGAGGGAGAGGACGAGGATTTGATAGAGGTGTTAGAAAACCTATTTGCTTCAACTACATAGAATCGGGTCATGTAGGTGGATTTGTATGAAACCCAAAGCATTGTGTAGATATTGTCGTAACGCAGAGCACACAACAAAGGTTTGTCTAGATCTCACAGATAAGTGGGAGGAAAAAAGAGTACATTGTAATATGGTAACGACAAAGGTTTATGATGACCAGAAGTTAAAGGACCCAGTTGATGTGTAGATAATAACCATAGGGGGCACATGAATAGGGGAATACCATGTTAATAAATTCTATGTAGAGAAAATGTTGGAGGATAAAATTAGAAAGGATATAAGAGAAGCGAGTGTCTGTTGTGAGGAAAATATATCCTATGACTGCGGTTGAGGTCACCAACATACTGGGTTTGAATAACATGGCATATAATAATTGATTTTAGATAGAAAATACTATCGATTAACGATTAGGATCAAACCAAAACATAACTAGGGTTTAATGAAGGTTGGTCCTAGATTTCCTTGAATCCTTGAGTTATGCTCATGATCTTGAGTCCAGGAGCTTTAAAAACCACTCCAATTCCTTCCTCAAAACATTTGGATACAAAAATAATGTTGAATTTCACATAAAACATAGAAATTATATCTCTAATCTAATGAGCATCAACATATAACCAAATTTTAGACATGAATGAAGACAACTGTTAAGGAAGGGAAATAAGTCAATTCCTTATTAATGAATGGAAACAAGTAAAAATATACATTCTTTATATTTAGGTACCTCATGAAACCTTGATTCTATATCTCCTTGCTTCTCTTCTACAACACACCCAATCAATCTTCATATCTATTAGGGATAGGGTGTCACATGCACAAAGCAAGAGGACATGGAGGTATAAGTTCTCTAGCATAACCTTAATTAACCAAAAATATCCCTTACATGGCTCATCAACCTTAATTTTATACTAGAAGGAGAGAGTTTCCATCGAGAGAAATTAGTTGTAACTGAGGAGGGAGTTTTCAAAACCACCCAAACTGCCCCAAATTTCGAGACTTTTTATATATTTTTTGCATTTGAGGCACGCGCTAGTGGGAAAGGGGAAACCTATGTGTCACGTGCCCTTGGGACACTAGAAACATGCTTGTAAAACTCTAGTGGACCATTACAAAGGGAATTTTTGGGGAAAATATCATTATTAGGTATTTTTCAGAGGTTTTTGGGGATCCAACTATGTTCAAAAGTTATATAATCGCTAAGTAATCATTGAATATGTTAATACCATACTATTAAGCACTAAATATGGCTCTTTTGTCCCTAGTTTCCTTTGGGTGAGCAATAGTAGGCTTCATGAGAGCAACATCATGAAAGTGTTGTCACGGACAAAGAAGTGTCAATTTGGGATATAATGGTTTCCCCCTAATGTATGAGGTAAGAAGGGAACATGATGGCTGAAATAAATTATAAGAAGATTGGGGTGTGGATTCAAGAAACCCAGAAAATAAAAGAATCCCAGTCTCAACAAAGTACTTGAAATATAAAAAGGATTTTAGATAAACTTATCCCTAAGACATAAATGTCCATGTACAAATGATCGCTAGAAAGATACAAGGTAGATCCAACATATGTATAACTAATGTAATTATCATGGAAACACAAAATACAAAGTGGCGCCATGTGAGATATAAATTATCTGTGACCACAAATGAACAATAATGGAATCATTCCGAGCGAATGATCACAACCACAGGAACACAAGGTGGATCTATGTCTTAGTAGGTGTTATATAAGGCGTGACACATTCTTGTGAAACTAAGGAAATAGAAAAGTATGAGGATGCTAATGTGATCCCGAGGTATTCAATCCAAACCACCTAAAGGTACGAATCCTAACCATGTGAATAGATGAGCTGAAGTTGAACCCGAGGGATACCGTTGGATTGTCGGTCATTGATGTAAACCATTAAAAAACGTGTGGGAACCCACCAATAATGAAAATGGGCCCTAAGATACCTAGTACATTCTAATAGGTGTGAATAGATGGTCTTGAAGTTGAACACCTGAAGAATCCATCGAGTAGGAGACATTGATATATTCTCGCTACCCAATAGTAAGGGAAATTGATATTGATGCCTGCAATCCCCAAGATACTATCGAAAACTTTAAATATCATTCCTAGAGCAAGATAAATTGAATTCAATGGGAAGATACCCATTGGAAAGGAGGAATTAAGGCATCCTCCATCATCGAACATGAGGAAAATAAAGGACTCATTCGATTTGGAGTTGGGACAAAGTTTTGAGAAATGGACCATTGAACACATGATGTAATGGACTGGAACCGAGGGAAGGTCGACCCATGAGATCAAGGCACTATATAATGGCCTAAAAAGGTTATATCCTTGGACACTAATCATGACACAGTAGTTACTTAGGTATATTTGGACACAAAGGTACCAATGATACAAATTTGCAATGTATGAGACATTGACAGATTCTCCATGTGATTGGAAGAGTAACAACCAAAAGAGTGATAACTGTAAGATAAAGGTTTATCCTAAGGCCAAAAACTAGACCCCAACTATTGAGAGACTCAAATTGGTGCATTGTTCAAGGATGATATGATGTTTTTACATAATATCGAGAGACATTCGATATTGTTCCCTTCCCTTTTCTCTTTTTAAGTACCTTGTTCATTTTCTAATGATCTCTAAAAAGAGATAGAAGTATGCTCGATAAGACACTACCTTGTGGATTTTTGTTGAGCCCAAGGTAGTTAATGCTCACCATTTTTAAATTTTAGAGAGCCTAAAAAAACTTAAGGAGGAATCTAGGGTTTTATTTTTTCATAAATTTAGTCTCCTAGGTCCAAAAAAGCATCAAATGATACAGAGGACAACTCTTCTGGGAAAGAATGACAAGATTATGCCTTTTTCTTAAGTATCCCGTTTGGCCTGAAAAAGGGGTAAGCATATACTGGGCATACAATCTTTCATATCCTTTAACAAGCTTGAAAGAAACAACTAGCTCGATCATCTTTTCATGTTTAGGGAGTAAGAAAACAACTTAAAGGAAAATCCAAAAATTCTTTTTCGTAAGTTAGTCTCTCAAATCTGAAAAAGGGTTAAACCAAAACAATGAAGAACTCTTCTAGCCACAGTGAACTAGAGTATTCATTTTTTGTAAATAACCGGAAAAGAGTTAAACTTATAACTGGTGGATGGTCCTTAAAGTATTCTAACAAGTATGATAGGAACAAGAGTTATCGGCAATATTTTCAATTTTAAAGAGTCCAAAAAGAGTTTAAAGAGAAATCTATATATACCTTTCCTGTAAAAGTTTAACAATCCCAGAAAAGTCAACTCATTGCCTCCTTTTATTTTTAATGAGCTTGAAGGAGGTATGGAAGAATGATCATAATGGGAGGAAACAAGTGTTAGGGGCAGGAAGAACTAGTTCCAAGCGCAAGGAATAAACCTATGCATAGTGCAAGGAACATGAGCAAGATAAAGGCACTGAAGGTTTGTCTCCTCCAGGTAAAAGGTTCCAAGTTGCAAAGGAAAAATGATATAGGGTTGGACAACGATGAGATCAAAGATGAGGGCTTATATAACAAATTAAAAGCGTGGAATCCAGCATTAGGCTCAGCGCAAGTGGGGTCGATGCAAACACAATTACAACTTAAAAATAAAAACTAGATCCTTATAGGGAATGGCCAAAAATATCTAAGAGAGAGTGAGACATGTGACTTCTTCTCAAAACATGACAAATCTAGGAAGGCTCCCGAGCCTATGATAAAAACTCAACATGGGCACCAAAATGGAATAGGGGTGTTGAATACAATGAACAATGTTAAGTAGTCTCTATTATTGTATTGGTGCAAAATTCATATAGAGATGAATATTACATTGAAATCCAACATGTTTGACCCTATGGAAAATTTGGGTGGCAAAAGGTTAAAATGCATCATAATAGAGGGGAGGCCCAAACCTGTATGAAAATTTTTGAATATACCTCAAGAGATCGATCAATATGTCAAAAAGGACCAGTAATCAATCATGAATCCAGCTAATATTCATGTCTCAAAGAAACAATAGTACTAAGATTATATCCAATAAATGTGAAAATAAAGATATGATACAAGTGAATTTGGCAGATATACTTTCAACTTCGCTATCTTTAACCATATGCATACTCAAAGCAAATTTAATTGGTAATGACTCTATAGTGCCAAGGCCTAAGGACCTACAATCAATAAGGTCAAACTCAAGAGGAGGATCAAAGTTGAAAGAAGTGATGGAGTCTACAGGAACAGACTCATCATCGTGGGAGTCGAAAATTCTACAAATAGAATCAAACTCAGTAGGAACACTGACTTGCATCTCTATGGGAGAGTCAAAAGGCTCAAAAGTACCAATATTAGACTCAACATACAAATCAAGTCTAGATCTTACTACGACTAGGTCAACATTTGACAGAGTGTCATACTGTATCATACACTGTTGGAAGACTTCGTTTGAAGGAAGTATATCATCCCAAATAAAACACATGTGCAAACATGTTGGGGTCATTATCCAACTTACACACTTTATTTGGTAAATTTTGGCCTAATTACCCCTATCCTAAGTTTAATTGACTTAATTGGCATCAGATGAGCACACCATGACATTAGCATAAGTACACCCATGCCTTCCTTCAATCAAGGAGGCCAACTAAGCCTTTTCCTTCAATTGGGGAGGCTAACTGGGCTTCCTCCTTCAAACAGGGAGCAATTCTGGGGTGATCTGAGTGTCATAAGTGCACTTAATTGCTAATTGATTGTTGTTTCACCTAAAAATTAGTTAAGATGAGTTGTAAAGGCACCTTCGTCATGCAATTGTCTATTTTGGGCTGATTGGGATGAACTGGAGTGAGTTAATGTGCTTCTAACCACTTTTGATGACCAGTATCACTTCAGTTAACTTCATCGGACCTAATTGGAGTTAATGATGCACTACCACCTACTGATTGACATGCAATGACATGTGTCTGAGTTACATTCAAATAGACTCAGTCATCTATTGCACTCTGATTCAGTTAGGACTCAATGAGAGTCATTTATGGCCAGTTTAGTGGTTAACTAAGTGTGTCTAGTGTTGGCTAACAGTTAGTTAAACTACACCCATCCATGCAATTCGAATGACCTCCTAGTGAATTCAAATTGGCTTGGCATTCATGCATTCTGCATTGCATTGTATTGGATCATTCATTCTATTATTGATTATAAAGAGATGCAACCTCCTATTGAAGTACCATTACATCAATTCATTTCTAATTTGTCTTGAAACTCTTGTGAGTATCCTCACTCCTCTGTGAAAGGCAAGACACCTTTCGAAACCTATTTTGGACATAAGTCGGATGTGTCAAATTTCAGGGTGTTTGGGTCCATTGCATGGGCCCAAATTTCGCATGACAAGAGGAAGGATTTGAAACTGCAAATGTTGAATGTTTGTTCATTAGATATCCAGAATAATCTAAAGGATTCAAGCTTCTAAATATCACAACCGAAAAAAAATTAATTGAAAGAAGTGTTTGATTTGAAGAGCCTCTCCAAGAGGTAGAACTAGTCAAGGAGAAAATTGCCGAAATTCCTTCTTGTTCTGCTAATCATTCGAATGATGAAATTAAGAGTGATGGCTCTGATTTTACTGATACAATGTCTGATATCAGTAAGCAAGACATATCAGGTTCAGAATCATATTTTTATGTGCAAACACATCTCCCAACTTGGGCCAAGAAGACACTCTCTTCCACTAGGGAAAACATTGGAAATCCTGTTGATCCAAGAAGAACCCGGTTTGATTTTCAAAGAGCATGTATTGCTCTCTCTTGTCATGATTCATTTCTGTCCGAGACCTATTATTTAATGATTGGGTCATATCCTAAGTCCTACTACATGCTCAGAAATATATGAGATGGCAAGCTGCTATGGACGAAGAGTTTAATTCTCTTCGAAAAAATGCTACTTGGGAGCTAGTTTCTCTTCCACCTGGGAGGAAATTAGTTCAATGCAAGTGGGTGTTTCAGACAAAGATTGCTGCTGATGGAACATCCTGAAAATATAAGGCAATGCTGGTTGCAAAATGGTTCTCCCAGGTCCATGGTGTGGACTATCATGATACCTTTGCACTGGTGGCAAACATGGACTCCATCCGCCTAGTTTTGGCCATTGTGGCATCCAAGCACTAAGAGGTGCATCATATGGATGTCAAGAATTCCTTTCTACAAGGAGGAATTAATGAGGAGATATACATGAATAAGCCTGATGGGTACACATCAGATCCTTCTTTGGTTTGCAAATTGAAGAAATCATTATATGGGTTGAAACATGCCCCAATATCATGGTATGCCAAGATGGATGCCTTTCTGCTTTCACAAAACTTCCAAAGATGCAATTATGATTCGAATGTATATTTACAACAGTATTATGGTAATCCTCTTATCATTTTTTTATATGTTGATGATATTTTGATTACAAGAATCACACTTGCTTCCATTTCCTTCATTAAAACTGCCCTTCATGATGCATTTGAGATGAGCGATTTGAGGCTCTTGAAGCAATTTCTGGGGCTTGAAATATCCCAAGACTTTGATGGGATAATGGTAACTTAGTCTGAATAAATTTCAGACCTTTTAGTTAAGTTTAGCATGGATGAATGCAAGGCTTCCCCATTTCCTTTCCTCTCAGGGATCAGCCTTGA
This sequence comes from Pseudotsuga menziesii, assembly GCA_001517045.1. NCBI lineage: Eukaryota > Viridiplantae > Streptophyta > Pinopsida > Pinales > Pinaceae > Pseudotsuga > Pseudotsuga menziesii. Next base: position 478,160 of record LPNX011042699.1, on the reverse strand, counting down.
AGAGGGAAAATCCACTCCACCCATGGATTGCACTATCTACTGCCAGCTGATTGGTAGTTTGCTTTACTTGACTCATTCACCCTGATATTTGTTATGCTATGAATGCTGTATCAAGATACATGAAGCAACCTCATTAGATTCATTGGAAGGAATCCAAGAGGATCCTTAAGTACATTCAGGGCACAAGATCCTACGACATTCACTATGTTGCAGATTCTGAGCTAGAGTTGGTTGGATATACAGATTCAGATTGGGCAGGGGATTCCATAGATAGGAAGTCCAATTTTGGGTATGTATTTATGTTTGGTGGCATCCCCATTTGCTGGTATAGCAAAAATCAGGATTCCATTGCATTGTCTTCAGCAGAGGCCGAGTACAGGGGAGCAGTGAATGCTTGCATCCAAGTTGTTTGGTTGTAAGGCATTCTTTCAAAGTTTGAGATTGTTAGTACTTTGTCCACAGTCATATTTTGTGACAATAAAAGTGCTATTAATATATCCATAGATCCAGTTACCAGGAAGAGTACCAAACATGTTGAGATACACATGCACTACATCAAGGAGTTGGTGTATGACAGGACCATTGTTTTGCAATACTGCCCTACAGATGAGCAGATTGCAGATATCTTCACCAAGAGATTTTCAGAGAAAATTTTCACCTACCTCTGTTCACTGATGGGGGTGAGTTCATCAGGGTGATCAGATTACTTCTTCAGTGTTCAGCTTGAGGAGGGGGTTTTCCCTCTTTCCTCACCTAGTTTTTTTTATTTTGAGCATTGTTAGAGTTACATTTTTTTGTATAGGGTGACCTATGGCCTTTTTTGTCGAGGCCCTAGCATTTCATGCATTTTATTTTACTCCTCCTGAGTATAGCTTAATGGGGGGTGTTGGAGTCATTATCCAACTTACACACTTTATTTGGTTAATTTTGGCCTAATTACCCACTATCCTAAGTTTAATTGTTTTAATTGGCATCAGATGAGCACACCATGACATCGGCATGAGCATAACCATGACTTCCTTCAATCAAGGAGGCCAACTAAGCCTTCTCCTTCAATAAGGGAGGATAACTGGGCTTCCTCCTTCAAACATGGAGCAATTCTGGGGTGATCTGAATGTCATAAGTGCACCTAATTGCTAATTGATTGTTGTTTCACCTAACAATCAGTTAAGTTGAGTTGTAAAGGTGCCTCCATCATGCAATTGTCTATTTTGGGCTGATTAGGACGAACTGAAGTGAGTTAATGCGCCCCCAACCACTTCTGATGACCAGTGTTGTAATCTCACAGATCACATAAGGTTACCGATAATACACACTAAAACATATATAAATATATAAACAAAGACAAGAGATAAGAACAAATAGGTGAATAAACATATTATATTATACAAATGAGTCCATACAACATAGAGAACTGAACTGAGTTCTCATCTGGCTCAATAGCATAATATATATGATTATAGAACAGTTACAAAATAACTACCTATTGGTTCGGTGAACTGACACGACCATAGGTGGCCGAACTATTCTCTTAGTTTAGTCAGCCGACCGACTTAGTCGGCTGATCGACTAAGTCGGCCCATCGACTTAGTCGACTGATCGACTAAGTCGGCCCATCGACTTAGTCAGCTGATCGACTAAGTTAGCCCATCGACTTAGTCGGCTGATCGACTAAGTCGGCTATCGTTCAAATCGACTTATCGACTTGCTCCTTCTACATCTCCCCCATGAACAAAACGTTTCTTCGTCCCGAAGAAATAGGGAGGTACAAAATTCTTGCTAGCCTTGAATAGTTATCATGGTGGGCTATGAAGTCTGATGGTCAGTCTTTTCTGCATGCAGACTTCTACAATGGCTGGGGCTATGACTATGAGGTGATGTTGGAAATATGTCCAACTCTGAAAAATTTTCTAGATGTCGATGGTGAGTGTGGTCAATGGGAGTGGTCGGTCGACGAAAATGGTCGATGGCCATGATGGCGGTTGTCGAGATGGTGATTTCCTATCATGGTTTTCTGTCTGTAGGATATTATTTTGCTTTTGGAATTTTTAGTTTTTTTATGTATTTTGGTTGAAGGTTATGGTTGTTATATGATTTTTTTAATTTTTTTTTAAGATTAGTTTCTGTAGCATTTTAGTCGGGCTCCATTAACGAGCTTCCGAAATACTATGCCCTGTAACGTCCTTAGTTGGACTGATCCGTTGAGATGTATCTCTTCGACAACGTAAGGTCCCATCCATTATGTGTGGAGTTTCTTAGGTTTTCCTTTGACCCGACTATTGTAGAGTAAAGCAAGGTCGCCAACCGACAAGTTTTTGTTCTTGATGTTGCGGTCATGCCATACTTTCTGTTGTTGCTTCTGGATTTCTTGGTGTTGTATATCCATGAGTCGGTGCTCTTCCAGCTTGTTGAGTTGAAATAGTCAGTCCTTCCTTCCTTGTTCGACATTGACATGTAGTATTTCTACGATAATAGGTGTCTATTGTCTGAAGTGTAGTGGAACTATTGCTTCTTGTCCATAGACTAGTCGAAAAGGAGTTTGGTCGGTCGACCATTTATACGTTGTTCTGTATGCCCATAAGACTGCAAGTATTTTCTTATCCCAGTCGTCCTTATCCGCATTACATATTTTGGTTAATCCTCTTGTTAATGTTTTATTGAATGCTTCAATTGCTCCATTCGACGGAGGATGGTATGATGTGCTCCGACGATGGTCAATTTGGAATTGGTCGGTTAGGGTTTTAATAGTTCTGTTGATAAAGTGTGTCCCTTGGTCTCTAATTAGGGTTAGTGGACATACAAATCTAGTGATGATATTTTCATAGATAAACTTAGTAGCTATCTCACTAGAACATGTATTGACCGGTTCAGCTTTTGCCCATTTAGTGACATATTCTATTGCAGTAATGATATACCTTGCACCAGTTCTTTTTGCTGGTATAGGAAATGGTCCTATGAAGTATATGGCCTAAATTTCAAATGCGAGACTTGGGTTTACTGATATTAAGGGAATATCTATGCTAGGCAGGGGTCGACCAAGCCATTGACATCTGTCACATCGACTAACAAAATTTTTGCAATCTCTGTGCAGTGCTGGCCACCATAATCCTGATTGTTGGATTTTCTTTGCAGTTGTGTCCACTTGAAAATGTCCTCCTGCAGGTCCATAGTGTGCTTCATGCAAAATGTGGTCTCATTCATGTTCGAGTACACACCTTCTAAGGATGTCATCTAATCCCATTTTGTATAAAAATCCATTGATGAGACTGTATGGTGCAACCTTCGTAGGTAAGATCTGCTTTTTCTTGGTGCTCATACCTTCTTGTGCATGTCCATATTCTAATAACTGAGCTATTTCTTCTAGTTCTGCTGAAACTGCTTCTATCCGAAATAAATGTGCATCAGGTAAGTCATCGTTGACTCCTGTCGGTTCTTCTCCTATGTCAATTCGGGATAAATGGTCGAGACTGACATTTAACTTGCCTGGTCGGACAATGACTTCAAACTCAAATTCTTGGAAAAGAAGTAGCCATCGAAAAATCCTTCCATGATGTAGTGGTTTGTTGACAAGGTACTTCAAGGCCTGGTGGTCGGTATAGAATATAAATGGATTAGCTAAGAGATAATGTCGATATTTTTGTAGGGAAAAGACCATTCCTAGGGATTCTCTTTCTGTGGTCGAATAGTTTCTTTCAGCCTTGTTTAATTTTCGACTGCTGTAAACTATGGGATAATCCATTCCATCGTCTCCCGGTTGAGTTAGGATTGCTCCTATTGCTAGGCTTGATGCATCAATATGGACATGGAATTTGATCGACCATTTTGGAAACTTTAGGATGGGGACTTCGACTAGTTTTCTTTTTAATTTTTTGAATGATATATGGCATTCCTCTATCCAGTTAAATTCTTGATCTTCCCTTAATAGTTCTTCAAGCGGATAGGTCATATCTGAATAATATCTGATGAATTTTCTGTAGTATCCTATGTGGCGAAGTAACACCCTGACTTGTTTGGGGTTTACTGGTGGTTTCAGGTCGAGGATAATTTTAATCTTTGCAAAGTCAACCTTAATAGCTTCCTTACAGACAATGTGCCCTAATAATATCCCTATAGGGGTCACAAATATGCATTTCTTGATGTTTAGGGGGAGTTGAATCTGTCGACATCTCTCCAGCATAAGTCTGAGCCATTTGCAATGATCTTTTAACATGGAGTATATCATCCAAGTCATCAAAGTATACTGCCATGGTCTTGTAAATGTATTCTTGAAATGTTTTGACAACAATTGGAGAAAACACTGCAGGTGCATTCTTTAATCCAAAAGGCATAACTTTGTAAGCAAAGGAACCAAATTCACACACAAAGGTTGTCTTCTTCTAGTCCTCTTTAGCTATTGGTACTTGGTTATAGCCTGAGAATCCATCTGTAAATGAGTAGCATTCATGTCCTACAACTTCATTCAAGATTTCATCTGCATTAGGGGTTGGAAATGGGTATGTCAGTGTTACTTGTTTAGTTCCCTGAAGTCGACACAAATTCTTAGTTTGGTCGGGTCATGTTTCTTAGGCTATACAATCATTGGACTTTCGCATTCTGATTGGTCGATCGGGTAGATGATGCCTGCTGCTAACATGTTATCAATTTCCTTTTTGACTATCTCCTTGTTTTTGTGAGCTAGTTTATAAGGCCTTTTCTTCACAGGTCGAACATCAGGTTTAGTATCAATTTTCATTTCTCCCATTTCATGGAATAAGCCTTTGAGGTCTTTGTATTCTCTAGCAAATACATCTTGGAATTCCTTTAGTAAGTTCACTATCTCTGTGGTCTGTTGTTCGCTCCAGTAGTCACCAATCTTTGCCATTTTTGGTCGATCATCATTTGAGATGTCGAATTCTTTAGTTTTGACTTTAGCGTCCAGCCATACGGGTGCTTTGGCTTCATTGATCGGTCGACTGCCTTCTTTGAACTATGAGAATGTGGCAGGGAAGTCGGCTATAGTCATTTTGTCGGTATCTTGTTTGTCACTTGTATTGACTTTCGGGATGGTGTAAATAGGTTTTGTTGTTTCGACATGGTTGGATTTCCATCTAAAGCTTTTTCCTTCTGTGTTTTCATTTTCTAACTGTAATCTTGTCGACTGTGGCTTTAAGCTTGTTTGTATTTTGTTACATTTCCTTGTCTGTCAGTGATCTTGTAAGGGTTTATTTTCGGTTAGCTGGATAAATTCTTTAATTTGTTTTGTTGTTTCGACCAAATTTTCATTTTGAGGTATAAAGTTGAAATCTTTAATAAAATTTTCCCTTAGTTTGTGCCATGAGAAGGTTTCACCTCTAGCTTCTTCCATCTTATACCATTTGTTTGGTAAGTTGGCTAGGGTTGATGGGAACAAGTGTGGCCATGCTCGTTCATCCTTGTATCCAAGTCTTCTCCACTCCTTTTCACAGGTTTTGATATGATCTTCTAGGTTTTTTCCTTGAGTGAATATAGGTATCTGAGCTTGTTGGCTTAACTTCTTTCCTCCGAACCTTTCGATAAAGTAAGTCGAAGCAGTTGTCCAGGTCTGTAGTCTTGTCTGATGGGTATCCCACCATCTAGCAGCTTGTCTTGTAAAATTTTCAACTAGGCTTTGAAGTCGGCCATGTTCACCAATATTTTTGGAAACTTGTTCGACATGCATGACTGGTGATTCCCTTTCCTTATATCTTGGTAGTTGTGTAGTATTCAGGTTGGTTGGTTGTAAAATAGGGTGTTCCCTAATTTTCTTTTCAAAGATTTTTGGGACAATGGACACTATGAAGCACTGTTGGGTGGGCTTTTTCTACACTTTTTGTATAGTCCAGCACCCTCTTGCTTGTGTTTCCTAGTTCTTGATCTCCCAATCATATAATTCAGCATTGGAATTATAACCAACTGAGTCTTGGTTACCTAGGTGAAGTTCTCCATGGATATTTGGTTCTGTGTAATCGGCATTGTTTTGGATTTGGTAGAGTTGTCGGACATTGACTTCTTCATCAATAGGTTCAGTACAAGGTTCCCCTTGAGATGGATGAATGGGTACGATGACCTTTTGTCCATTTCCTTTTAATTTGATTCGTTCCTTGTCCAGGGATATGGATGCTTTCATATTTCTACCCCAAGGTCGATCGACTAATGCTGGGAAGGAACTGGATCCTACCTTTGGGTCGATGATTTCGAAATCGACCTTGGTCGAGATTCCTTTTATAGTCGTGTTGCAGCTGCAACAATTTCCCAAAATTCAAAAATTTTTGGGACCCTCCTTTAATTCGTTTTGCTCGGTTTTTGGGTTTTACTTGATGTTGAATGAAGACTAATTTTATGTGGGCAAATGTTTTATGTTTGAATTTTTCTTTTACCTCACCATCGGAATTATTTTGGATGTTTTGGGTCGGAAGTCTAGTCGTCTGCGTGTCCACCCTTGCGGAGAAAAACCGGACACCAAGTCCGAAGTCAAGTGTTTTGGCCTCCAATGTTTTGTCTTTATCGGCGGTTGTTTTGAAAGCCTGTCGAAACCATTGTCTATACATCTTCTGCTGTTGCGAAATGGGTTCTGCGAAATGGTCTGATAGTTGTTTCATCCTCTTCTGATCCCCGCCATTTTGTTTCGCCAGTTTTTGGTTCTTGTCAACTCTCGCCGTTGCGGATCTAGAAGGAACTATGCTTTCAGTAGTTTGAATTTTGTTCCGCTTGGTAAATTTTTCGCTTGATACATATTTTTTACTCTGATTTTTGCTGGTCTGCGGAACTTGGTTTCTTTTATGATTTCACCGTTGCGGCTCTTCAAACTTTTATTTGCTCTGATTCCTTAGTCTTGCGAGCTCTGATGTGAGTGTTGATATGTTTCTCTGCCGATGCCTTTGCGAACTCTCTGTCGTTTTATCATCCGTCGTTGTGGAGGCAAAGTTGACTTGGTCGTCGATCCCTTAGCCTTTTTCCGCCCGATGACTTTTTTTTCTTCCCGCCGATTATAGTTGACCGGGGCATATACATAGTGGAGTTGTGTGGTTTATTATTTTATTGTTATTTTTGGACTTTTCTCTGTGCTGTCGTTTTCGCTCGAGAAGACCAGGATTCTCGCTGTCGGTACCCTCACTCCTAGGTGGCTCCGTCGTGGAAGTTCAACAATTTTCCTCCACCAGTCACACAACACAGTGCTAGGTAGGCCCTTGTGCCCCTTTTCTGTTTCGTTTGATTGTTTGAGCTACTTTTCTGTCCCTGCGGTTTCTTTCCTTAGGTTTTCCCATCCCGGCCTGTATATCTTCAAGTTAATTGGTATTGCTAGCAGTCGGGGGTGTTGTGGTTCTGACTCAGCGTTCTCTCTTGCAGCCGTTATGGTCTTACAGCCTACACTCGACTGTTGGGGAAATCGGTGCAGACAACCGTTATGCTGTCTGCACCAGTTTTCCCGATTTTGCATTTGGTCATTCGAGGAGGGATTTCATGGCTTTCCTAGGAAATGCCAAGTTTGTTTCCACTGGTTCGGTCGCCCTCATTTTGTGAACTGAGACCTCAGTGTTTTTTTTAGTTCCCTGCTTAGGGCGACCCTGTTCACTGTCGAATCTGAACCCCGAATCGGTCTGGGTAAGAGTGGCTTTTCCCAGTCAGACCGTGAGGTGAGCATTTATAGTCTCCCAGTGTGCTATCACTTGCGGCGTCCTCACTTGGGTTTAGGCATCGCGTAACGTTGTAATCCACAGCACTGAGAGGGGGTTCTGAAAATATTTTTTGTTCGACATTAAGAAGAGGATTTTTCGTCGTTTAGAAAACCCATGTTTGTCTAAGATGATTTCCGCATGTTGGTTGTGAGCTGGTTTCAGTCCTTGGGCAGGAACATTTGGTTTTGAACATTGTTTGCGTGTTTTTCATAGCTGCATTCATGATTAGCATAGATGAGGTAAAAATGCTTGCATTGTTGTCTTTATTTTAAATGTTCTTTGGAAATGACCTAACAGAACCTAAAACACTTTCCTGTACATGACAGGGAAATTCCTCAGAATTCAAAATGTCTAAGCGTCAAAAGAAGAAGGCTCCCACAGTTGAAGAGGAACCTGAAGTCGAGGTCATCACCAAAGTCGAATACACTTACGAGGACACCAAATGCATGATTGGTGTAGAACCCGAATATCAATGGGGGGAGATTTATAGATTGATTATGCGCCGAGAGGTGCCTGACATAGGTTTTGAGGAAGAAAACATCTATGCCAACATAGAGAGGTCTTCATTAATGAAAATTGCTACTAGACCTGAACTCTTTCCATGCTCAGAGGTGATTGGGTGGATTTTGCCCAAGGCAGATGTGGCCACCATGATTCTGGAAAATGTTGATAAACAGGGTTATGCTGCTTATAGCCCTAGATATGTGGCCTTGGCTTACCACTTGCGAGAAGCGCAAATATATCTGACTAAAGACTGGTTGAAAATCATCAGGATGGACCTAGTCGAGACACTGAAGAGGATGCTCATGCCTGGAAAAAACTTTAGCACCAGGCCGACTGGAGAGTATGACACCGCAAGTCTAAGAACCCCTTATAGGTTCATCACCTTGATGCTGAATAGGATTCTTGGGAGGGCCCACGGTAAAAGCTTCAAATTGGAGTGGGTGCCGATAATTTTCTATGTTGCAACACAAGGGACCGTTTTCAACTGGGCCAACATTGTGTCCAATAGCCTCTCAGCCTGCATAGCATCAACATTAGGAGGGGTGTTCCAAAAGAGATCTGAGTTCTACATGAGCTCTATACTAAGTGATTGCATACTATGCAACCAACCTTTCCCCAATCTGAGGTGCATTTGGGATCAAGAAAGAACACCGGTCTACTCTGTGTACAAACCATTGTGGGCTCACAAATATCATAGCCACTATATGGAAGTGTGTGAGCACTTCATTATGCCACTATATACCTTAATTTTCTTGAAAGAATGCAACTGCATGTCGGAGGAGGCATTGCAGGTGATTGAAGAGTATGTTGATTATTACTTTATTGAGGATGGACTATATTTCAGAATGTTTGGATGCTCTAGAGCACCCTCACTACTGCCTAAGTATGCCACAGACTATGTAGTCCACAAAGAGGTAGTTAGACAAGTCTTTTTAGATGGCATAGGGAGTTTTCTATTTGAACATAAGAAATCTGCATACCCTCCTTTGCCATTCAGATTGGGAAGTTACAAGTTTACCAGGGTAAAGAAGGCCAATGAAGTCGTGGAGGAGTTGGAAAAATTCCATTTTGGGGAAATGCGTTTCCATAGGAATGACTCCCAGAATAAGGTTGCAGAGCACTGTAAAGAGGTGAATGTACATTTTGAATACACTAGCCACTGGGACAGAGAAGAGTCCATTTTCCGCATTGCACTGAACATGACGGCCTTAAGAAAAAGGTTTAAAAAGAAAATCACCACCAAAGGTGGAAAGGGACAGGACGAGCAGGAAAAGGCCGAGGAGGAGGAAACCAAGAAAAGAAATGAAGAGGATAGGAGGCTAGCCCAAGAGGCTGAAGGCTGGATGAAAGGAGAGGAGGAGGAGAAGAGAAGAGCTGCACAAGAGGCAGCCAAAAAGGTAAAAGAAGCTTCCAAAAGCGAAGAAGAAGAAAGAAGAAGAAAGATAGACGAAGAGCTGAAGAAGCAGGAAGCAAAGAAGATAAAGTTGACACATGCAGTGACAGAGCAATCAGATTCTAACGCAGTAGATAGTCAGGCTCAGGACTTGGAAAACCCTGACATTCAAGATCTTGAAGTGCCTACTACGAGCACACCAGGACAGGCTATGGTCCCCACCCTTAGGCTAATCCCCTTTGAACAGAAGAAAGGGGAGGAGGTACCAGATTTTAATACTATCTTTTATGATAAAGAAAAGAAAAGGATAGTAAAGAGGACTGAGAGGAAGGTTGAAACTGGGGGGCTATCTGGTAAAATGATAAATGATACAACTATTGTATACGAGACAGACAAAGACCCCAGGTTCACTATCAGAACGGGGGCTACATTGATCCATGATTCCAAGGACAATGTAGATAAAATAATGACAGATCTTGAGCAGTCAAAGAAGTCTTCTTCTCAACTAAAAGATACCCTGAGAAAGGAAAGAGAAGAAAATAATAGGTTAAAGAGAAAGTTTCAAGACATACAAAAGGAAATCAAGTCTTGAAAAGCTGAACTTTAGGTCCTCCAGATAGAGAAGAGATCTATGGAGACCACCCAAGAGTGTCTAGAGAAAGTGCAGCAGGAATATCAAGAGTTGAGGGCAGAAAAAGAGTAGCTTCTAGGTAGGATAGGGGATTTGGAGCTGCAGAAGGCTACCTTGGAGGAAGGTGAGAGGCAATCTCAAGTGCAGAAGGTAGAACTTAAAGAGCAGATTACCTCGTTGACAACAGCTTTAGAAGAGACCAAGGAATAGCAGGTTAGTCTTCAGCCTTTCAAGGAGCACGTTCTGGCATAGAGAGCCAAGATTCACCAGCTGCAAGTGGCCATAGAGGAAGAAAGGTGCAAAGTTTTGCAGGTAGACAACCGGTTGGAAGAGATTTTGGAGACCTCTTCATATTTTGTTGACAGATCTCAGGACATCCTAGAAGTCCTGATAGGAAGGATGGCAAGGTTAGAAGCTAATGAAGAAACTCCTGCAGAGTTACCCTCAAAAGATCAACAAGCCCTCAAGCAGGACTACGATTTGTTGGAGTTTGCCATCAACACAGCCGAAGAGTTCAAGAAGGATGTTAAGAATATAAGAGGGGTGTGTGCAGAATTCTTCAGGAGACTTCTGATCACTTATAATCGATGCCAGGTAGAGGCTGAGCAAAGAATGGATGATTTTCCGGACCACAGCCTGTTTTTGGAAATTTTGCAAAGAAGGTATCATGAAGATGAAAAAAGGATACAGCACATTAAAGCTATAGATGAACATACCCTAAGGAATGAGGTAGATCACTCTGCGGTTAGTGTGCAGTTGTTAGAAGACCAGTTTTGCCTGAGTGCAGCCAGAATAGAAGTCATCAGAAACCAGGCTGCAAAATTCGAAATAAATATTCGATTCTTGGAACCTTCTAAATTTGAAAGTATTGCTTCAGAGGCTTCAGCGTGGAAGAAATTTTTGAATAATCAAGCGGGGCCCTCCTCATGAACATTTGTTCACTTTTGTAATATTTTGTAAATTTTATAAACACTTACTGAAAGTAAATTTTTGGGAGGCGAAGAGTTGGGGAAGCCCAAGAGTCATTCGTGGGCAGCCCAACAGTCTTGTTATTTTGTATAAATATAGAAGATTTAGATGAGAGATGGACTTTTTCCCAGCTAGTGAAGACATATTGTAAGAAGAACTATTTCCTTTTGCAATAAAGAATTACATTTTGCCTGTTGGAGAAAGCTTGGTGGGATGTTCAAATGTTATGCTATGGATTTGTTGAAGAGGAACTATTTCGTTTTCATCTTTTTGTCCATTAACTGTGAGATCGTTCTAACTCTTAGGACCTATGTTCTTGTTTGAATGATTTCTGGTTCATTTTATGAAAATTACCACCATGAGTAATGAATGTTGTTCATAAGCAATTGGCTATTTGGTTGTTTAAATATCTTAATTGTTCATGTGTTTTGGATGAAGTATCGGCTATCTATAAATTCTCTTTATAATGCATGCACAAGATACATTACTCATTAATAAGTGACAATCTTGCTCCTTGGGGATAGGTAGGTAGTTATATTTAATTTCCTGTTGTGTGTGATTTAGAAGCATGAGAGCCTAAGACGAGAGGTGAGAACCTGCGCATCACATTATGAACACTCCTTGCATTCTCAATCAAGCTGCATTTCAGATAGGCACTTGCATATCATATTTGGAGTAAAAAACACAAAAATATACACGGTGGAATGGGCCGCAACTGGTAAAACCTTTTTATTTTTGTTACTTGACCTACGATAGCCGGACCGCAAACCGGACAGATTCCCTACACCAAACAATCATGGGCTAGTTGGGAACGTTGACTGGGGAGAATCCCTTGTTGTTGTTGCCTGCAATTTTCTAGGCCTCAACAAGTCGTGTCGACGTTTTTCCAGACTCCAATGGGTTCAATTAGGCCTTGGTCAGCTAGTTTCAGGTATATGCCTGACTCGTAGAGTCGAGGTCTGCCCATTTGTTCCCAAGTGTCACGAGTCATGATGTTTACTTGTGATCCAAAGTCGAGCACTACTTGTCGGACGTGGTAACCATCGATTTCCAAGTTGACAAGTGGGCCGGCATCACTTTTGTATTTTTTATTTAAGCTGCAGATGTTCTTTGTTTGTTTTTCAAGGTTGGTACCTTTTATTTCATACAGAAAATTGAGAAACTGGGATACTGAATTGTCTGTTTGAACGAACTGGATTAATTCATTTATTGTGTTAGGTCGACTGTTGTTTTCTTGTCGAAAAATTTCTTTGAACACATTAGTTGCTTCTTTATAGGTTTGTTTTTCCTTTAGTGGGTCAGGATAGACATTTTTCTCTTTTATTTTACTGATTTTGGGGTTATCAGCTCCTATTTTTGTTCCTTGTCGAGTTACAATATGTAAATTTTTAGTGTTAATTACATCATGTTTTTGTACACGGGACAAGACATTAACATTTTTTTTCGTATTAATTTTTTCTAACACGGTAGGGAAATCCTCTAGTGAGTGATCCCCTACCCCACAGTGAGATCAATTCTGTCCTTGTATGGACAGTCTGCATACTGATGTCCCTCTTTATAACATGTGAAGCACTGGATGGGTCGACGCGGTCGGTTGTCACGATTCCCAGGGAATCGACCTCTTCCTCCATAGCTTGTGCGTCGATTGTCGTATTGGTGCTCATATCGTTGACCATCATATCTCTGACCATTCAGATCATTTGATAGATTGTTTTGCTTTGTGCCACTGCAATAGTTTGGTAGACCACCTGATAGTTATGTCGGCTCTTGAGGTTCAACTAACAGTCGATCGTGTTATGAATTTTGGTCTCACAGATGGCACACCAGGAGGCCTTGCCGTTCTTCATGTTGAACGGGAAATATTTTGTTGAGTGATCTCCGTGCTCCTGGAAAATGTCACAAAATGACTTGGTCTATACAAATCAAACATCCTGTCGACTGTATTCCTGTCGACAGTTATCTTTAGAATGGCCGATCGTCGAGCATTTGGTGCACCAGATCTCCTGATTCTTGAGGCTTAACTCTTTTAGAGAATTCTGTATGTTCTCGAGCTGTTCTTCCAATCTGTGGTCCGTGGGGTAAGTAGGTATGTCCTCATCCATCTCGACTTGAAGAGATTTTGTTAGCACATCTTCGTAAGTTTTGAACGTTTCCAGACTGATGTGTCGACGCACTTTCTCAAATAGTCCTGCAAGAAACCATTGGATTAGTAATTGTTCATCTATGACATAATACAGCTGGCTCAGTAGGTCTTTCCAATGCTTATCGTAGTCATAGACAGATTCCCTTGGCTTCTGTGATGTAGTTTTGAGTTTTTTCGTGGCCAGGTGCTTAGCATTTGGGGTTTTGAAAAATGACAAAAATTGCGCCTTAATTTCGGCTTTTGTTGCTCTAGGTTGTCTCTTCGAAAAGGTCATGTACCACATCAATGCCCTTTTCCTTAAGGCACCTACAAACTATGCCATTTGTCTATCTTCGTCTGTAATTTGGTTGGCCTCCCAAGTTGACTCGCAGACGAACCAGTGTCGTCTGGGGTCCTCATCCCCCTTTTATAGAGCAATGTGAGCCGATCCATGACCCATGTATGAATCACTGTCACTACTCTCAGGAGGTGGTGGCGATGGAGATGGGGGTGGTGGTGAGGGTGGTGGGGTTATTGGTGTGTTCGTCTCTACGAAACTTTGGTCGACGAAACTTTCGTTCCCATCAGTTGTCGATTCTTCATCAACTTGCAGTCGGTTGATGTCGACTTCTGCTGTCGATGGTCCACTGCAACTATTTGTCCAAAGTTATGAATGGAATGTGTCTTCTAAAGCGGTATTTGACAGGGGGGGTGCTCCTTCATGTGTCGGTAAGAGCAAGTGGATACTTCGGAGAGATGGTGCCGCTTGAAAGGTCACCCAATTTCCTTCCTCTGGTCGACGTATGATGAGGTGTTGTCCAGTGTATGTGTCGTCGCCTAGTCGACTCCATATACTAAAGTCACCAGCTCGTAGTTGGAGGTCCTCTTCGACAATAGTCTGTATTTGAGTACGTGGATTCAATGGAGAGAGGGTTGTTCCTTCATTGGGAGCTCGTAATTGGAGAGCGTTTGGCTGCTCTATCCACAATTCTTCCTCCGTAGGGGATGCTTCTTGTTCCACGCCTTTTTCATGTCGGTCATGACCCGACTTTGGTGGATTCTCTTCCTCGTCAATCTCCCTAGGACTTCTTCCTCTATGCAGCTCTAAGGCTCTTTCTCATCTTGCTTCCCTTCTCTGCTGTCTCTCTTCCCTCTGTATTTTTTGAATATCCGACATACATTCATATGATACTATTCTCTTGAGTTCCTTTTTGGTCAACTGCTCATTACTGGTGCCTGGTATCTGGTTCTAGTCGACTAGGATCCACTATACTCTATCTCGGCATATGACCAGCTACCCCCCCATAGCCTACCCAACGGTTTTTAGAAAGCTCGGATAGTTCAGTCTATTTGCTTAGGAAGTATTCCCACTCCCTTTTTGCAATGAATTTTTCCCACTTCCTCTGCTTCTCCGCCCAGTTAGAGTTTGATGGCAGTTCGTGAAGTGATGGATGAGGTTCGATAATATGTCCTACTCCTTTCTCAATCAAGACTTTGAACAACAAAGTCGGTAGGGAGCACAGAAATTGTTCGGTGAGATCTGTGAAAAATTTCTCCTTGACTATTTCCACCGAAGTTCTGTCTTCGACTGCTTGCTCCTCACAGAAGTCATCGGCAATTTTCTCAAACCACTCCGACAAGTTTGTCCTACCTCCGCGGATCAGTTTTTCCAGCAACTGTTGTTTTTTAATCGCGTCCGGCTTTCTCATCCAGGAATCTCTTCAAAAGTTGGGGCACTGATTCGACAAAATTTTCATGCGTCTCTGTGAAAAATCTTTCTTTTGCTTGTGCGATTGTTAATTTGTTCCTTCGCTCATAATTCTTCAAATATTTTGCAACTTTACGTTCCCACCAGTCCTTAATCTCCTGCTCTGGTATCATCTGTTTGCATACATTCCAGTCGTGTACCACCGGCAAAGAAACCAATGTTGTAATTTCACAGATCACATAAGGTTACCAATAATACACACCAAAACATATATAAATATATAAACAGAGATAAGAGATAAGAACAAATAGGTGAATAAACAGATTATATTATACAAATGAGTCCATTCAACACAGAGAACTGAACTGAGTTCTCATCTGGCTCAACAGCCTAATATAAATGATTACAGAACGGTTACAAAATAACTACCTATCGGTTCAGTGAACCGACACGACCGTAGGTGGCTGACCTATTCTCTTATTTTAGTCGACCGACCGACTTAGTCAGTTGATCGACTAAGTCGGCCCATCGTCTTAGTCGGTTGATCGACTAAGTCGGCTATCGTTCAAATCGACTTATCGACTTGCTCCTTCTACAACCAGTATCACTTCAGTTAACTTCATCAGAGCTAACTGGATTTAATGATGCACTACCACCTACTGATTGGCATGCAGTGACATGTGTATGAGTTACATTCAGTTAGACTCAGTCACCTATTGCACTCCGATTTAGTTAGGACACAGTGAGAGTCAGTTATGGCTAGTTTAGTGGTTAACTAACTGTGTCTAGTGTTGGCTAATAGTTAGTTAAGCTACACCCATCCATGCAATTCGAATGAACTCCTAGTGAATTCAGATTGGATTGGAATTCATGCATCCTGCATGACATTGTATTGTATCATTCATTCTATTATTGATTATACAGAGCTGCAACCTCCTATTGCAATACCGTTACATCATTTCATGTCTAATTTGTCTTGAATCTCTTGTGAGTATGTGCTTTGTCTCAATATTGTTGTGACAAAATTAATAAAACATTCATTTGGATCAATAAGGTGGAGAGAGGGATCCAATGTCCGCATTGTATGGATCACCTAGTCAACTGTTGGGACTGAGTCCCAAGAAGGTAAGCATGAAAACAAAGGCTTCTTCTCAGTAGCAATTGTGCACAAGGGATATAAGGTTTGATTGGTCTGAAGACACTCAACTTCAAAATCAAACAACTGCCAAGGGTCACTAAAAGAAGAATTCTTGTAGTAAGACGCCTTAGGAACATAGAGCATGGCAACTGAAGATATTGCATGTATCGGAGATGCATCAATATGCAGGTTGGGTGGGGGTAGGTTAAAGTTTCCAATCAAGGTCGGATACATTCCAAAACCAATATTCTCACAATCCTTCATGGAATGGGAACCTAGGGGGGTGTTGGAACCATTATGATGGTTAAAAACATTAGTAGAGAACGATAACTAATCAATGCTGAAAATATTCCCATTATGTGGAAACTTAATGACACAGAATATTAAATATACTACAACCATCATCGCTTGGGTCCAACTTCTCCCTAATAAAATATTGTAATCAAGTGGAGAATCAACCACCTCCATTTCTACGGTGATTTCCCCCCCCTATATCTATTGGAAGAGTTGGTATTATTCTATGAGGCTTGAACACATGGCCATCAAAATATTTCAACATCGTGATAGGAGCAACTAGCTCAATTGACCCGATAGCCTTCCAACATGATAGAGACATCACACAAGTAGAGGCACCCTCATCAACAATTGTACAATGTATAGTGCACTTACTAAAAATCACATGAATTTGGAAAGTAACATGATGGGGTAAACATGGATTCCAATTATCACAATTGAAAGCCATCAACTAACTATATGCGGGATCAAAGGATCCTAACGCTGAAAGCAGGTTCCTTTGCTGGGTAGGACAACTCTGCATAACCTATAAAGTAGAGATTGCAGAAGGATAGTGTGCCAGATCATTCACTATGCTATAATTATACAGAACCTATGCATTGGAATTGAACATGGATTTCTTAAGAACACCTTTTGGTATTCATCCCATAGTCTCGTTGGATGGTTTCTCTATGTCTAATGACTTGTTAGTTTCAGTGTTAATGGTTTCTTTATCTTTGGATCTGTTGTGCCCCTGCTCAACAGCCTTTAAAAAACATTATTTCATCAAACACAATTGTATTTTGTTTTGATGAAATGTTTGAATTTCATATAGTAAACCTAAAGAATTGACAACTACTGAAATGGTGGCATTCCAGAAGCTACTGAAACAATGAAATTGTTTTTTAAAGAAAAACCTTTGTGAACTATGGATTAGTTGACAAAATCACTACTTGAAATTATTATTTTGAGTGGATTTGCATTGAAAATCAAGAATAAGTGTTAATAATTTGTCATAACCTAATCTTGAAATCTTATCCAAATATTTATCATTTGATTTTATTATGTGATTTTGTTATCGTAAATATTGATAAGGTTTTGAAATTTGAAGGTTGATTATTGTATTTTTGGCACCTTATCAAAGTTCATTCGAATTATATTTCCAAGACTTTTTGTTCAATCTAAGAATTACGCATAACACAACCTTATTATTTGATCTTGATCTTTATAATGGGCCTCATATGTCATGTAGAAGTCGAGGTTGATATTATGGGTTATGGGATTTGTATTTCGCATAGCATGTCTCCCATTCCTGAAAGGTTGAAACTATTATACAGTAAGCTATGGATGCATTTTATTCAAAAGGCCAAGGATGGATGCTTGGATGTCATTGAGAGTTATATATTTTGGAATATGCATGAGCTCAAACAATATGAGCATTCTCAGTATTGGTAATATTGGTGGACATTCCTCCACATGGGTGAAACACAAAGTAACCATGAATATTATTGGATATTATCCATATGAAACGATAACCAAAAGAGTATTTTAATCAATAAAGAATTATTTCATGGATTAAAATATGATGTTTATATTGAAAGGAGATTTATGGTAGTAAAACTTTTAGCACTTTTTCAATTAATGCCATATCTTGTTTTCATAAATCACCAACACAGCTGGATTGACAGTCACGTTGCTTTGTTATATGATCAACCTCACGGCGATCTCAAAGAATATTTGTATCAGATATCACATAGTTCGTGAGCAATTGTTGAAATAATGATAATCTATCAACGAGGTAGATTCGCCGGAAGGGAAGAAATAATACTGTTTACATGCGAGATCATTGCCAAAATATGCTGAGCTGTACGAGATCGCGGAGAGATTTGACTGCCCAGCTCATGGATGGATTTATTATCACAGCTATTTTTAGAGTATGGTTTCTGGCAGAGCGAAGAAATGACTGCTTAAACTTCGGAATTGTGGACACCGTGGCGATAAGGCTCTGAGTTGACAATTATGGATTTAATCACAGTAGCAGATATTTATTTCCAGATTCCATGAGGCCATTACAGTAGAAAAAGGGGTTTTGTTACTTTTCAGTTGCTTCAAGTGCGAAGATTCCAAGAATGTTAATTTGTTTGGAAAATTTGTTGAATAACCTGCTATTTGAAGGGAAGTTTCTTTATTATTTTACCATTTGAATTTATTCTTTCATTATTTAACTATCATTTTTTATTTACAGCGGATGCTCATTTTCATAATTTTATATGCAGGTTGGATGTTTTAAGCTCAGGACGGGGGTTAAAGCAATCAATTGGTTGACATGGAATTTACGGTTTACCAAGTATCTCCTTCATAAGAATGCGATGAATAAGCCAGAGAAGAGACGGTTTGATCCAGAGATCTCGAGTTGAAAATGGATTCTGCATAAGTAAGGTTACTTACCAAAGCAGTGAATATGAAGCACATGCTAGTCGCCACCAATTTCGTTGCATGAGAAAGAGTTGCCAGAACGTAAAATGATATGAAATCAATTGAAGAAGATTCGGTGCCTGAGACCATGGAGTCAAACAAATCTCATGAAAACGAGGGAAAGGGAGATGATTTTACTTCTATTTTCTTACTCTATCTTTTTATTAGATTATTGTTACAAATCTTGCCTCTCTTTATGTGAGCGATTGGATCATTTTTATGCAGGTTCATAAAATAAGGAGCATACAGTTACGCTATCTCTTGAAGTTGAGGAAGAGAAATTGCTGGGAATAAAGAGATGGACCACGAATTTCATTTTCAGCCAGTTAAAAAACGTGTAGCTAAACAGACAGGCATTTTTCCCGGCTTCACTGCTCATAAATGGGGACAGATCTCAAAAATCCACCACATGGGTTTTGTCCAGAACGGGCCCATTTATCTTTACTCAGGTAGATTTTCCCAGAAAGTGATGGATTCTAAGAGATTTATGGGATCTTCTGAACACGATTTTTGCAGTTGCAGCCGACAAAGAAACTGCTCTTTCCAGAAATTCGCCAGAGCAAAGCTCAATTTGGATTTCATTTCTTCTGAACTTTGTTTATTTAAATAGAGAAGAATTTGATTGCAGGAGAGGGGATGGATCTGTTTGAGGAATTATTTCTTCAAGAATATCCAAGTGCATGATTGCTTAAAGGTTGGAGCTATTTTTCTTCTCAGCCGGGGTCGATAGTTTGGGGAAGAGAGAACAAGATCACTGTTTGTTTGATTCTGTGACTTGAGGCAGTTTCCTGTTAGCAGCTACATTATTTCAAACTGGTGATACCTATATATATTCCACAGTATTTATACTCAGCATATGTGTTATGGTATTGCTTGGTCTTGTTATATTTTTCCTATATTATTAATGTTTGTCATGATATATTTTATGAATTGTGCAAATATATCAGATGCAACTGTTGACTTGTGCTGATTTCAATTTGCTGATGTATGTCACATTGTAAATTTGATGATTGACATCAGAACATATGTGATTTATGTGTCTACTGTCTGACCTTATTTAATTTCTAAATTTCTTTTGAATATATTTAAGGTTGTTAATGCGGTAATCTCACTGGCAGATTTGATTTCAGGATTTATATTTTCGCTCCTAATCAAGATATAACTCAGAGTAGGCTAATATAATTTCTTTTTCTGTTCATTAGGTTATTGAAATTCATTAAATCAGAGATGTATCTTTACATTGTTGTCAGTTTATTTTTCAATTTTTAATTAATGTACATTTGTTTATAATACAGTTTTGTCACTCATTTAACATGTTAATATTTGATTAACTGTTGAGTATTATATTATAAATTGAATTGATTTAGTTCATAGATTAATTTTGTAATATTACTAACTAATTAGTATTCAGATTAACTAGTTTAATTTGTACATTCGTAGGTATTTTGTAGATTTAATTGACCAGAATAGTAGCTTTAGTTTTATCTTTAAATTTCTTTGATTAGACTTTCAGGCTAATAGAGCCTTTAAACCTGTCGGGAACAACCATCCCAAACAGCTTGGAGCCTGCTCTAAGGATCCCGGTTTGGGTTGTTTTCCCTCGTTACGTGCATAGTCACATATGCTCGTCAACAGGATCCATAAATAAAAGTATCATAAGATTTATTCCTAGTCTAGAGGTTGACATCCTTTTCCAAAATAAAAATATGGCTTTGTCCAATAGTTCCCCCTTAGGAGAAGGCATCTTGGTTTCCCCCTTATGAGGATCCAGGGTTAGGTCGAGTCATAGCAATCATTGTTGTTTTGGTTGAGGAAATGGGTTAGTCAAGACAACAGGCTGGGAAGAACCTTCCCGTTGATCTAAAAGTCTCTGAGCGATATCCATATTAGGGAACTTGTAGGTTAGATGATCTTCCTTTCATAAAAAACAATGGAATTTTGTCTTACCCTATTTAACCCCACCAAAACTAGTATTATTGTTATTTTTTGCATGGTTATTACCCTTGTTCCCATTTTTCTTATTATTTTTTTCCCTTCGGGTTGTTGGTTCCCTTAGAATCAATTTTTTTAACAGTCAAAACATATGCAAGAGGGTTGGGACTTAAGTTTTGTGTGTTTTTTTATGCAATTATCAGTGAATTTTAACTAACAAGGTGCATAGCCTAGCTAGTTGCAGTACTTACTTCTGAACCAATCACAACATTAGTATGTGGTCTAGGAACTGGTTTCGTTGGATCAACTTATACTCAAGGGGAATCATACAAAATTTCATAAATAATCTTGGACTGGGAGTAAACTAAGTCCAGTCGTTGGGATTTTATAATGGCCTACTCTTCATTTTGTACCCTAAAGAGGCCCACATATTTCGCAATACAAGGTTGCAAAAGACTTAATAAACCAATCAGTTAAAACATCATTAGGAATCAAAACCTTAATACAAATTTGTCTCCTCTATAATTCATGGATGTGTTCATAGATATGGGTAGACTTTTCTTGACAAAAGGAAGTTAAAAATTCAGTACTAGTTTCATAATGAACTGGAAATTGAAAATGGTTAATGTAATCCATTGCAATGAAATTGAAAGTTTGGAAAGAAGCACGAGGAAACTTAATATACCATTGTGTTTCCATCCTTGTTAAATTCCTTTGGGAGAGACTTAGTCTAATGGAATCATCCATTAGAGAATTAGACAAACACCACAGATGAAAATTCATCACATGGTTTATCGGGTCTTCTTTAGGTTTTCCTTCAAATTTAGCAATTTATGAAGGCAATCTCATAGGTAGTGGTGGCCAACTAGGGTCATGTAGAACTAGATAATTGGTTAGATTTGTCAAATCAAGAAAATTCAAAGTATCCAAGAAAGGAAACTCCATCTGAGCCATTGAATTCCAAGATATAGGAGCATGAGCATCCCACCTATTTTTGTTGACTTGAGGTTGCCTTGGAATATAAGGCTTGCCATGGTTGGTGACAAGTGGATTAAACTAATCGAAGGTCTGACCAACTTGATTTTGTAAAAAGGGATGAGAAAATCCCCCTAAAATTCCCCCCATACCCCCCATTGGCTGGTTACCTATTACACCTAAATATCATCACCATCGTGTTCATGAGAATAGTAATCAGTTTTTGCCTCAATCCCTTAGGGTCTGAAGTGTTGAAAATGAATGGAAGAGGATTTTTCCTTGT
This sequence comes from Pseudotsuga menziesii, assembly GCA_001517045.1. Classification (NCBI taxonomy): domain Eukaryota; kingdom Viridiplantae; phylum Streptophyta; class Pinopsida; order Pinales; family Pinaceae; genus Pseudotsuga; species Pseudotsuga menziesii. Next base: position 456,084 of record LPNX011042699.1, on the reverse strand, counting down.
GTTTTTTCATATATTGAGCCACCAACACACCTTACTCATTGAAAATAGGCGTTACCAACCCCCCAACACACCTTGCACACTAGAAAAGTGTGGCACTTCCATTGTTTCAGTTAATGCATCAAGCATTGCCCCTTGACCAATGCTCCTTTCCCTCTTGCAAAGTGCGGTGCCCTTTATAAAAATATAAAAAAGAGAAGATCTCAAGAAGTTTGTAGATGAAACCCTCGTGGAACCTCATCCCAACTAACTTGCATAGGTGTATCTCGAGTTCCTCCATCTTTGGGATGATCCCTTAACCTTCTCCCTAAAATCCTAAACCTATCATATCCTCTTTGGATTTTAAATATACACTCACCCCTCATTATCAAAAGGAAGAAGGAGTGAGAGCACCCAAATTCTAGAAAAATAGCGTCGAACTCTTTGATGCATTGAAGCTAGGTGAGGCTTAGAGGAAAAAGTGTCCATTGTAAGGTCTTCTAAACATCAAGTCTAGCTTCTAATTATTTCATATCTCATTTATTACAAATATGTTCTCTCTTTCCCATAGACGATTTATATATCATGTTATGTTGTCTATTTTTTTTCTCCTTGATCATTAACATAGGTTTATACAATTATCTTGTTTCTTTCACTTCGTTTGCTTGTTCTTGTGTGTCTGTTGTAGGTATCCTCTTCTGCACAAGCTGGATTATGAAGAACATTTGAGAGACAAATCAAACCTTCGATGTAAGGTATGAAATCTCAAAATCAAAGTAATTTGATATACTAGGGAAATATTGCATAGTTTTTCTTCCTTGTTCTAGATCTATATAATTTAGACTAGGGAAACAATTTTTGTCTGCATAGATTGAAGAATTTCCTTAAAACAAAGTTGGAGACCATATTGGGGAAGAATTTGTGGTCTTTGGTAAGTTGAAATATTCATTTTCCTTTTGATTTGATATATTAGCTTTTTATTTGATATATCTGCTTTTAATTTGATAGATCTGCCTCTTTTCACCTTCAAATATTCATCCTTTGGCTCATTGGGTTTTCAAGATGATATTTGGGATTCTAATTTTGATCTTTCACTAACTTCTTCTTTCGTATTTATTGTTTTTCTTTTCTTTCAAATCTTAAATTGTGCCCCCGTGCCTAGGCTATGTATTAAGTGTGGCCATCATGCTTTACCTTCTTACAACCTATGGTGCCAGTGTTCTTTGCCAGTTGACAAGGAGAGGGTCCACCGCTCTGTCCATGCTTGCAAAGTGTGGTGCTGGACCACTAAGGCTCTGGTGTCAACTAGCAACCTGTGGTGCCAAGTAAGTATTTATGTTTTTCTTTTCTTTCAAATCTTAAATTGTGCCCCTGTGCCTGGGCTATGTATTAAGTGTGGCCATCATGCTTTACCTTCTTACAACCTACGGTGCTAGTGTTCTTTTCCTGTTGACAAGGAGAGGGTCCACCGCTCTGTCTATGCTTGCAAAGTGTGGTGCTGGACCACTAAGGCTCTGGTGTCAACCAGCAACCTGTGGTGCCAAGTAAGTATCTTGAGCTCTGGCTTGTAATTTGATTTTTGATGCGTATTTGAATTTTTAAGTGTGATCTGATAGTTACAGTACCCATTTGGATTTAGGAAGTGATTTCATTTTTTATTTGGTTTTCTTTTCTAAAATCGTGATTCATTTTGGTATTCAAAGCTTCATAGTTGTCTTTGAATGAAAGTTTGGTGTTTTGAAAAGAATTTGATTTCAGTAGATGTCTGACCTCTGTCGTATTTTGACAGGAAAAAGAAAATATCTTTTCAATTTGTTTTCGTTAGTTATAAAAAACACTTTTGCGAGCTTCTCTTTTTTATAAAAAAATTGAAAAAATTCATAAAAATCTTATTGGAAAGGACCCTTGATTAGTTTCATACAATTTCAAGCATTCAATTTTGTATTTTCCTTCTTGCCATAATGAAAAAGAACAAAATATTTATTGCATTTGATTCATCTTTGCTTTAGTTGGAAAATTTGAAAACTTTTTGTATAAAGTCATAGTGGTATTTTCTAGTTCTTCATTAGAGATCTCATTTCTTTTCAATTGAAGAAGACAATTTTGTTTTGATTTCATTAGGAATGGAGCAAGTAACGGTTTGATTTCATTTTGATTGGGATTTTTTTGTGTTTTAGGAAAAAATTGAACCTCTATCCCTCTTATAGGTAGGGCATCCCTCAAATGATAAAGTGAATGATTTGCATTGTCATATTTGAATGATTTACTAGTCAAATATTCACCTCATGCATTCACCTAACTGTTTAGATAAAATTAAAGTGCTAGTCTAAATATTTTAGCAAGGTGTTCTTGTAATATCCCAAATACTGATATTCTGCTGATACTGTGTATAATGTTGACTCGTACACTCAATCTTGTGCAAAAATATGAAATAATCGTGCATGCAAATTTGCCATGCAAAAATACCCTAAAATATAGATGAATTAGGGCTAGAGTTTGCAAAAAGGAATTTGAGCACTTACCACTGATAACCCTGCTGATAATGACTCCAGAGATAGCTGCATGCATAAAGTTCTGGATAAGTGGGCTAATGGTGCTCCTTGCCTCCATTGTGACGCCTAGCTGCACAAAAGCTCTTCTCCAGCTGGGAATGATGTTTTGGGTGGAGGAGTTGTATGATACCAGTGAAACTTTGCAGAACTGGTTGTCTTCCCATCCTGAAGAGAATGGCTAGAGCATGTGGAATATTTGTCCTCTTTAAGTTCCCTAATGAATTATTTTGCCTCTCTGGTTCTCACGCCCCTTTCTCCACTGAAGTGTCGATAACTGCCTTGGATAATCAAACTAGTAACTTATAATCACTCTATGTTGTGGGATGAGCCTTCCAAGAAAGAGGAAGCTGACGTGCAGAGGAAAGACTGGTTTTTGGGGTCCCAGTGAATCCTTCTGAGGTTTCCCATCTATTTCCTAGCTACAAAACGTGAACCTGCAAATAATCCTTTTGAGTATGCTGGATAACTGAACACTGATGTATAAAATAATTGTCGTTGATAAAACTGGATGGTCTATCCTAAAAAATACTAGGCCATATATTACATTGTCGAACCCTCGTTAGTTGAAGACGTCGTCTTCAACCCCAACTATCACAGTCGCAAACTGTGTTGCTGCTCAAAAGCTCCAAATCAACAATAATAATAATAGATATCTTCTTTGGTCCAATAACCCTTCTTAAATAGATTAGCATGTACTTTTAGGGTTTTCATGTCACTTTTAGGGTTTGTGCTTTACTTTTGCATGCATGCAATTCTAATTTCTTGTTAACTTTAATACTGAAGAAAATAAAGCTTGCATGCTTTGCATGCTTTATGATAATAACCCCGATGGCCCTCTTTACTATATTGATGACTAAATAATACTAAATAATTGTTCTAATATGCTCCCGATATTAAATTTCCTCAGTCAATTCCCTATTTATCAAAATAGAACATTACAATCCTTCCTCGCCAAAGATTGCTTCTCCTCAAGCAATGCCAACACAAATCCATAATCAATCAACTGAATGAACTGAATCCGAGGATGATCCCAAGGTCCCAAATTATCCTAGGATATCTGTATCACCCTCTTCTCAAAGAACTGCACTACACGGTATCATCACAAAATGTCCCATGGAAGCCTCCTATAATTAGAGTGACCAACCATGGTGTAAACAAGGTACCATCACAAGAGACCTCCTGAAAGCATCCTCTAGCAATCATTAAACTTCCAGTCACTGTAATCCCAGGGTCCCAAATCAATCTGAGAATTACAGAGGTCAAAATGCATCCACCGCTACCCTACGTAGTATTGACACAAGGAACATCTTGTAGACTCCTAAATAACGCCATCAGTAAACACTGTATCCATCCCTCGTAAGGTCTCCCACCTGGATCCCAATGCAAACTTATGCATCTTTCATCCCAAATATCCGAAGGCTCTTGTGGGACTATACCCTTGGCTAGGAATGTCTTCCCAAGAATCGCCACTCAATAGGAAGCCAACTCTTAATCTCTCTCCAATCCAAGCCCTGAAAAAGAGCTCGTCCATAAGCACCATCACAAGGAATAATGCTACCAAGTTGAAATTATTCCCTTCTGATTTCAACTGGAATGCTCATATACTGCTGCCCAATTTCTCAATCCAGGCCAACCTGTAAAAACCATCCTCCATTATGCAAATGGGGACTCAAGCTACTGCAAGCCTTGTTTATGTACTCCTGAAGAGGGCTTCTTTGAAATGCAATACTATATTTCTTCTGCTACCGCATCAAGGAATATAACTTCTCTTCAATACTAGAAATCCTGACCGTTGAATCGGTACATGCAACTCAAAGAACTGTAAGCTCAACATCTTGTTGTACTATGGTGTCTTGAAGTATCTTGGTCCTCTCTTCATTGCTAGAATGTTTTCTTTAACATGGTCACTCCTCTTTCGGTGACTATCATTTGAAAGCTCTATCTCATGCATGTATAGACTCTCCCTAACCCCCATGTGTGACTGCCCACTATCTCGACTGCTATGTTCATTGCCTTGCACCTTATATATTAAATCGATCATAAATGTATGGACTCCTGATGTAGGTGGTGAATAGTATACCAACTCCAAATCATCACACGGCTTGTCCACAATTTGACTAGCGAATGTGCTTGTGTTGCTAGAATCATGGGATCGCTCTAATGTTATCTCCTCATGCACATCCTCATCATGTACTGTAAAATCCAAATCAAGCTCATCGACAACCTGTAATTCATGCTCATATTTCTTCACTCCCCTAACTATTCCTTTAAGGAGATCTTCATCCAAATTCTTGGGCTGGCTCCCGAACTTGATGGTGTAATAATCTTGAAAGGACAATGTTGCACATACCTCATCACCCAAGGTTAGATACTCCTGATGTTGATCCAACAATTGAAGTGTTTCTAACCTCTCCAAATTTCCAGTCAAGATCCTTCTCATTGTCTTCATGTTCTCACAAGCTGGCAAAGAAAAACCTTTGTTCTGACATGCACTTCACCAACATCATTGACATGATGTTACATGTACAAGCATGCATCAACATGTAGTTTTACTCAATTGCTATGTGCCCACAGTTGGCAAGGATCATGCTTTGATACCACTGTAATATCCCAAATACTGATATTGTGTATAATGTTGACTCGTACACTCAATCTTGTGCAAAAATACGAAATAATCATGCATGCAAATTCTCCATGCAAAAATAACCTAAAATATAGATGAATTAGGGATAGAGTTTGCAGAAAGGAATTTAACACTTACAACTGATAACCCGGCTGATAATGACTCCAGAGATAGCTGATGCATAAAGTTCTGGATAATTGGGCTAATGGTGCTCATTTCCTTGAGTGTGACGCCCAGCTACACAAAAGCTCTTCCCCAGCTGAGAATGATGTTTTGGGTGGGAGGAGTTGTTTGATAACAGTGAAACTTTGCAAAACTGATGGTCTTCCCCTCCTGAAGAGAATGGTCAGATCATGCAGAATATTTCTCCTCTCTAAGTTCCCTAGAGAATTATTTTGCCTCTTTGGTGCTCATGCCCCTTTCTCCACTGAAGTGCTGATAACTGCCCTGGATAGGAAAACCGGTAACTGATAATCACTCTATGATGTGGGATGAGCCTTCCGAGAAAGAGGAAGCTGACATGTAGAGGAAATACTGGGTTTTGGGGTCCTAGTGAATCCTTCTGAGGTTTCCCAGCTATTTCCCTGCTGCAAAATGTGAACCTGTAAATAATCCTTTTGAGTGTGCTAGATCACTGAACACTGATGTATAATATTATTACCATTAATAAACTTGGATGGTCTATCCTAAAAGAGAGTAGGGAAGTTCTTTCACTGTCGAACCATCGTTAGTTGAAGACGTTGTCTTCAACCCCAATTGCCGCGGCTACACGCTGTGTTGTTGCTCAAAAGCTCCAAATCAACAACAATAATAATAGATATCTTCTTTGGTCCAATAACCCTTCTTAAATGACTTAGCATGTACTTTTAGTGTTTGCATGTTACTTTTAGGGTTTGTGATTTACTTTTACATGCATGTGATTCTAATTTCTCGTTGACTTTAAGAATGAAGAAAATAAAGCTTGCATTATTTATGATAATAACCTTGTTGGCCCTCTTTACTATACTGGTGACTTAATAATACTGAATAATTGTTCTAATATTATCCCGGTATTAAATGTTCACAGTCAATTCCCTATTTATCAAAAAAGAACATTACAAGAAAATATCTTTTCAATTTGTTTTCGTTAGTTATAAAAAATACTTTTGTGCGCTTCTCTTTTTTATAAAAAAATTGAAAAAAATCATAAAAATCTTATAGGAAAGGACCCTTATTTAGTTTCATACACTTTAAAGTGTTCGGTTTTGTGTTTTACTTCTTGCCATAATGAAAAAGAACAAAATATTTTTTGCATTTGATTCATCTTTGCTTTAGTTGGAAAAATTGAAAACTTTTTGTATAAATTCATAGTGGTATTTTCTAGTTCTTCATTAGAGATCTCGTTTCTTTTCAATTGAAGAAGAAAATTTTGTTTTGGTTGCATTAGGAATGGGGCAAGTAACTATTTGATTTCATTTTGATTGGGATTTTTTTTTGTTTTAGAAAAAAATTGAACCTATATCCCTCTTATAGGTTAGGGCATCCCTCAAATGATAAAGTGAATGGTTTGCATTGTCATATTTTCATGATTTACTAGTCATATATTCACCTCATGCATTCACCTAAGTGTTTAGATAAAATTAAAGTGCTAGTCTAGAGTAAAATTTTTAGCAAGGTGTGATAGGTTATCGACGTGCTCCACCATATTTAAGCATAGTATTTGTCGTTATTTTCTTGCATTGCATATCGGGGACTGTGCGTTTCTTCCACATACACGTTGGTATATAGATCAACCTTTCACTTACCCTTGTGGTATATAGAAAGGTACTTCAAGTAATAGACAGTATATTGAAATGCCCATTTCGTACGATTGTGCATTAGACAACACTACTATGGATTTGAGCTCCCACGTACCTTATGTATATCGGGAGACACCATTAGGGATCCTGATTCTATATGATAAAATATTGTTTTCCATCTTATCGTTACAATACACCGAGAAACCACTCGAAGAGATACTACGCATGTACCATCCAGGTATTTGGGTATTCAGGAAAGGGTACGGTGTCAATCCTCCTTGGTGCGCTCTATTGTTGGACCCTACAGTATATCGCGAGTTGTGGTGGTTTGACAAATCTTGTGAGGATCCAAACCTTTAATACACTCCTCTCACATGTTTTTCTTGTTGGTTTAGTTTGATTAGTTCTTCTTATGTATGATTTAGTTAAAGGTTTTCTAGAAACAATTTGACCTGTCATGATGGTGGAACAACCTTTGAGATGATCCCGTATGATACAAGGACTATCACCATAACATCATTTAAACCCTACAACCCAATCTCTCATGGACCAAGAGATGGATGTTAATTTGGATGCAGGAAGTGGATATCTTCTAGAATTGAAAGGAGTTGCTGTGACGGAAGAACAGGGAGAGTTTCCTCTCCCATGTAATGTTCCTATCACATACTATTCCTTGCCACCAATAATGGAACAAGCCTCTTCCCAAAATATATCTTTTGTAGTATAATCCGATAGGGTCAATGTTCAACCAACCCAACCTAGATGATCCAATTTTTACTATGTTTGGTCCAACTGCTCCATTTTGGGAAAGTACTTTAGGCCAAGATATCTCTGAATTTGGTTTTACCGGTGTCGCTAGTGTCTCTTCAATGGAGTTAATTCCTACCACTAGAAGGAATTTTCCTTATCTTCTACCAAGTCACCTCCTCGGTAGATATTTAAACATGCCTTCTAGTCAGGTTGTAGCTAATGCTCCTCCTACTCCCACAGTCACTAGACTTAGTGCACACTCTATCGTACACACCAGTCCAATGGAAACCTCATAGTCTGCCTTGAATATAGCTTCAAATAATTCATTGAGAAGTGCTTCCATGCCTTCCATGAATTTTCCTAATGCAGTTGGGATTCAAAATTTTCCTTCTACATCCTTTACAACTAGAGGTCCCTATGTGCCCACTTTGCATAATATTTCTAGAGTCATGCCTTCAGTTGTAGGATATAGTGGAACCAGTGGTTATGTTCCTATTTCCCAACCACCTGCATCTACTTCGACACAACATCAATATCCTAATGTTGGTAACCAATACTACACTACGGCACAATACAACCCTGTGTATGTACCTTACCCAGGTGGTGTTACAAATCAAAGCACATAACCCGTTTATGGACCCTAAGACAGACCTAACCCTGGTCAACCTTTAGTAGGGAAAAACATTCCCAACTACCAACATTATGAGGGTTACCATGGACAACCTCAGACAACCTATGGCCATACTGGGATTCCCATTTCATATCAGTATTATAACTATCCATAACCAAACAATAAAACTTCCCTTTTTGGCGACATTGAATTTTCCAGACTTGTCAAAATTGATAAATGATCCCATCTTACATGACACTTTTTGGATGACTATTCTAGTTAAGTTTTCGTCAGAAATTCCAAAGTTTGACGGAAAACAAGGTGAAGATCCTAAGAATCACGTAATGAACTTCCATATATGGTGTTCATCCAACTCCTTGATGGATGATTTTATTCGTCTGCGTCTCTTCCAGATAACTTTAACTGATACGGCTACAAAGTGGTATATTGAACTTACACAACATTTGTTTGTAGACTTTAACTCTTTGGCAATGTCATTACTTACACACTTTCATCTACCTATTCATTATGAAACTGGTACTTACCTTTTGACTTCTCTCTGCCAGACTACTTCCATCCGCATATATGATCATATTCATGAGTGAAGGAGGCGATGCAGATTAATCAAATCTCTTATCCCAAATCGGTTGTTAGTTGATTGGTTCACTAAGTTAGTGTTTCCCCCCATCGCCATAGGTGTGGCCATGGGAGGTGATGTTACTAAGGAGAAAGTTATCAGTCGTGCAAAATACTTGGACTTGGTTTACTCCTAGTCCAGAACTGTGTATGAATTGATCCCTCACGCTCCTCGCCCCAACAATGATCCTTCCAAACCACCTTCCGAAAATTGTGTGGATGGTGTTGTAGGTTATATTCAACTCCAATTTTTAGTGAAATCCACTAAGCAACATAGATCTTCTTCTCCTAAAATCAATTTAACTCCTACTGTTTCTGTCGAGGTCAATGTGGTTCAATCCTTGTAATCACTCGGGAACAAGAATAAGGGTAAAGGTAAATCCAAGGAACCCAAAAATCAGTAGGAGAATCCAAATATTTTGACTTCAGAGAATGATTCCAAACCTAAATGGAAAGCTAAGTATCCCTTCCTATTGTGAGCTTATGATCACTTCACTAATGATTGTCCCAGACGTGAAGAGATTAATAAGTTTTTGAAGAATAATCCCGTGCCAACAGTGTTAACTGACCCTTTTCAGTCACAATAGCAGTTAGTAGACCATGCATATTTACATGGTACCTCTTCTTTTATGGAAGAAATCAAGATGACATCTATTGAAATGATTGGGTTAACTACAAGAGCACATATTTATGAAAAGTATCCAGAGAAAAAGGATGAAGGTGATCCTTCTGATAAGGCTCCTTCTTCTTCCTCTTCTCCTTCTAATAGTCCTCTTACTATTGAAAAAATAGTTCCAGACACGATCTTACATCCTCCAGAGACTACAATCCGTAAATCAATGTTTAATCATAGTGGTCGAGCTTCCATGTATTATAATGTTGTCGAAGATCTGACTCAGGAAACGTGTGTTATGTCCACTTTGGAAATACTCCACACTTGTCCTACTCAATGTAAGAACTTGTTTTTGGTACTTGGGGCTTTAGGTCCAAAGAATTAGAATACTATTAACTTTAATTTGGAACACTGTAAACCAAGGTTGTCTCACCAAATCGCTTTCCAGATTGCAACCACAGTAATTGGTAGTAAATTCCATCATACTGTATTGGAAAAAGGAGCCTCTACCTTGGTGATATCCATGTCTTGTTGGAGAGCCATTGGTTCTCCTGAAATTAACCATTCTCCTACCACGTTAAAATATTTCGACGGACGAGGTTTTTAACCTTATGGTTTGTTATTTGAATTGTCTATCAAATTGGGGGGAAAACCATCATTATTATGGTAGAGGTGGTCGAGGAGCCTTTATATTACAACCTTTTGTTGGGAAGGAATTGGCTCTATTCCATGACTGTAGTTGCTTCATTGGTAATCCTCTTACTCCAATTTTTCCCACTAAGGAAATATTGTAACTATTGACCAACTCGATTTCTTCCCCCGGATATTACTTCTACCATGAAAAATAATGTTCTTTTGTTGGCACAGTCATCTCCTCAATATCAGAATGTAGGGGTCTGGCTTCTCAAAGACTCTTCCCTTATGGGAGTCTTTCCTTCTAGTAATTCCCCCCTACATCACAAGTTGCCTCGATGAATATTATATCCTCTACTATTGACGACATGTCCAAAGGCAAAACAATTGCTTTTGTATCCTCTTTAAGTCCTCCTTAAGAAATTTATGATGCCATCCAGTCCACTTTTGATGCCTATATCGATGACCTCCATTTAGTAGCATCAAACCCATATTGTTTGACTTCTTGGTTATATTCTCATCCCCCTACTCTCGATTATATCTTGCATAATTTTCCTTCGGATGAGTCTATCATGGAAATTATTATCTTGGGTGAATCTCTGTGGGAAGATCATCATCATAGATCCTCTTTCCTTCCCAATTCCAATTTGGTAGAGTCTGATTTTGCATCATTCGTTTCTTCTAATATTGTCGAAAATCTTCAGTCACATGTATTCATACAAGGTATTGATTATGAACGAAACCTATGTAATGTTACTCATACCATCCCTATAGACAGATCAGTTAAACCTGGAGCTCTTGAACATGTTCATATAGGCCATAACTGGTCAGCATCTGAAATCGATTTATATGGCCCTTTTTGTTAGGATTATTAATCCTCCCTTGTCCAAATTTGGTCATATTTCTAAATTGGGAGTCATGTCTAAATCGGGAGTCCATCCAGTCTATTTATAGTCATTAGTACCATTGGTTAAACTCGA
>LPNX011042699.1:432549-444764 GCA_001517045.1 Pseudotsuga menziesii | reverse complement strand
TTTTGCACTGTTTCATTCTTCAATGGCTGAGTAAATTGTGAGATCTTCTTTGTGAGTTGTGTGTTTGTCTACAGATCTATATGCTCAAATTTAACACTTTTTAAAAAATTTCGAGATGTTTTTGTTGGAGATATGAAGAAATATCTGGTATTAATCCATCGATTATCGTTCATGATATCATGACTTATCCAGCTGCGAAACCTGTTAGGAAAAAACTTCATCGGATCCACCCTCTAAATGATGCAGCTATCAAAATTGAAGTTGAAAAACTTTTAAAATATGGTTTTATTTACCCCATGTCATTGACTGAATGTGTGTCTAATATTTCTCATGTCATGAAAAAATAGGGCACTGTTAGAGTTTGTATTGATTTTACGGATCTAAATAAGGATTGTCCCAAAGACAACTTTCCTACCTCCCTATATTGATCAAATTATCGATAATTGTGCTAGGAGCGTTATTTTTTCCTTTATGGATTCCTTTTCTGGCTACAATCAAATTGAGATCTTACTCGTCGATCAACATAAGACAAATTTCATTTTCCCATGGGGAACCTTTGTGTATCACAAACTTCCTTTTGGATTAAAGAACAGTGGGGCCACATTTCAACGAGCCATGTCTTATGCTTTTCACGATATGAAGCATATAGGGGAACCTTATTTGGATGATTTACCCGCTCATTCACAACAATGAGAAGATCATTTTGGACATCTTAGAGCCATTTTCCTTCGATGTTGCCACTATAACATCCACATAAATGTGATTTTTGTGTGGAGATTGGATGTTTTCTTGGATTTTTTGTTTCTAAGGATGGTATTCATATCAAACCTTTAAAAATTGCAGCTATTTTGGCCTTACCCTCAGCTACCAACTTAACTGAACTTCAAAGTTTACAAGGGAAGGCAAACTTTCTGCGTCATTTTGTATGTAATTTTGCATAGAAAACGCATGGATATATGCATCTATTTAAAAATAACACTCCATTCAATTGGGATGATCTAGCTCAACAAGATTTTGATAACCTGAAACATGCAATTATGCATTCTCCTGTATAGCATCCTCCTAACTATTCGAAATAGTATCTATTATATCTTGTGGCTTCCACTACTACCATTGGTATGGTCTTAGTGAAAGAAGATCAAAATGGCCAGGAACATATAATCTATTATTTTATCAAGAGTCTGTTAGATTCTGAAGGACGATATTCACATGTTGAGAAGTTGTATTTGGCCACAGTCATAGTCGTTCAATGTTTTCATCGTTACATTTTGCTTCACACGACTATTGTTCTTGCGAACTTCAATCCCATGTATTATATTCAGACTCGTCAGGTACTAGGGGGAAAGTATTCCTGTTGGATAGTTAACCTATAAGAATCTGACCTTGAATTTGTGAAATCCACTTCTAAAGAGTATTTGGTCTTTGCGGAACTGATGTGTGACCTTTCCCATGATACTATTGAGATTGATCCCATTAACTCACTTCCACATGAGTCTTTTTTTCTTATTAGCACGATCGATGGCTATATCCCATAAGATCCTTCGCGCTGGCTATTTTTGGCCTTCAATATTCAAAGATTGTCATGAGGTTGTTGATAAATTCCCACCCTAACAAATGTTTTACCCTAAAAATTCCACCCACCCAGTGCCTTTACACCCCCCTTCATTGTTGTTGGCCCTTTTTCCAAATGGGGGATTGATTTTATGCATTGTACACCTACCTCAGTTGGGGGGCATGGTTACATCATTGTAGTTGTTGATTACTTCACTAAATGGGTTGAGGCAATGCCTACATATGTTGAGGATGGTAATATCGTCGCTCTCTTTTTATTTATTCACGTTATTGCTAGGTTTGGGGTTCCTTAATCCATATACATTGATCGTGGGTATCATTTTAGTAATCAAATGATGACCGATTTAAGTGCCAAGTTGGGATTTTTCCATGAAAACTCAACTCCTTACTATCCACACGCTAATGGACAGGTTGAATACATTAACAAAGTTTTGAAAACTATGCTTCGTAGGATGGTAGGAGATCACAAGGAAAACTGGAATTTGACATTGTTTTCGACACTATGGGAATATATGACCACTGTAAAAACAAAAACTGGATTCACACCTTTCTAACTAGTTTACAAACTAAAATTTATTTTTCCTAATGAGTGTGAGATTCCATCTTTGAAGATAGTCATTGAAATTTTACCCAACACCATGGCTAAGGAGGATTGTTTTTTTATCTCACTAACCTTGATGAAACACATCAGGATGTTTCTCTTGCTAATGAGTCACATAAGAAGCATGTCAAGGCCCAATATTATAAGTTGATTCAACCTCGAGTGTTCAATGAAGGCGGTCTTGTTCTGACCTGTGATTAGAGACATGATAAGTTGGGAAAATCTAAATTCGAGTCAATGTGGTATGGTCCCTATGTCATAAGTCAAGTCTTGGAAAAAGGGGCCTACTATCTAGTAGATTATGATGGGATAAATTTCGGGAAGCCTCACAATGGGCTCTACCTCAAGAGGTACTATGATTAAGAAATTTTGAATGTGTACCATGTACATTTATGTATAGTCAACATTAGGTGTGGTGTGATTTCTTTTTTTAGTGTGGTTTGAGTCTTGTCATATCCATGACTGCTTATTCCCTGTCATGTTTTGAATCTGCAGATGGCTTATTTATATGGATTTACAGATGGTGCCAACGGTCGTACACTAAGTTTTGCTTCAGCAGCTTGGGTACTTTATTCTCAAGAACATGACCTAGTTAGTTCAGGTGGAGTTTTCTTAGGTACAACTACTAATAATATTTTTGAATATCATGCAGTGATAGGATTATTGACTAAAGCTTCCTCCTATGGTTTCAATCATATGATTGTCTACCTATACTCAGGGTTAGTGGTTTCTAAGTTGAATCATGTTTATGCCATCTACAACCTAGTACTCCTTCACCTTTTCTGAAGAGTACATTTCATTGAATGGTCATTTGAGTCTAAAACCTATCAACATGTCACGAGATGTTTTAATTTAATTGTTGATTCACTTTCAAATTACATATTGGATTGGCATATTACACATTCTTGACATTTTTATATTTATAACACGCGAATATGTAAATTAAGATGAGACTCATGTAATGCATTCCACTTCAAACCTTTCTTTCAAGCCGCAAAAAAGAATTTTTTATATATTATGCAAAATAGTTTGTACAAAAAAGTGGTTATGAGACCAACTCTGAAGCATAGCCGCTTTCAGTATAAAAATATGACAAAAATACTGAAGCTCATAGATTTCAATGATATCCCTACTAAGCACTAATGCTTCTCATGATAGCACATATGGCCCTTGCAACCCTGCGAAGTAGCAATCTGAAGCGTCTAGATACATCAGTTTTATGTCGTTGATATCTCCTTGGTAGATCTTCCATGGATATATATAGAATATCCATGGTGAGGCTCTGAAGGTTCTCCTCACCCTCCTACAACTCCTCATCAGCCTCCCGATGTACAAGTATAGCTTCCCCTTGCCTCGGCGAGGATCCCACTGGATTGGAAGCCCTGAAATCTGCACAGTAAGGAAAGTAGTCTCAGTACCATACATAAAAATCATAAAAATCATAAAAATAAAAATAAAATACATAGTAGAGTCTTTCTTACCAAGTTTTCCCCATTGTTTTCCCTCTAGAAGAACCAAGTCTAGATCTCTATGGAATTCAATGCTTGCATAGGCACAATCCTCTATCATCAACATCTACTCTTTCAACCAACGAAAAAAAAGGTGCTCTGTATTTGAACTGAGGCCCACTACCACCATGGTGAGCCATCACCTTGACCCAACACAACATTCATGGATCATGTTCATCGAGCTCATTAATCGCAACCTGTGGCCTTAAGAGTGTACCCTTTACAAAACAAAGAAACTATGATATCTATGTAACCAAATTGTTTTAACTCACCAGTGCAACACTTTGTGAGTTGGTCCTTCAAAACCATTAGTAGGCCCTCTACCCAATTAAACGCTATGGGATCCATACATTCCAATGCATAAATAATATGTGCTCGAGAAGCTTGATGTGATGCATGACTCCCTACCACCTTTGCATGGTAAATAAGATGGTCATGAGGGGTATATCCATCACATCTTTGATGGGAATCTTTTTCCAACTCAGTTGTGTCTCATGAGTGCAATATTTGGCTATGAGAGCCTCTGTAGTAAATTATCCACCTCTCAGACCATCTAAAGCAATAGGTCCATCCCGCTTGGATAATCCAGTAAGGAATTAAATTTCCTCCACATCTAAGGTAAAGATGTAGGCTCCCACCTCGAAATAATGTTGATTAGGATTCCACATCCTGATCAAGTGATACAGTAGATGGACATGTGCTCTCATGCCCAAAACTTGGAAGAATTTCAAGATTCCACACTCTCGAAGTGCATTTACAGTATTTTGTCATTGGCGGCCCGTATATCATCCATTTTATGTTCTCTCTCCTTCCACACCACCACAATTTCTTGTAAAACCTGTCAATAAACCAATTTAAGGCATTAATTGATCATTTTCAAAGCTCAAAACTTTTATTTTTTCTTCATGGTTGAGTTTTTTAGGGTTGAATTATGCCATCTCACCGCATATTCTTCCGAGAGCAGTGGCACCGCACCTTCAATGAAGGAAACGTGTGGTGGCATGTCACCACCACACTTCTTGCAAAGGAAAAATGCGGTAGTGCGAAGGCGCAATATCCCCTCAAGGAACGGCCCTAAAACCCTAAAAATGACCTTAAATCAAAATCTAAAACCATAGAAATGAAGGTAAGGGAGAGATCATTCACCTAGTCCGGACGGAATGTAAAATGTCGCATGTAGCTCCTGCACTCGTCACACAAAATTCGACCTCAAAAGGGCTCTTCTTCACCAAGTTGGGTAAAAAAACAAATGGTAAATAATTTTTACTATTCTCACCTATTTATTTGCGTTTTGGGTTATTTATGAATTATTTTTTACATTTATTTACCCATTTTTGGTCAAACTAGTGCTTGAAAATCTTTTGTTGAGAATTACAGGGTTCATGGAGAGTTTTTTGGTTACGGAAGAGTTTTATTTTTTCATCTTTGCCATTTTCTATAAAATTGAAAAATCTTCTGAGCACTATTGATACCATAGTTGTGCTCATTAAACTTTAGTACAAAGGTGTTGAGTCTACTTTTATCTCTTTTTCGGGCTCGTAAAACTATTTACGAAAAATGAACCACATTGGAGTCATCTTTAATCTCTTTTTAGACTCTTAAAATATGAAAAGATTGTCTAGTGAACTTGTCTCTCTCATACTCGCAAAAGTACTTGAAAGGTCGTCTTTCTGACAGTAGTTTACCCCTTTTTTAGTTCGGTCAAACTATTTACGAAAAAGGTACGCTTTAGTCATTGACTATAAGAATTCTCCAGAGTATATTTTTATACTTTTTCAGACGCCGGGGACTAAAAATTACAAAAAAGATCTTTTTGGAGTCTTCTTTAGTTCCGTTCAGACTCTCTAAACACGAATAACGTCGAGTTTTATTTCATTGGACTTGTTAAATTAAACACTGAAAGACCCTCTATGGGAACAAACCCCTCCTTTCTCAGGTTCTTAAAACATGTGAGATTGGACTTGTCCAAAGTATGACCTATATAAATTGTTTGTTACCCTTTTCCAACTCATTAAAAAGCAAAGAGGCACTCATCAATCCTAATGGGGAAATTAAGGGAATGGGAGATCATTTTATCATTTGTATTAATGGTAGCTTTTTAGTCATCTTTGAACATGGCACTTGTCTGCATTTCATTCAAATAGTTGGGTAGTCAGCTTGTCTCTGAGTCAATCCCCTTTCATGAGTCATGTCACTCCTTTGGGTCATTTCAAAGAATGCATTGCCTTCCATTGCATTATGACCTTGTATCTGCCTCGTTAAGTCAATGTTGCCAAGTCTTCGATCATGGCGTTTAATGTTGAAAGGGAAGTTTTGTGTCGGAATTATTCTATGTAGTCAAGCCTACCTCTCTTTTGTGTCGATTACCTTTGAGTCAGTCCAGTAGTTACTTCATACTCAATTTCCAACAATTTTGTTCCAAGTTTCATGTCATTGATGTGGGATTCATCATGGCCCTCCTTCAACGAGACTATTCATGTCAAAATCATCACATCTTCCAGGAAATAGTCTTAGAAACAAGTTAGTACCTTAATATATGCATGCCTTAATGGTTGATTTCCCCGTTTTCGAAAATAGGCTTTCATCATTGGCCTTTGATCGAAATATTACCCCAAGTGTTCGAGATCAGTTCATCTATTCACACTCAAAGGAATGTACTAGAATACCTTGGGAATCATTGACATCAATGGTGATTTCCCTCGCACCTATTAACGGTCCATATCATTGACTAGTAATCAAGCGGTTTCTACCATGTTCGTCTTCAATACATCTATTCGCATGGATAGAATCATACTTCCTTGGGAATGAAATGAAGACCCTAGGTGCTCATTTTGAATTTGTTTGTTTTGTTTTCCTTCTCCCAGGTTGCGATGGAGTATTTTGTATGAGTTATTACATGGATCCACATTGTATGTCGATGGCTATGCTCATATTTGCGTCAGTATGACATAAATCGACATTGTATGTCTCGTAGCTATGTCCAAATTTTAGTCTTTTCCGCATGGATCTACATCGTATTTCAGTAGCCGTGACTTTTTGTATCTTACATGGATCTACATTGTATTGGTCACCATCCATGTTGTGAGTCATTTAGGGAATATATAAAATTGTAAAGTACTGCAGAATGATCTTGATTATTGATGAGTTGTAACCATTGAACCTTTTCCTTGAAGTCATAACAATTTCTGTCAAAGTATTTTTCCTATCGTTTTACTCTAGCCTCATACTTTGGGGCATTTTGTTACATGTAAATATCGTCACTGTCATGTTCATGAAATTAGTACTCAGTGTTTGCCTCAATCCCTTAGAGTCTGAAGTATTAAGAATGAATGGAAGAAGATTTTTTCTTTTTTTGCATATATTGATCCACCACTGCACCTTACTCATTGAAAAGAGGAATTACCAACCCCCCAATGCACCTTGCACACTAGCAAAGTGTGGTTCTGCCACTATTTCACTTAATTCAACAAGCGTTGCCCATTTACCAATGCTCCTTGCCCTCTTGAAAAGTGTGGTACCCTTCATAAAAATGCAAAAAAGAGAATATATCTAGAAGTTTCTAAAATAAACCCTTGTGGAACCTCATCCCAACTGGCCTGCATAGGTGGAACTCGAGTTCCTCCATATCTAGGATAATCCCTTAACATTCTCCCTAAAACCCTCAACCTATCGTATCCTCTTTTGCTTTTAAATATACCATCACCCCTCATGATCAAAAGGAGGAACAAAGGAGTGAGAGCACCCAAATGCTGGCCAAATAGTGTTGAACTCTTTGATGCATTGAATCTAGGCGAGGATTAGAGGAAAAAGTGTCCATTGGAAGGTATTCTCAACATCAAGGCTTGGTTGTAATTTTTTCCTATTTGTTTTAATACAAATGTGTTCTCTCTTTCCCGTACAAGATGTATATATCATGTTGTGTTGTCTATTGTTTTTCTCCTTGATCGTTAACATAGGTTTATCAAATTATCTTGTTGCTTTCACTTCATTTGTGTGTACATGTGTGTCTGTTGCACATATCCTCTTCTACACAAGATGGATTGTGAATAACATTCAAGAGACTAAGACAACCTTCGATGTAAGGTATGAAATCTCAAAATCCAATTAATTTGATATACTAGGGGAATATTGCATAGTTTTTCTTGCATGTTCTAGATCTATATAATTTATACTATGGAAGTAGTCTATTTGTGCATAGATTGAAGAATTTTTGTAAAACATTACCAAATAAAGTACTAACTATAGGTGGGTTAACCAAGCCAAAACTTCCTAAACTAGAAGAAGGAATGTTCCCATATGGAGGATTTTTTCCCCAAGGGAATCCATCACTTGTGCCCCCTAATCCAAAAGTACCATTAAATGGAATATTATATGTCAATGGGATACTTGTGTCGAAGCCTCTAGATGACTAGAAAGGTAAGCTTAACTCGGGTAAAATAGAACTTATAATAGTTAAATAGGTAAGGGTTGGGTTAGGCATGGACCAAAGTCCACTAACGGGTGGGTAATTGTGAGGAGAAACCTATGGACCATTTTCTATAGAAGTAGGAAAAACATAGGTAGGAATGAACTGGAAGCTAGGAAAGGTCATCCCAAAAGAAAAGGGACTTGTACTTTATGGACGAGATGAAGTTCTTCTAGTAAGAATCATCAAAGATGGTGGAGTCCATCCAAAACCTACAACATATGATCCATATATACTAACTCCTACATGAGGGTAACCTCCCTGGTACTAGAACCCTCACCCATGTTCTCCATATGATCCCACAAATATGGTGGATTACTTAGTCTAGGAATATCCAACTCAATTCCTTGACTATAATTTGGATATTGAAAAGGGTTCAAAAGTATTGAAGGATCAATAAGCTCCTCAATAGAAGGGAATTGTATCTTTTCCTCTAGATGAGAAGAATCAACTAGGGGAGAATTATCTAACTGATCCTTAGGGTCACTAAAGAGGTCTTCTTCAGATGGAGACTCAAAATCAATAGGCCTAGTTGTGTTTTCTATTGTTTCTTGTTCAACGGGATGTGCTTGGTTTTCATCCTCTGCCCTCTGATGGGGTGGATCATTATAATTTAGTCTTTGCCTAGGCGTAGGGATTTCTCTCTATTCAGGAAAGAGTTTTTAAGTCTGTCTATATTTGCAAAAAGGTTGATTGGCCACGATGGCTCGTAGAAGACACCAAGGATGAAATCTAAAAACATAAAACAACAAATAGCATGCACTAGAAAGTCCCTATAGGATTGCAACAAGAAAACAACCCTTACATTGAAAAGCACTTGATTGCAAGTGCTATTCAGTGAAGATTCAAGTATATGGTCTTCTGAAGAGTATCCTAGGATGATCAAGTCCCAAGTCTAATGAGTGAAAATATGAGAGCAGTTACTAGGGACGAGTGTGTTTTCCTTCTTTGTGCAAGTGTTCTATCTCTTATATAGAGTAAACACCCTCCAAAGGTACTAGTTCTCTAGTAACAAATTATGTTCAAGGTGTTCACTGAAAAATCCTCTGTTATAACATGTGTATGAAACCTATGGGTAGAATACTAAGGCACCAATCTATAATCTGCATTTGAGGGGACAGTTGCAAGTAAGGATCGTACGTATGGGCAGGGTAGAAAAACTTGAAACTCAACATCGCTTGTACCACATGGGGCCAAAAGGTGGTACTGAATGAGTCCCTGTACATGCAAAATTCTTGGGATATGCTCGATTAGGAATTGGAGGGATCTCTTTGCAAACTAATATCACATGACCTCATGCTTAAATCTCGTTTTCGAGGATCTTCCCAGCCCCACTTCTTACAAGACTGGATTTCCTTCTATTATGAAAGACACCTAGGTTTTCACAGTTTTTATGTGATCTTGGAGACATTTACTCATAACTCCTAGCTCCAATATCCTAGCCTAGACTATTAGGTTTGTTTCTCACTACAAGAAAAACCTATTAGCCTATTATGATTACTTCTTGCTTGCTCAAAATATGATGCTAAGAACTTTCAAAAAGAAGAAAAACTTATGCACCTAAAACAAAGTACAATGCAACCTAATGCACAATTTCACCTCTTTTAAACTGAAAAATGGGGAAAGTGCTACCCTCTATAATGCACTTTCACTTTTTTCCATGTCATAGAATGCACATGCAAGATTTAAATTCAAAGTTCAAACTAAAAAGCAAATGCAAGTTCTTAAAATCTACAATACAACCTTTAGTTTTTTTAATACAAAAATGCAAAACCTATTCTAAATTTTTATTTATTTTATATACAAAGTGTAGATATGTACTTGAAAGTAACCTTGATATGCAAAAGACAACCTAAATTCCAATTACTTTTGTTTTTAAAATGCGAATTGAACACCTACTAAAGAACTTGCAAGGCACATAAATCAAATCTTTTACTTCACAAACTGATCCAGCTTTTTGTTTTTTTTTTTAATTTTAAAATGAAACACAAAAACCAAATCAAGCAAGCACGCTATAAAACCAATACAAAGACTTCTGACACCCCTATCATGCAATAAAATAAGCCACACACTCAAAACTCTTCAGTCCTATAAGCATGCCAAGTTGAGAAAAGTATAAAAGAAAAATTTTAGATTCAACCTAAGCACAAGACCTCCAAAGAAACAAGGTTTGGTAAATCCTGGTTGCATATAAAAATGCAATCAAGGTTCTAAACAATTGAAAGAAACCTTGAGATTTGACTTCAAAACAGTAATTAGCAAGTATAAAACTCAAAAAAAAAATACATCCACCAAATAAAGGACATACACTCAACTAGATTCAACTTGATCCAAAGAGACACTAATGGTTCCAAATCAACCCAAATAGGTTCAAACCAATCCAAACAAGCCCAAATCAGTCCAACAGACCAAAATCAATAAAAACAAGCCCAAACAAAAGAAAATGGGGTCACCAATTTCCAAATTGATCCAAACAAACTAAAATTGGATAAAAACGATCTAACATCAAGTCAAGATAAATCACAAGGCAGACATAAGACTCCTAAGGGGTATCTAAAGCATAAAAGAAAAAAGTAGGCTATGAATCTCCAAAAAATTATTGTTTTCAAACACCTCTTACTCTAAGGACCCCAAAAGTACTAACTAAATATAAATACATAGGTTAGACACCTCTTTATCGGTCAATGCATGCCTCTAGTAGTCAATGGATTTACAAAACTACTAACAAATAGTGAAACAGACCTATGAGCAAATGCATTTCCACAAGACTCTATTCTTAGTTGGAGACTTATAATCCCAAGTTCAAATGATCATAGAGAATACATGGAACCTCTAAGGGGTCTGAAAAATACCTAGGACAAGCCATCACTCTCAAACATCCACCAAAACTTCACAAACAGACCTCAAAGTGAAAAAATTCACCTATAAGACCAACATGCTAGTGGAAGAAGGGACACAAGGGTGTGACATGTGTTAACACCCAAAAATGGTTAACTACCTCATCTACCCCATTACATGGCTCATTTGTCTACTTTCCTACCATATCGCCATAAAAAACCCATAAAACCATCTAAAAGGTCACAAAAAAAGCTTAAAATGCCTCCAAAAGGCTATAAAATCCTTTTTTCCTCCAAAAATATCCAAAAAGGAATAAAAAATATAAAATAATGAGGAAAAAAGAAGAAACCCTAATAGCTGAAACCCTAAAACAGCTAAAACCCTAAAAAGCTGACCTAAACCACATGGTTTTATAAATAATTGATGGAGACCCATTATTCCATATCCATTATCATAAGCATCCTGCCTCTGCCGAAATTATTCTCGAAACCCTAGCTTATCATTAAGCTACTTTCACCATTGAGAACTTTTTTTGGCCCATTTCCACCATCGGAGAAGGAGAAGAAGCAGCTTGGAGCTTGAAGCCACTGAGATCGGACCAGCGCAACGGACTCCATCAACCTCCTCATTGGAGGTAACATCAATAAATATCAATATTCATTTCTTTACCGTTTCTGCTTTATATTATTTACTTTTCACCGTATTGTTTCATGTTATTTACTTTTTACTGCTTTAGCTTCAAGAACGTATTTAGATTAGTTTTTGCTTCAGTTTTTAATTCATATATCATTGAACTGCTACTAAGGAATCCAGATTCCTTAGTAGGTGCTCATCAGCACAAGTTAGGGTGAAAACCCTAGCTACAGTTTTGGCGACTCCGCTGTCTTTTTTAATTTAATTTTTCCGTACTGTACTTTCGGCTGTCGTTTTTGGCCGCCGGAAACCGCACTTTTTTCTTCCGCAGTCGCGGCCCAACCACGCATTTCAGGCCCTAACCTGCGATCAGCCCGCCGCTGTCAGCCATTTTCCTGCGTCCTGGACGCGTTTTTGAACTTTCCCAGTTGCGCCTCGACCGCGTTTTTTCAGCCCACAGTCGCGATCCAACCGCGCCTGTTCATTACACAGTCGCGCTCCGACCACCGCTGTCAGCCAGAACCACGCAACCTAGACCGTGCCTGTTTCCTTTAAACCCGCGATCTGCGCGCGACTGTTGCCTTCAAACTCGCGGTCC
>LPNX011042699.1:276223-430110 GCA_001517045.1 Pseudotsuga menziesii | reverse complement strand
ACTCAGGTACCCACCATCTGTGGATGATGTCCTCCGACGAGGTCAACCTCCAGACTCGGCGGAACGAATATGGCTCCACCCCGGAAGCCCCTCCTGCCAATAACCCCGCTAACACTCATCCCACTGATCAGGCGTTACGTATACCTCCACCTCCACTAGATGGAGCTCCCAAAATAGCCCGTTTCCCACTTCGCCGTATCAACAACAACCCCAATGCGCGGGCTGCGTCTAACTACAACATTGTCGATGATTTAGCCCAATCCCCCGCAGCGATGTCTGCGTTAGAAGTCTTAAAAAACTGTCCTTCACATCGTAAGACTTTACTCTCAGCCATTGGAGCTATCGATCCACATGATTCGCAGTTAATGGCATATGATTTGGACCAATCCGAACCCCGCCTGCCTTCTAATATATCATTCTAAGTTTCTGTTTCCATCCGGAATTTTGTCGTCCATAGATGCATTATTGATGAAGGGGCCTCTACATGTGTCATGCCCATCTCCATCTGGAAGAAGATGGGATCCTCCCCTCTCCAACCGTCCTCCACTGCGTTGCGAGCCTACGATGGCCGTTCAGCTCAACCACAAGGCCTATTAACCAATGTCCCCGTCCAACTGGCTGGTAAAACGGTC
Source organism: Pseudotsuga menziesii (assembly GCA_001517045.1). Taxonomy (NCBI): domain Eukaryota; kingdom Viridiplantae; phylum Streptophyta; class Pinopsida; order Pinales; family Pinaceae; genus Pseudotsuga; species Pseudotsuga menziesii. The sequence continues at coordinate 429,478 of LPNX011042699.1, read as the reverse complement.
CTGATAAACATCGAGGTTATCAATGCCCAGCTTGACTACAACCTTTTACTTGGCCACAGCTACATGTATGCTATGCAGGCAGTTGCTTTTACCGTTTTTCGCATCATGGTGTTCCCTCATGAGGGACGCGTGGTCAAAGTTGACCAACTAACGTACTACGATCCCAAGGCCGTCGCGACACCCGAAAATGTTCTCCCCATGATTGAACAAACTATCTCGGGTGCCCCCAACACAGCCGTTTCTTCTATAGGGCCCATGCTCCCCATAGTTGAACAACTTATTCCGGATGCCATCACCTCCTTGGTTTCTTCTGTGGGGCCCGGAGTTTACTCAGACACACCGATGACCTCCACTTTTCCATCACTCCCACCACCGTCATCTACTACTGAAGTGGCTGACCTATTGACTCTGTCCCACCACACGAGAACCCCTGGTAATCAACCACCGTTGATGCCTCAACCCCCTTTTGTACCTAGCCACATTGGTGCCACACCCATACATACCATACCTTTCCTCTTCCCTCCCTCAGGAGTGGTTAGCGCCCCAGTCATGGCTACCCTTAGCCTCCCTGGTTTAACTTTAGGATTACCCGTTTGGTATCTTTCGCCTCCAGTTCGTCCGCCGACACCAGATGTCGTCCTGCAACCAGTGCAACCCATTGCCACTACTAGTCGACCACCTCCCGGTGTCGCTACCCCGTCAACCCCCGCGAAACCACCTCCCGGTTTCGCTACCCCATCAACCCCCGCGAAACCACCCCCTATTTTTACCAAACCCACTGGGGGCAGAGGCCCCCAACCTTACACTGCTGTCCCACCTCCTAAGACAGTCCAAAACCCCCCTGTATTCCGTGCCCCTCCCAAATGCGCGCTGTGCGATGAGTTGGGCCATGCGACTCACCTATGTCCTCATTTACCAGCATTAAAGGAATACATGCAAATGCTCGACGACGACCCCACTATCCCGGTTGTCCATCTAGATTCAAGCCCTATGCCTCGCGACAAATCCCTACGCACTAACCACTCATGTGCCTTATGTGATGTTTACGGGCATTACTCCCATCACTGTCCCGATCTCCCCGAGTACAGAATAGCTCTCTTTGAGATGAACAATCTGGATTTGGAGACAGCAAACCTCACCATTGAAGAGATCCTCCCCTCAGATCTGGATCTTGAGACAACCCAACTCCCCATTGTGGAGATCCACCCCCCGGACTCTTCTTCTTCAAAAGAGTTCGAGACCATTTATATGTTTTCTTCCATCACCACCCCCCCGGCAACCGATCTGACAACCCGAAAATTCCACAGTGATGAAGAAATTCTTGAGGCTCTCACCGCCCTAGATTATCCCTGGGATGACATGCATCATCGTTCATACTTTCTCCCAGATGAACCATATTCTAGCACTGCTCCTCAATTTGCAGTGGAATCCAAAGACTTCCTTCCCCCGAAGGTCGACTGGTTCAAGGACCCTATTCCTGCTCCTGACGCCTTCGAAGAGGGTAACATGGCCAACATCTCACCTGTTATCCAAATCGATCTTGCTGCCCCCGGGGGCACCCCGGAACTCATCGCTTTAGGAGCATCTTGCATTGAGCAGGAGATCCTCAAAGCTCTCACTGCCCCGGATTATCCCTGGGATGACATGCCCATTCTTGACCCTGCCATTATAGCGCACCACATTGACACATGGCCTGATGTACCCCCCGTTCATCAGAAACCGCGTCCCATTCATCTCTAGCTATAGTTTTGGAATCAGCACGACGAGACCGTCACGATGGTCACCTCGTAGCATTATTTTTTCTACGTCATTTTTTTTTTTTTTTTGGCCCATTTTTTAGACACCACTAGTTGCCTCGGCTTACGCGCCACTTCGGTCGTTCTCCGTTTTTCACATTGTTGATATCGCTGGATTCTTTTTTCCGCGCTCGTGATGATGCTTGAGATCATTTCTCACTCTCACTTGGTACAATTTCAACATTGGGTCCCGACACTTTGCTGCCCCGATGTACGCGCCACATCGGCCGCCATCAGATTGATCCACACTTTTTACATGAGCCATCCACTCTTGTCATACTGCAAATATTTCGTTATTTTGCCACCATTCATTCACCCCGCAAGGAGGCCCACCAGTGTTCCCCCCCACCCTCGTTCCTGGTCATCATAAATGTTCCTTGATTGAACACTTCCTCCTTGCCTGGCCATTACTTCAGAGTCTTCTTATTTGCTTTCAGACTCCTTAAAATTGGAAGCAACCACGAGCATGAACTGTCATGGGCTCGAAAAATCCACATGACAGTACCATTTCATTACTTCAGAGCCTTCTTATTTGCTTTTAGACTCCTTAAATATGAAAGCAACCATGAGCATGAACTGTCATGGGCTCGCAAAATCCACACGACAGTGCCATTTCATTCCATCAGAGTCTTCTTATTTGCTTTCAAACTCCTTAAAATTGAAAGCAACCATGAGCATGAACTGTCATGGGCTCGCAAAATCCACATGACAGTACCATTCCATCACTACAGAGTCTTCTTATTTGCTTTCAGACTCCTTAAAATTGAAATCACCCACGAGCATGAACTGTCCTGGGCTCGTAAAATCCACCGGACAGTACTATTTTATATCCACACTTCTTCAAGTTCCCTAACCCATGAAGCACTCCCCCCGCGCCTCTTGACGCTATGATCGATCATCTTAGCAGCACCCCCAATCAGGTTGCCTTTTTTCAGAGTATTCTGCAGTCTCCTACCATTTTACCACAGCTTGAGTCTCCCTCAGCCCATTCACCCTCAGATGCTATACCGATATGATTCCTTTACCACCAGTCAGTTTTCGATGCTTCCCGATCATCCTCGCCATCATACTCTAAACAAAGGAAGTTTGAGTCCATCCCCTCTGCTTGCCCAGTTTTTCCCCCCAGTTTATCACCCCTGACACCAGTATTATCTTAGTTTGGTTCTTCACCTCGTGCTCCTGTCAAGGAAACATCATTGCCTTGATAGTTGCAGGTCTCCCTCTATCGACGACAACCCCTCTATTCCAGAGGATAGACCTAGAGGTCCCTGCATCTTGGACTCATCACCATCTCTGATGAGTGCCTACGGACCATCTTGGGAGGAGTCCTCATTGCCTATCCGGATAGTTGTTTCTCACATGCTCGACGTCAGCACCCTAATCGCATCGTTGAGAATCGCGCAGGGTTTATATCACTTCCGTTGTTTTTCGAAGACCCCGGATTTCCCCCGACTCTAGCACATTGGTGAGTCACTTCGGAACGCCCAGTTATATGTTCCCCTGGATATCCGGGCTGCGTTGGCGATTGTATTCGGAAGCCATCCAGTTCCATGCTTCCTCGAGTACCCAGTTCAGTTCCAGCTCAGTGTACCATTGCACGTATGACCGTTGTCACTTTGATCCCGCAGCTCATCAGTTCCTTCGGAACCACATTCAGTAGCACTGCTGTCATTCCAGTACATCAGTTGTTCAGCTCAGACATGGTCAGCCCAGCAGTATGTTCCAGATTTGTGTCCCCTTTGGACTCTCATGATCTATATAGTTATGTTTATGTATCTTGATACGAGCATGGGAATGCCCGCCTCGTCCATATATTGAGATTTTTCCTCATCCAGTATTTGAGGACCATTTATATTGGTATGTGATATTCTGATACGAGCATGGGAATGCCCGCCTCTTCCATATTATCAGATGATCCCTCATCCATTATTGAGGTTATGTACTTTTCAGTCCTTGCAGGTGGTTCGAGATCGGTGTCCCGGACTTCAGTTGCTTCCTTCTCTTCTCCACACCCCAAGAAAAACCAAATATGACTCATGATGTCCATCGGCCATACGATGAGCTCCTACCCTCGCACATCAGGGGGCAATCTGTTAACACCCAAAAATGGTTAACTACCTCATCTACCTCATTATATGGCTCATTTGTCCATTTTCCTACCATATCTCCATCAAAAACCCATAAAACCACCTAAAAGGTCACCAAAAAGCTTAAAATGCCTCCAAAAGGCTATAAAATCCTTTTTTCCTCCAAAAATATCCAAAAAGGAATAAAAAATATAAAATAATGAGGAAAAAAGAAGAAACCCTAATAGCTGAAACCCTAAAACAGCTAAAACCCTAAAAAGCTGACCTAAACCACATGGTTTTATAAATAAGTGATGGAGACTTATTATTCCATATCCAATATCATAAGCATCCTGCCTCTGCCGAAATTATTCTCGAAACCCTAGCTTATCATTAAGCTAATTTCACCATTGAGAACTTTTTTTGGCCCATTTCCACCACCGGAGAAGGAGAAGAAGCAGCTTGGAGCTCGAAGCCACCGACATCGGACTAGCGCAACAGACTCCATCAACCTCCTCATTGGAGGTAACATCAATAAAGATCAATATTCATTTCTTTACCGTTTTTGCTTTATATTATTTACTTTTCACCGTATTGTTTCATGTTATTTACTTTTTACTGCTTTAGCTTCAAGAACGTATTTATATTAGTTTTTGCTTCAGTTTTTAATTCATATATCATTGAACTGCTACTAAGGAATCCAGATTCCTTAGTAGGTGCTCATCAGCACAAGCTAGGGTGAAAACCCTAGCTACAACATGCTATTGTATAAACTGCCAAGTTTGTGCTTAGATAAGACAAGATATTTTGTTGTGTATGAATGGCGTGTGGATATTGAAATTCTTAAAAAGGAAAAATCAACTTAGAAAGGTATGAAGGCTCGGTCTATAATACGCTAATACCACTAGGACTTGCAACCCAATTCGAAAAGGATAAGTAAACTAGAAAAAAACCCAAAGCAAATAGGCTTCTCCCCAGCAAAGTCACCAATTATATTGTGAGGAAAATATATCCTATGACTGGGATTGAGGTCACCAACATACTGGGGTCAAATAACATGACATATAAGGATTGATTTTAGACAGAAAAGAGTTTTGATTAACTATTAGGATCAAAGAAAAATATAAATAGTGTTTGGGGAGGAGGACTATATACACATGTTGGGCCTAAGGAGAGGAAAGCATAATTCATTAAGAATTCTGCCTAATTATTGAGAAGAGCTAAGGAAGAAGAGAAAGGGGCTATGATAGAGGCAACGACGAGAAAGAAGAAGAGAAAGGAGCTGCGACAGAGGCAGTGACAGAAGAAGGATGAAGAGTGACAAAAGAAGATTGAAGAGCAGTAGAAGAAGGATGAAGAGCGAGAGAAGGATGAAAAGTGAGAGAAGGATGAAGAGTGAGAGAAGAAGGAAGAGTTGTGATAGAAGGAAGATGCATGACAGAAGAAGTAGCATGATAGAAGGAAGGGATGCGACAAGGAAAGATGCGACGGAATACCGATACCAGAAGGCATGCAAATGGCATAATGATTGGAAAATGACAACAAGGAAAAATGGCTAGAGAGGGACAGGAGATAAAGATCGTGGGTACAAGTTTGGCTAGAGATGACAAAAGCCACACATATGAAGATATTATTGTAATTTAGGCTGTTAGCGCCTATTATTAGGTGTCACTAGAATAGGAAAGACAACATGTTGGCTAAGTATAGGAAGTCGGCTGAGAAAGTGACAAGTAATGAGTCTGTAACAAGTCTATAAAGGAGGATAGAAAGAGAAGAACCCAAGTTGTATACGGGTTAGACTCTCGTGAGATTCTCTGTTGTCGGTTTCTGATTGTTATTAGACTATTAGTAACTATGTAGTTGTTGTCTGATAGATGTAGTTGAGTGCATTTGAGTTGAAGAATCTACAGATGAGTGCGCAGAAGTGTAGGAAATATTGAGTCGATCCAGGTTGTGTGCAGATTATTAGTAGAGTTGAGTAGGAAGAGAGCAAAGAAGAAGATCACATAGCATGAGAGGAAGAAAGAATCTGTAAAGTTGAAGAAGAATATTTTGGGCAAAGTTTATAGCTTAGTGCAGAGATAAAAGGTGCATATATTTTTTAGGCCAGATCAAGAGCACCTAAATTGTTGTGCCATTTAGATCATCAAGCAATGAGTCCAATATTATTGATGCAGTAAAAGAGGAATGAAGATACACACTGAACAAATCAAACCACATAGGAAACATATGAGTATAGCTTAGATAATTACAGTATCATTGTCATTAATTAATTCAGCATTATAATAGTGTTACATAGGAAAAGAATTCGAATCATTAGGGATGAATTCGAATCTCCCAATTGGATGTGATTGTATATGACTGACTAGTTAACTAAAAAAGTCTCAATCACTATCGAAGTCCAAGTCGTTAACTCCATATGTCTAATCAAGTCACACAATTAGTAATAATTAGTTAAATCATCCTAATTGAAGTGGTAGGTGAGGAAAATCGCCTTATTCAAATGCGAGCATGTATAACTGGTGCTAACTGAATTGATTGTGATCTTACTAAAAGTAACCAGAAAATAACTGAACTTAACTAGTTCCAACTCCAACTGACTAAAGGAGGTTGGTGTCGGGACTCCTAGTGGCTCCTAAAATGTAGGGATTATCCTAGGAGGCGCCGAAACTAATGCATGCAAGTGCAGTCAGTGACAATTAGCCTCTATCGGTTTTCCCCAAACTCTTGTAACTGGTACATGTGGCCCCATTAGGCCAAGTGGACCCAATGGTACTAGTGGACCCAAATAATTAAATAAAACTCCTAAGTTAGGATAAAATAATATAATGGACAGTTTGGTCAAGGGAGGATTATAAATCCTAACACCCCCCCTAAATCCTAACTTGGACAATTGTGGGCCTTGGAAACAAGACCATAAGCTACCCATATACAATATAGAAGATAAAATGCTGCTTAATACAACCGAGGAAATAGGGGAAAACCTCATGGGAAAAAACCCCCCTCAAAATAAGTAGAGATAGGAACAATGAATCAGGACTTAATACCTAAAAGAGACCTGAGAAAGGCGAATCTATTTTTAGTAAAAGACTTGGTGAAAATATCTGCAATCTGATCCTATGTAGGACAATAATGTAGTATGATAGTTTTGTCATGCACTAGTTCTCGAATATAGTGGATGTGAACCTCAATGTGTTTTGTTCTTTGCTTTTGAATTGGATCACTGGAGATTTTGATGGTGCAATGGTTGTCACAGTAAATTTCTACTGAAGGTGAAGTGTGAACCTCAAACTCTGTCAAGATGCCATGTAGCCAAACCACCTAAATAGATACATTCACAGCTCCTCGATACTCCGCTTTTGCTGAAGAGAGTGCAAGTGATGCTTGCTTCTTACTGGACCAACAAATTGGCCCAAATCTGATCATAAACACAACTCCTGAAGTGGATTTCCTATCATTCCCATCTACTACCTATTATGAATCTATGAATCCTATGAGATCAAGTTGTGCAACAGTTGCATAATGAATACCATAGTGTTTAGTACCCTACACATAGTGCAAGATCCTCTATGTTTCCTTCCAATGCGGCTCATATGGCTCCTGCATGTACCTAGCAGCAACACTCATAGCATAGGATATGTCTGGTCTTGAATGAGTGAGATACAAAAGTCTCCCGATGAGCTGTCTGTAGAGAGTGTTGTCTACCAAAGGTGTAGAGCCACCTTCCTCTAGCCTGATGCCAGATAGGAAGGGACAAGGGGCTGCCTTGAAATCTTCCATGTGGAATCTCCTGAGCATATCTTATGAATATATGGACTATGAGATAATGATTCCCGAATACTTTTTACTTACTTTGAGACTAATGAACTGTCTTAACAGTGCTAGATCAGCCATAGTGAATTATTTATTCAGAGCTGATTTGATGTAGCTCAATCCAGCAACAGAGCTGCTAGTAATGAGTAAATCATCCACATAAATCACAATTAAAAGCAATAACCCCTCTTTCTTTTGCATGTAAAGATTGTAACTTGATTTGCATCTTTCAAATTTATGTGAGATGAGGAAGGTATCCATCTTGGGGTACCATTCCCTTGGGGCTTGTTTGAGTCCATACAGTGATTTCCTTAGTCTGCAAACTAAGGAAGGATCATCAATAAACCCCTCATATTGCTTCATGTATATCTCTTCCTTAAAATCACCATGGAGGAAGGCACTCTTCACACCCATGTGATGTACCTTCCATCTCTTGGAAGCTGCAACTGCAAAGACAAGTATGATGGAATCCATTCTAGCTACTAGAGCGAATGTCTCATTTTAGTGCAAGCCTTGAACCTGAGAGTATCCTTTGGCCACCAACAAGGTTTGTACTTGGTTTTGGTTCCATCAGAGGCTATCTTAGTCTTGTATATCCACTTGCATTGAGCAAGCTTTCTCCCTGGAGGTAAGGAGACAAGTTCCCAAGTCTTGTTGTCATGTACTGAATCAAATTCCTCATCCATAGTTGCCTACATCTAGGATCATGGTAAGCTTCATTGAATGTTTGAGTATCTGACCCCAACATCATGAAGCACCTATCAGGGAGAAGTGGATCTATGTGGGACAGTGCAACATTCACTTTCTGATACTGGGACCTCGCTCTTCTCTTATCATCTGGATCCTCGACACCATTTCCAGTTGCTTCTATGAGTTGCTGAGCCCATTTAGGCTGTTGAAATGACATAGATGTTGGATCTCGATCTAGATCCCTTTGAGGTGTAGGCTCAATATCTGAATCATGTTGGTCTTCCTCTTGTTCTGAATATGATCCTAAAAAGTCAAACAATAAATCTTATCTACAATAGTGGAAGAAGGAGTTTTGATACCTTCATCTACTTTGAATGGAAGTTGTGGTAGCACTGAATTTGAGTATGGCATGAAGTCAGAGAAAGCAAATGACTTGGAGGCATGATATGCAATCCCTTTCTCTATAATCTCCCTAGTTGATATTTTTTTTATCTCTACTAAGTCTGGGCCAAAAACCACTTGCTTTGGTGATCCAGTGTGAGTCATCTGGTATACAGACAACAAATTAGCTGCAAGAGAGGGTACATATAGAATATCTTTGAACTCACCATGCTACAATTTGATGGAACCTCTTCTTGCTTCTAGAATTTGGGAGTCATCTCTCATATGGATAGTAGGCCCTCCTGTGAGGCTAAGAGTGGAGAAGAAATCCTTGGAGGAAACCATGTGATTGGATGATCCAAAATCAATCAAATAGGCTATCAACCAAGAGAGGCCAGCTTTCAAGGCATGGCACCTTTCATGATCATAGGTTGATTTTCCATCATCAGGATTCTTGGCTCTCTATGGAAGAGCTATGTTGTTCTGTTTGAGGAGAGATGATAGCTGGTCGATATACTTCTTCATACACTTGTATTCAAGGTGAAAACCCCTCATACAATAGGGACATATATTCTTATCAAACATCTTCTTCTTTTTTGAGCCCGAAGCTCCTTCAGAAGTCTGTTCATTCTGTTTAGGATTTGAATTAGCTGCTTAAGGATCCTTTTGCTTTGATCTCCCTTTAGCTTGTGATTTAGTAGAGTCTGTCATTACAAGAGATTGATATTTGGAGGCCTTGATGACTCCCATCCAAATCAACTTCTATTGCTCCTTGATTAAGGACTCACCAAAGGAATCAAGTGAAGGAATTTCCCAATCGGGAAAGGAATCTATTTTGGAATGGAAGATTGAGACAAATACAGAATACTCAAAACCGAGTTTACTAAGAATGGTGAGCAAATTTTGGTCATCCTTTCTTTCTATTTCGTACTATCTGCATTGAAGTGCAAGAGACTTGAATCTAGTAAAGAATTTCTCTATGGTTTCGAAACTTCTAGGATGTAAGGCTACCAGCTCATTCTCCAGGAGGTCTCCCCGAAGCTCATCTTCTTTTCCAAACAAGTTTTCAATCTTCTCCCAGGTTTCTCTGGGAGTCCTCAAGCCTTCAAGGTGGAAGAGGAGATCTTTGGATATATGAGTGCATAGATAACCAAAAGCTTCATCTAAGCGGTTCAGAAACTTATTTCTCTTAGCTGGCTGACGAGGCCCATTCTCCCTTCCAAGTATTATCTTGTCATAGCCTAGCTTGTGCAAGTCCAACTATATATATGTCCTCCAGTCAAGATAATTGAAGGGTGTGGGGATCTGAGGAGTAGAAAGTAGAGAATCCATAATTCTCTAGCTGGAAAAGACAGTATCTTCACACAGGATACGTAGCACCTGTAGAATTTCACTGCAAAACACTAAAACATTTGAACTATGTTAGAATCATGCCTTACCTCTCGACATGAACACTTTCTCAGGGTCCGTCATGCCCACACCGCCACTATGGATAAATTCAGAGGAATCAAGGCACTCTTTGCAGGACTTCTATGGAAACCTGGATGCTTTTGGTGTTCAATGGAGAGTAGATAGACATGAAGCTTGCTTGAAATAGCTTTGATACCATGTTAGAATTGTTGTGCCATTTATATATTCAAGCAATGATTCAAATAATATTGATGCAGTCAAAGAGGAATGAATATACACATTGAAAAAATAAAACCACACAGGAAACAGATGAGTATAGCTCAAATAATTATAGTATCATGTTCATTAATTAATCTGGTGTTACAATAGTGTTACATAGGAAGATGATTTGAATCATTGGGGTTGATTCGAATCTCCCCACTAGATGTGATTGTATCTAACTGACTAGTTAAATAAGGATATCTCAATCACTATCAAAGTGCAAGTGGTTAACTCCAGATGTCTAATAAAGTCACACAATCAGTAATAATCAGTTAACTTAGCCTAACTGAAGTGGTAGGTGAGGAAAAGCACCTTATCCACATGTATTCATGTCTAACTGGCACTAACTAAGTTGATTGTGATCTAACTTAAAGTAACTAGAAAATAACTAAGCTTAACTAGTTCCAACTCCAACTGACTGAAGGAGGTTGGTTTCAAGACTCCCAGTGGCTCCTAAAATGTAGGGATTGGCCTAGGAGGCACCTAAACTTATGCATGCAAGTGCAGTTAGTGCCAGTTATCCTCTTTCAGTGTTCCCCACACTCTAGTAACTGGTATATGTGGCCCCATTAGGCCAAGTGGACCCAATGGTACTAGTGGATCCAAATAATTAAATAAAACTCCTAAGTTAGGCTAAAATAATATAATAGAGAGTTTGTTCAAGGAAGGATTATAAATCCTAACACTTTAGTTGTTGTCTGATAGATGTAGCTAAGTGCATTTGATTTGAAGAATCTACATATGAGTGCACAGAAGTGTAGGAAACCTTGAGTCGATACAGGTTGTGTGTGGATCGTTATTAGAGTTGAGTAGGAAGAGAGAAAAGAAGAAGATCAGAGCGCATGAGAGGAAGAAAGAGTCTGTAAAGTTGAAGAAGAAGATCTAGAGCAAAGTCTACAACTTAGTGCACAAATGAAAGGTGCATATGTGTTTTAGGCCAGATGAAGAGCACCTTTGTGGTTTTTTCCCATATGGGTTTCCACTTTAACTTCTGTATATTTGTGTGAATGATTGAATGTGTTTGAGTTATCTATATAAATGTTGTAGTGAATGAATTAGTATAATTTTGCTCATGAATTAACAGATGTATATTAGTCGCGTTGTTATCAGTTAAATGCACTTATGTTGCACATGGGTTGGTGTTAGAATCATTACACATGAATAGTTAAGTTAATATCTAACCGTTTATAATAAGCAAAAGTTATCCACCCTCAGGATTCGTTGAGCACCTTGGTATGTGATTGAGGAACCATAAATCCCCCACCCAACTACAAAAACCTGGTTATGGAAGTTACACAATAAGGAATGAGAGATATCTCTGGTGAGACTACATCTACGTCATAGGTGTTGCCGACTGGGATTTTCTCTATTGGGTCAATGTCTTGGGATTTGTTGCGCTAAACAGAAGGGACTGAACCTGGGTCGGGAACCTGAGCGGAGGGACAGAAAATCCAACAAATGGTTCCGTAGTCGGGACCATAATCATTTTGGTGAGGGATATGTTGTGGGAACCAACAAAACCTGAGATCCAAGATTGGGTGGACTTCAAATCATTAGAATTCACGTGAGAGGAAAGTAAAGGATCTCGATGGAACCCAACATAGTGGTTGGGTAGGTAGCTCTATACAAATATCCACAAGATTTTATTTTTCGAGTTTCCCATTGTCTTGGGTGAGTGGCTGTCTAAGTTGGAAACCCAACAAAGAAGTTTCCAAGGGGGGGAACCATGGGAGTGGAATCCTCAGTTGATAGAGAGACTGAAAAAAGTAAGCAACCATGTGTCAAGGGCTACAGATTTTTAGATATATATTATCTTGGAGGGATACATTACCGAGTTTGTCGTTGACATAATAACCTCGTATAGTGAGGTGGAGCGGAAATTTTTTCAAGGACCACACGGTAGATAGTTGTCGTCTTTAAAGAGGGGGATAAATATGCTTGTATGTGAAAAAGGAATTCTACGAATGTGACAAGATGGAAGTTGGAAGTTTTGTATAAAAATGATGACATGTCGCAGAAAAAATATGGGAAAATGATGCAAACTGAGTTGAAATGTTCCTGGGAGATAGTGGAACTGAACTAGAATCTGGTTGTTAAAGAAGCGAAAGAAGATTTAGATCTGGAAAGAGAAGAAATACTCTTAGAGAAAGAGAAGGTTAGTGTACAACTAGAGAAGAAGCAGACTAGGAACTTGTGTCATACGTCGGTAAAGGATCTTGCAACAAAGAAGAAGAATATTAGTCGATATCTGAAGGAGACGAAGAATCAAAAGAGTCATCTGAAGCTCGTGTTCCAGGATGCGGGAACAACACACTTGCATTTCCACATACATCGCTAGAGGTAAGATCTCAAGAATTATGTCCAAGTGCATCTATAAATACAAGTAGTACTAACGTTGTAAAGAGAGGACAAGGGAGTCTATCTAGCAAAAATTTTGTTCCAAACACGGCAGCAGTTAATACAATGGCTGGAGCTGATATTAAATTAACTATTCAATGGTAATGCATTGGAAGACCCATAAAAACATTGGTTTCTTTGTGAAACCATGTGGACTGTGCGACATATCCAGGATGAAAACATAAAGATAGAACAAATGATCACGACTCTGTGAGGTCATGCACTATACTGGTACATCAAATTATCCATAGTGCTAGTAGGAGTTGCCCAAAAAACACTCACCCAGATCCTAGTGGGAATGATAGATAAATTCAAGAAGCCAAAGTCTGAGTCATTGTGTATTACTGAGATCAAAGAAATAAAGCATATGCTTACAGAATCTATTTGGGAACTTGACCATAGATTCAAGAAATTAATGGCCAAAGTAAGCTTCCAAATATCAAATGTACAACATAAGGAATGGTCCATTGTCACCTTGTTGCCACACATCCAGATACCGTTGATGCAACAGAAGCTTGTGTCACAGGAAAAATATCTTGAAATAGAAATGAAGCTAGAATCCTCGTCGATTGGAGAAATTGGCACAAGAATGATGCAAATTGATTCATAGTTGATCAATCTTACGGTCTAGCTCTAGGACATAAAGAAGGGAAAATAAGTTCAAGAGGAATTGTGGTGTACAAGATGTAGAACAGACAAACACCCTAAATAAAATTTCCTGACGCTCATGAATTATGTCACAGCAAGAGCGTCGAACCCAATAAATACCCAAGGAATTCCTTGGTGTAGAATATGTCTACTAGGGGCTACAAATACAAAGAGTTTTTGTACTTACAGAAGATTGTAAGTATCCCAACTAGTTTGTACTATAAATTTTTCAAATCAGTAGGACATGATGAGAAAGACTGCAGAGCACTTTAGTTGCTGCAGGAAAAGACAGTGGATACCTACTTGATGAAAAATGATGAGCAAATGCAAGCTGAATGAGTGCAGCCTCAATAATAGCTTGCTCAATATCCACCACAACAATACCAACAACCTCAATATCCTCAGCCGTAATATCAATAGAACCAGTATCCACCACAATAGCAATACCCTCAGTAAAGGGGGTGGAAATTTCCGAGGTCGAGGACAACAACAAGGAGGAGGAGGATTTGGTCAAGGAAGAGGCCAATTCATATGTTATAATTGTGGGAATTCAGGACACTTTGCCTGAGATTGTCAAAGTCCTGCGAAAACATGTACATGTTGTAAATCATTCAATCACATTGTTGAACAATGTCCACAATTAATTGCGAAAAGGAAGTCTCGAATTGTTGGAAATCCCAACCCTGTGCAGAATAGATTCTGAACCCCAACCAGAATATTCAAATGATCTTTGCTGAGCCGAGAGAACATAACATTGTTGTTGTTACAAGAGGAGGTGTTGCAACAGGAGAAGACCAAAATACACAGCATGGACAATCGCGGGTGCACCCTACGACACAGAAAAAAACCTCATTAGATGTCTAGAAGGAGAAGAAAATCTTCTTATATGTGTGACCATATTTTGTTGAATCCAATCAACCATCGACATCTAGACAAGTCAATACTATGCCTGAAATATTTGAACAACTACTATGGAATCAACCAATAAAAAAGGTTAGTAAGCTCAAAGAAATTTTCAAAATTTTTTTATCACTAATGAATGATAGAGGTGTTGTCGTAGAATTGACAACACTCATAGAGGAAACCCAAGAAGATTTACGACCTGAAAAGAGAGTAAACCATATTGGGAGGAGATTAAAAACAAGCCGAGAACTGCGAATGACTGCACAGATTGGAGATTATGATATGGATTATATCATATTATACCTTGGCTCATATGACAAGATATTGAAAAGACAGACATTGGAGAGCATGAAAAGCCACAACTGGATTGGTCTCCCATCCAGCTAAGACTTGTGAACTAGTCAAAGGTTCTGTCCATTTGTAGAGTAACTCAAGTATATGTTGAAGTTGAAGGCTTGAGGACATACACAGACTTCGAAGTAATCAACGTTGTCAATGACACTAATCCGTATCCTACAATTTTAGGAATTGACTGGGTGATAGTCAATAAGACCATTATTAATTTTAAGAAAATAATCTTATCATTTGAAGATTCTGAAAAAAAAAGGGTCATCGTTCCAATTGATCCGCTCGAAGTGCAGAGATATGTTGAGTCATTCAATAGTGAAGAACTTGAGGCAATTACCTAGATCAACTGTATAATGTCATATCTTCAAGGGAATATTATATAAATCCAACAACTGATGGAAATATGAGTTGGAAGAGTGTAAGCTCTTGCACATCCGATTCAGGTGATGCCATGGAAAATTGGCAGAACATACTGCATGAGGTCTCCATGAGAATATGCGCAAGAATCACAAGATTTGTGTGACGTGTAGGAGCTGAGGCAAGCGAGTTGCCTACATATGAAGGATTAACCAACCTTCTATCTTTTCAGATGGAGTTTCAAGAAAAAATTACGGAATCACAACGACTATCTGCCTTGGACTTTGGGCTGAAAGCTATGCCCACTAGATGGTGGGGTACATAAAAAAAATCTATATCTGAATGGTCACAATGTAGAATATTGATGGAGCTCATATTTGGAGAATATATAAGTTATACTGGTCATAAGTACACAGGATTGACAAATCATGCTAAGCATATTGAGCATTATCGCATGACATGGAAAGAATATCCATGACAAGAATGGGTTCACCTGTTTGTACACACTTTAAAGATGATACCAAGGAACTTGTATACATCAGTAAATATAAAAAGAGGAACCGTCGAATGGAAATAATTAGCCATGAGATCCACCTAGACATATGAGTTCACAAGTGAACACCCAACAATTGATGTTGTGCTAGAAATAATGAAGGAAAAGATATTCGAAGAAATCCTGGTCGCAGCCACCAATTTCCATCAATGTAGCACGATAGTCCACCATTGAATGGAGTGCTATAATGTTACGGGAGAATCGGATGACAATGACACGCTTGATATAAACATACCAATGTAAGAGGGTATGTGTGCAGTGAAAGGAGCTGGAATTTCTAGTGACCAATTCCTTAGTCCAATTAAGATTAAGAAAATAAATATTGGCTCGTCCGAGAATCCAAAATTTCCCAATATTGGGGATTATTGGAACAATGAGACGGTGGGGAAGATCACTAATTTATTGCATGAATTTCAGGATCTGTTGCCTACCAAGTTTTCTGAGGTGAAAGGAATAGTTGGTGACCTTGGTGAAATGAATATACCCTTGAGGCCCGATGCAAAACCGGTCAAGTAGCGATCGTACAAATTAAACCCACGCTACAAAGAAAAGGTTAAAGCTGAATTGGATCGAATGTTGGAAGCAAGCGTCATAGAAACTGTTGAAGAGTCAAAGTGGGTCAGTCCAATCATAGTGCAGGACAAGAAGACCTTAAGTGAAGGAAGGATTTGTGTCGACCTAAGGAGTTTAAATGATGCTTGTTTGCATGACCCGTTTCCAACTAAATTCATTGATGAGGTGCTAGAGAATGTCGGAGGACAAGAAATCTATTCTTTCACTAATGGATTTTTGGGTTACCATCATATTAGAATTGCAAAGGAGGATCAACACAATAATCCCTTTGCAACGGAGTGGTTTTGTTTCCAGTACACGGTAATGCCCTTTGGAATCAAGAATGCACCTGCAAATTTTTCTAGAATTGTAGTTGCTGCTTTTAAAGATTTTATACATAAATTCCTTGAAGTCTACTTTGATGACTGGATGGTATTTGATATTGTAAAATAGCATATCAAGAGCCTAAGAATGATGCTGGAACGGTGTCGCCAGTTTAAAATATCCTTAAATTTGAAAAAGTGTATCTTTTGTGCACCTTTTGGAGCTCTGTTGGGCCATGTGGTCTGTCGCGACGAAATTTTGGTTGATCCAACCAAGCTTGCGATCATCCTAAACTTACCACCATCGACCACAATTAAATAGTTGAGAGCAACATTAGGACATACTAGATACTACATAAATTTTATCAAGGGATATGCGGAGGTGAATACTCCGATGGAGAAACTGCTGAAAAAAAGACACTATGTTTCATTGGACAGAAGACTATCAAGGGATTCTAGAAAAATTAAAGAGCAAGATGGCTACAGTGCCAATACTTGTATTTCAAGACTGGAAAAAAGAATTTCAGGTTCATTTCGACGCATAATCTGTTGCACTCAACGTGGTATTCATGCAGTCGGGTGAAGGAGTGATTGATCACCCCATTTCTTTTGCTAGCAGAAAGTTATCAAATACAGATAAAAATTATACCACAAAGGAGAGAGAATGGCTAGCAATGGTGTAAGCGCTTCAAAAATTTAGACATTATTTGTTGGGTGGAAATTTCAAGATGTACACTTACCATTCTTAGCTAAAATATTGGTCAATAAGCTAGTGTTGGGGGGGGATATCTGTCGGTGGCTTCTCGTCTTCTAGGAATTTAATTTTGAGATAATTGTTAAACTGGGTAGGTTGAATTTGGGACCAAACCATCTGTCAAGGATTTAAAGTGGAGAAGAACCTACTAGCTTCGAAGATAATCTATGTGATGTGCAACGTTTTTTGATAACCATGTTTGATAATCAATATAAGGATATCATCCACTTTCTGAGTACATGTTATGCGCCAACTGAATTTACCACTATGCAGAAGAAACAGTTAGTGGTGTGAGCTGCAAATTTCCAGTTGATTTTTGGACATTTGTATAAAATAGGCCCTGATGAGATACACTGACGTTGTGTTTTGGAGCATGAGCGACCGGTGATATCAAGAGAAGCACATGTTGGTGTCGCAGGAGGCCACTATGCAAGAAAAGAGACGGTGCAAAAAAAATTGCAAGAAGGACTATGCTGGCCCACCATGCATGCAGACGCTCAAGATTATTGTCGTAGATGTGATATATGTCAAAGAATTGGGAGGTCATCCCAAAGGGATGAAATTCCATTGGTACCACAGATTACACTTAGGAATTTGATAAATGGGATGTTGATTTTGTAGGACCTATCAGTCCAGTAGGAAAGCACACGGGAGGATATTATAATATCATTGCGACTGATTACCTCACCAGATGGGAAAAAGAAGCTCCAATAAAGGATTACACTATTGCGACTGCTGCAAAATTTTTATTTGAAAATGTTGTGACAAGGTTTGGATTCCCAAAAATTCTAATCAGTGGCCAAGGTACACATTTTGTGAATCAATTGATTGAAGAGCTGACTGAGTAATTCCATACACAACATAGAAGAACAACTCCATATCATCCTCAAGTGAATGGAGTTATTGAAGCATTCAATAAGATTCTAGAAAATGCATTAACAAAGGTCTGTAATGCTCGAAGAGATGACTCGGATCAGAAGGTCTATGCATTGTTATGGGAATATCACACAACATGTAAAAATTTGACAAGTCAGACCCCATTCAGGTTGGTGTATGGACAAGAATTTGTCATGCCTATGGAATATATTGTACCAATTTTGAGAGTTGTTTCGATCATGCAAATGACAGATGTTGATGTTGTGAAAGAAAGATTGCTTCAACTAATACACTTAAAGGAAGAATGTTTTATTGCATGATTTCACCAAAACGTTGAGAAACAAAGGCAAAAGGTATGGCATGATAGAAACATTAAGAGGCACATTTTGAAGTTGGAAGCCTTGTTCTTATGTATGACAGTAAATTTTTCAAGCATCAAGGAAAATTTAAAACACATTGGTTAAGACCATGTGTGGTAAAAGAAATTATTGACAAAGGAGCAGTGAAGTTAGAAAATCTAGATGGAACAGAGGTTAGAGAGTTCATCAATGGGAGCCAGATGAAACCATACTTTGATAGTTGCAACTTGCTCGCATAAAAAAAATAGAGATGACCCAAAATGTATTGGTGCAGACTGTTAGTCTATCGTAGAGAGAATTAAATTTGTGTAGACTTCACATCTGGCCAAGGTTAAAATTTTGAGTGAAGACAAATGGTCTGTTGCAAGATGGGAACACTTTTAGGAAGAGAAATGTAAGTCGCAAGGAGTGCGACCATAATTTTAAAGGGAGTGAAATGCAAGTCGCGAGGAGTGCGATGAGAAACATGATAAGCCAGAAAAAAAATATGATAGGACAGGTTGGATGTCATTTATTTCACAAATCCAAGAAAATATGATGGCGTGCTTTTTGGTCACGTATGGATTTATAGACATAACTACCATTTAAAGTGACAGATAATTGGTGGTGTAACATAAAAGTTCCAATAATGACTTAGCATTATGCTCATGTGCCTAAAAGGACGGATTCCTTTCTAACTAATTATTCGTGCATGTGAAGAACGACTAAGGAAAATTGTTGCATACTATCAGACTTCGCTCCCAAGGCTCCTTTCATTCCGTTTACAAGAATAAAGAGTTATTGTGTCTGCAACCTTGAGAGCCAAAGAAAGTTTCTTTTGGCATGGTCATTTATATTTCCAGCACAAGCACAATCCAATTTGAGCCTGCATCACCCACCATAGTCATGGAAGATACAGTTGGTTATGTCCCACCGCAGGCGAAGGCCCCATCAGCCACTCAACAGGAGGCACCAAATGCTGCCTAGACCACTCTAGTAGTGAAGTCGAACCTTGTAGGCCGTCTAGAAGAGACATACCATGTACATCTAAAACTACATGGGGAAAGTGCACAGGTAACCAGAAGAGGAAGGGAAAACTAGCAATGACCCCAGCGCCACCCCCACCTGAGGATGAATATTCTAAGACAAGAAACTTGATTTCACCTTATATCCCACCTAGATGTACTGATACACCAAAAGTTAAAATCCCAAAGCGGACAGGCGCCCCGCTGATAGCACCATTGTTGCCAAAAGGAGTGAAGGTGTTAATGGATATCATGTCGAAATTAAGGAAGTTGTCTTTTGTTGATCATGATACCAAGAAGCACAGAAACCTGGACAACCAAAACTACATGGATATTGTACAGGACACGCCCTAGGCACCTACGCGATTTGTTGCAAAGGAATTGGATAGAGGATTGGAGCAGTCTGGCATACTATCATGGTTATATATGCCACATTTTGGTCATAGCATACCAATAAACATGTTTGTTAAGCAGTTGTTGTATTCTTTCATGGAGGGTTCCTATGGTTGGGAAACCCTATACCTGTAGATGTTGAACTTATTGCAATCATCACAGGCCTCCCATTCGTAGGAATGGACCCAGCACCACTTCTCAAGAAGGATCAAGAAGGGACTACAGTTGCGTGGATGAAAAAAAATATGATGTAGTAAGAGATAAAAGAGGATTTCAGATCGACTCCATTAATGATGATATCGTTCGCTTTGCTGCAAAGGTGTTGGCCTCAAATTTATTACGCAAGATGTTTCCATAGCAATGTACTGAGGGATCAATTTCTCTCGTTGAACTCTGCACTGAGGGATTTCAGTTCAATTGGTGTTAGTTCTTGATGAATGAGCTCCTACAAGATGCCATTGACGTGTAGGAAAAGGGTAGGCCATTCCACTACTCATGGCTGTTAATTTTAATTTCATTTATAGCATGGTATGACCCACCAAACTACCAAGGGGTAGATCTACCTATGAAATGTAGAGGAGCGAGATACCATAACCTTTGGTTTGACAAGAGCAAAAGGGAACGGTAAACAGAAAATAACATTGAATTATTTATGCATGGCGAAGCCATAAGACACCGGGTAAAGGACATGTGCAAATTAGATGACCACACCATTTGTCGATTTTGTCAAGTTGTTATACTTGAGATTGGTGTGCACCATGTTAGAGTGCAGTTGCACCAGGACCAACAACGTCAAAGTTTGCTGACGAAATTCATAATGACAGAGAAAAAGGTTGAAGAAATTGTTGATGGCTAGTCATGGGAATGGCGTGTTCCGGTGCTAGAATATCCACTACGATAAGAGGAATAACAATTGAAAAAATAAATCCCACCACCGACGGAAGAGAGGAATGAAGAAGAAAAAATTGGATGATTTGGAGTCAACAGAAAGTCATTCCCACTCAACCCCAACAGACCCAGAAACAGAAAACAACGGGGAAGAAACTAAGATGGAATAGGTAGAATCCCAAAGGAATAAGAAGAATATGAAGGCTGGGGGAAATGCAAATACCATCATCCTTGGCGATGGATACATGCAAATTATGGCTGAGGCAATAGCTGAAGTTGCGCAGACAAGCTTCAAAACCATAGAGGAGCGACAAGAAGAGCTTTCAAGTATAATTACTAATCGGCTCAAAGTTTTATGAAAAGTGGTTGAAGATGTTAAAATTTTTGTAGACTCTTCAACCCCAACCATTGAGTTGTAGGACACACCAGAGACTTCAAATATGGAACCAACCGGAACAACAGTTCTCATCCCACCAATAAAAGTGGAAGTGTCGGGAGGAATTCTTGATCTAGGAATTCTAGAGTTTAACGATGTTTCCAAGGACATCGGCCAGATAACCATAGATTTCTCATTAATGGACATGACTGGAGTATATGCAATACAGAGTGTTGTAGATGCGAAAATAAAAGTGAGAGAACGCGCCTTGGTTAAGAAAGCAAAGGCCACAAACAAAAGCATCAAGAAGATGAAACTAGTACTATAGGAAACTAAGCAGAAGACGAAGAAAGACATGGGAAGAGAACCATCAGAAAATCGACAAGGAATTAGCTCTGGCTTGTAAAACATTTGTAGAAAGATGGATAATAGAAGAAATGGCACTAGACACCAAATTCACTCAACTTGGTGAAATAGCAGAAGAGCTCCGAAGGAAGGTTTCAAAACTTGAAGAGCGTGTGCAACCAAGCACATCCCCAAAAGTGTTGGAGGAGAGAAGAGAAGCAGCAAGTGAAGCTGTGAAGAAAATAGAAGAAGCAGAAACGATATGTGCTAGTGCGGTCGACCAAGTCTCTTAAGCTTGGGAAGCATTAATGGACAATGTAGAATCGAAAAAACTTACCAATGAGTTGACAAGAATGGAAGGAAATATTGCTCAGATAAGGAATGAAATGAAGCAGTTACCCTTAGCACAAAAAATGGATAAGGCGACAGAAATGAGGAAATTACAGCAGCAAGTAACAGTGTTGTGCGCACAATAGCAACACTAAGCAGAAAAGGTGGAAGAGTTGCAACATGAAGCACAAAAATTTACAGGAATCCTTCGGTATGTACATCAGAAGGTGCACAAAGCAACATCATTGATAGAGAAAGTAATGATGGAACATATCAGTTCCAACCTTGTGGAGAAAATGCAGAAGGTACAGGAAAAAGTGCAAATGGAAGCAGAACGGATGATGAAAACCTTGGAAAATTTTCACAGTAAATTCGGCACAAGCAAGGAAATGGACGAATGACTTCGAGTGGCTCAGGAGGAGCCATAGGTGAGTGTTTGGGGCCTATTGAGCCTAAGGAAAGGAAAGAAGAATTCATTCAGAATTTTTCCTAAGTATGGAGAAGAGCTAAGGAAGAAGAGAAAGGAGTTGCGACAGAGGCAGCGACAGGAAAGAATAAGAGAAAGGAGTTGTGATAGAGGTAGCGACAGAAGAAGGATGAAGAGCGAGAGAAGAAGGAAGAGTTGTGAAAGAAGGAATATGCACGACAAAAGAAGTAGCATGACAGAAGGAAGGGATGTGACAAGGAAATATGTGACGGAATTCCATTACCAGAAGGTGTGCAAATGGCATAATGGTTGGAAAATGACAGTAAGGGAAAACGACTAGAATTGGATAGACCATAACAATCATAGGTATTAGTTCGGCTAGAGCTACCGGAAGCCACACGTATGAATATATTGTTGTAATTCAATCTGTTAGCGCCTATTATTAGGTGTCACTAGAATAGGAAATATAGCATGTTGGCTATGTATAGGAAGTCGGCTGAGAAAGTGACAGGTAATGAGTCTTTAAAGAGTCTTTAAATGAGGATATAAAGAAAAGAAACAAAGTTGTATGCAGGTTAGACTATCATTAGAATCTCGTGATACTCTCATGAGACTCTCATGAGCTTCTCTGTTGTTAGTTGTTGATTGTTGTTAGACTGCTAGTAACTCTATATTTGCTGTTTGATAGAGGTAGTTGAGTGCATTTGAGTTGAAGAATATGCAGCTGAGTGTGCATAAGTGTAGGAAAGGTTGAGTCGATCTAGGATGTGTGTGGATCGTTATTAGAGTTGAGTAGGAAGAGAGCAGAGGAGAAGACCAGAGAGCATGAGAGGAAGAAAGAATCTGTAAAGTTGAAGAAGAAGATCTAGAGCAGAGTTTGTAGCTTAGTGCTCATATGAAAGGTGCATATATTTCTCAGGCCAAATGAAGATCACCTTTGTGATTTTTTCTTGGATGGGTTTCCATGTTAGCTTCTGTATATTTGTGTGTATGCTTGAATGTGTTTGATTTATCTGTATAAATGTTGTAGTGAATGAATGCTTATAAGTTTGATCATGAATGAATATATGTATATCAGTCACATTATTATCAGTTAAATGCACTTATGTTGCACATGGGTTGGCGTTAGAATCGTTGCACATGAATAGTTGAGTTAAGATATAACTCTTTATAATAAGAAGAAGTAATACAACCTCAGGATTCAGGCTTCATTGAGCACCTTGGTATGCGACTGAGGTACCATAGATCCCCCACCCAACTGCGGAAACATGGTTCTTGCAATTACCCAATAAGGAACGAGAGAAATCTCGGGTGAGACTGCATCTGCATCATAGGTGTTAACGACTAGT
This sequence comes from Pseudotsuga menziesii, assembly GCA_001517045.1. Taxonomy (NCBI): domain Eukaryota; kingdom Viridiplantae; phylum Streptophyta; class Pinopsida; order Pinales; family Pinaceae; genus Pseudotsuga; species Pseudotsuga menziesii. The sequence continues at coordinate 405,879 of LPNX011042699.1, read as the reverse complement.
ATTTTCTCTATTGGATCGATATCTTGGGCTTTATTATGCTAAGCAGAAGGGATTGAACCTGGGTCGGGATCCCGAGAGGAGGGACAACAAATCCAACAACACATTTTTACGAAGGTTGGTCCTAGATTTCCTTGAATCCTTGAGTTTTTCTTATGATCTTCAATCTAAGAACCTGTGAAAAAACTCCAATACCTTCCTCAAAACATTTGGATCCAAAAATAATGTTGAATTTCACATAAAACGTAGAAATTCTATATCTAATCTAATGAGCATCAACATATAACCAAATTTCAGACATGAATGAACACAATTGTTAGGGAAAGGAAAGATGTCAATTCTTTATTAATGAATGGAAACAAGTAAAAGTATACCTTCTTTATACTCAGGCACATCACGAAACCTTGATTCTAGATCTCCTTTCTTCTCTTCTCCAACACACCCAAACAATCTCTAGATCTGCTAGGGATAGGGTATCACATGCACAAAGTAAGAGGGGATGGAGGCATAATTTCTCCAACATAACCTTACTTATCCAAAAATATCCCTTATATGAATCATATCCCTTACTTGTATACTTGAAGGAGATAGTTTCCATCAGGAGAAATTAGTTGTAACCGAAGAGGAAGTTCCCAAAACCACCCAAACTTCCCCAAATTTCAAGATTTTTTAATATTTTTTGGCATTTTTTTAGGCATGCGATGGTGGGAAAGGGGAAAAATATGTGTCACACACCCTTGGGACACTATCAACATGTTGTTTCAAGAGAAAAACGTTGGTGGACTATGTGTAAAGGGCATTTTGGGGTTATGTCTTTTTTTGGGGATTTTTTAGAGGTTTTTGGGGCTCCAACTGTGGAAAAAAGTTCCCTAATTGTTGAGTAATCATCGAATATGTCAATACCATACTAATAAGCACCAAAATAATTCTCTTCCATCCATAGTGTCCTTTGGGTGAGAAACAGTAGGCTTCATGAAATTTTGTCATGAAAGTGTTGTCATGAGAGCAACATCATGAAAGTGTCGCCACTAATGGAGAAGTATTGATTTAGGCTATAACAATATCCCTACATGGATATTATGTTCAACCTATTTAATATTCTTCTAATATGGAATGGATAATGGATTATGCTGCATCTAACCATATGTCTGATACAACTTCTTTATTTAACACTTATGACGTTAAAAAACACAGAACACAGAAAATATATATAAGTGATGGTAAACATATTTTAGTTTTAGGATTTGGTAATGCTAATGTTCCTAATGGTACTTTGGAATATGTGTTTCATGTTTAAGGAATTCCCATCAACTTACTTTCTATTCATTGTGCATGTTAGAAAGGTTATAAATTTGAAGCTTATCTTGATAAATATGTGTTAAAAGGTATCAAAAACAACTTCAAAATTGTTTCTTCTAGTCCTGTCGATCCTAATGTTGGATTATATAAGCTTATTGGTTTTAATTCAAGTAACAGTCAACCCTTTTATTCCTATGTTTCTCATGTTGATGAACATAGTAAATAATGGAATGAAAGAATATGTCACTTGAATTATGGTAAAATGCAAATGATGTCTAAAATGGTACGTGGATTACCTTCAATTTCTTCCACTAAAGGTATTTGTGAAAGTTGTGTTCTTGGTAAACATCATAAGGAAATGTTTTATGAAGGAAAATCTTAGCGTACTGAAGAACCATTACAACTAATTCATGGTGATACTTATGGTCCTTTTAAAAATCCTCCTTTGTCTCATGCAGACTATTTTCTTACTTTTAATGATGACTTTAGTTGTGAATCTTGGATATATTTTTTCAAGCATAAAAGTGAAACCTTTGGTATATTTCAAGATTTTAAATCCATGGTTGAAAATTAATATGGTAAAAGTATTAATACTTTGAGAACTGATAATGGAGACCGGGGGAAATTAACTAAAAATGAATTTAATGCATATTTATCTAAGCATGGAATTCAACATAAAAAAATATGCATGAAATGAAAGGAAGAATAGGACTTTGGTTGAAATGCATGGAAGTCTGTTGAACCTCATGTTATCTTGAATTTTCCTTCATCTTTTGTTTCTCTTATATCTATTACCCTCAAGTTACCCCTTCCTCTACTTATATTCCTACCCTTGATCCTATTTCACCTTCTTCATCAAGCACTCTACGTAAATATCCTGAAGATATTAGTGTGGTTCCTACCTCTACTCCTCTTCCTGTTTGGTTCCGAAAAACTCTTGTATCCACAAGTTTTGAGGTTGGTATTCCTTCCAATAATCATCAAGATAGATCTGAATTTACTCTTATGACTAAAGTAATGGCCATAAATGATCCCTCTACCTATGCTCAAGCCAAAGATAAACCTAAATGGGAGAAAGCAATGATTGTTGAGTATAACTCGTTAATGAAAAACAAGACAGAACTCTTGTACCTATTCCTCCTCGAAATAATTTAGTTGGATGTAAGTCGATATATAAAACAAATTTTATTGTAGAAGGACATATTGGAAAACATAAGGCTCAGTTAGTAACAAAATGATTTTCTCAACAAGAAGGTATTGATTATATTGAAACTTTTTCTTTGATTGCTAAAATGAACACAATAAGAACTATTATTTCTCTTGGCGCATCTTAATAATGGGAAATACACAAAATGGGTGTCAAGAGTGCATTTTTTAATGGTGATCTTCGTGAAGGAATATATATGAAATAACCTCCTGCTTTTATTACTACTGGCACTTCAAGTTTTGTATTCAAATTGAACAAGCCTTTATATAGTCTTAAAGAGGCACCTAGAGCTTGGTATGAAAAAATTGATACTCGTTTCTTGAAGAATGATGTTAAGTGGTGTATATCTGATCCAAATTTGTATGTTAAGAACTTTGAAGATGATTTACTCATTGTGGTACTTTATGTGGATGATATTATTCTTACTGGAAGTCATCTTACATTATGCAGGAAATGGAAAATAATCTTAAAAAACAATTTGTAATTACCAAATTAGGCATGTTGTATTAATTTTTGGGTCTAAAGATTTGGCATATGGTTGATGGTTTATTCCTTTCTCGGCATAAGTATACTACGTATTTAATTGCTCAGTTTCATATGAGTGATTGTAAGCCTTCTCCTGCACCATTTCAGTCTGATGTGAAGTTCATTGTTGATTGTAATATTCCTTTTGTTGATGACAATTTGTATCGTCAAGTTTTGGGGAGTTTGATATATTTGACATACAACATTCTTGGTCTCTTTTTTGAAATCAGCATGGTTTCTAGGTTTATGCAAAATCCTCATGAAAGTGATTGGACTTAAGCAGCAAAGAGAATTATCAAATATTTACATGGGACAATGCATTATGGTTTTTTCTACTCTAGAAGGGTTATAGTTTCACTTCTTGGTTATACAGATTCTGATTGGGTAAGGGGTGCTTAAGATAGAAGGTCTACTACAATGTACATATTTCATCTTGGTTCAAGTTTGATTTCATGGTCCAGTAAGAAGTTGAGAACTATTTCTCTTTCTTCTTGTGAAGTAGAGTACAAGGAAACTAAGGAAGTAGCTAAAGAAGAAGTGTGGATCTGACATGTTCTTACAAAGCTTGGACTAGTTTAGAAGTCTCCTTGTGTACAATCAAAGCGCAATCCATCTTGTGTACAATCTAGGGTATCACCCCAGGACTAAACACGTTGACTTAGATACTCAATACATTCAAGATCTTGTTGTAGATGGTGTTATTTGTTTCAAGTGTTGTCCCATAGAAAAGAAATCAATTGATATCTTCACCAAGGCCATGCAGAAGTGAAGTTTGTATATCTTCGAAGTTTGTTGGCCATGCGGGAATTTTTCATCAAGGGGGGGTGTTAATGTAATTAAGTCTTCCTCTCTATATGTGTTGTTCTCCCTAGTCATCAATAAGGGGGAGTGTTGGAATATGTAATTTTAATATTACATGTGTAATGATGTCTAGTATGATGTTGTAAGATTCCTTATCTAGTATTGGAAGGCATAAATAACTCTAATCTTATGTATATGGAGTTATCCCACATGCATCACAAAGTAATATGCTCATATTACCATTCATTATATAAAGAGGTGGAAAATCATTTATCCCACATATATTTTTGGATGTTGTTCTTCCATACCTCCAGCTATATAATAGATGTGAAGGAGACCCTTTGGGGCATGAAATTCATATGCTATGTATTGCATTGTAATTTTATTGTAAAGTTGTGAAGCATATGTGGAGTGGAGCTCAAGTGTAAGATTGGAGATTTATAAAGAATAAGAAGACAACACCTTCTCGTGGATGTTTCCCTATTTGGTGTCTTACCACTAAATCTGTGTATTGTTATTTTCTCTTATATCTTGTTTCTTACATGATTAGTTACTTATATGGATAGAAAGCTAGACTAGTAGATTCTTCATTTGCATGTTAGTAAACATATTGTTATATGTTCATGTGTATTCCCAATAACCTAACAAAGATAGCATAAGAGACAATAGTACGCACTATGTATAACAATGTAAACATGGATCACAAATCCAATATAAATAATAAATATAGGTTACACAATAAATCTTTAAAAAACAGGAGATCCTTCTCCAATTACCCCAAGACATCCATATAATCATTTCGTATGTTCCTCAACAATAACTACATTACCTTTATATATGCATATCCACTTATTGCACATGATGCCCCTTAATTAGGCCAACCATGTTACATATGCATTTATCTCCCATATATTCCTGTGGAAATTAATCCCAGGCTTAGAACAATTGAACTCACAAAAATTGCTTGAAAACATGCATAGGTTCACTCAAAATGGAGACTGGAAATAGTGCATAACATAAAATTTGATTGAATAAGTTTACACCAGAAAAAATTATGAAAAAATAGGCTGTCCAAATATATAATTACATCACATATTCGAATGCATAAATATGCCATTCGAATGAGCACAAAAGCAGGATTACTAAACTAGTCAAATCCCCCATAGGTGTATAAATCACTTTCCAAATCTGTCAATATGCTCACGAATTGGATGAATGAGTTGTTACAGCTGATAAGTGAAGGAAAGTGGAAAAACTCATGCTTTTAGGAGAGAAAAATATGGAGGGTGAGTTGTGACAAAAACTAGGCAGTTGCCTTAGACTAGCTTTCACCTTTTGCCTTAAAAGTTGTTGAAAAAGTGGGAAACTCTAGATAAGGAAAGAATGCACACTTACTAAACTGGGAATTCTGATGGGTTGTCAGAATCTTATCCATAATATTTCCAAAGCACTCCTGGAGGAATTTTAGGAAACTTTGACCAAAAAATGCAAGTGGATGCCAACTAGCTAGTGTAGGACCTAGGAATTTAACCAAAATGATGAAATTTATATCCTACGTATGGGAACTGGTTTTGATTATTATAACACCCCCTATTAAGCATGAATTATGTAAAATATCATAAATATATGGCCTAGCAACAAGGCTTAGTCACCCTTTACATACTACTTGTCCATACAAAACAAGGAAATACGAAAAACCACAAAGGGGAAAACCCTCTCTTAAACATGGGCATGAACAAAATTGTATGAAATATTGTCTTGAATCAGTATTCACCTCATGATCATCTATCCCCAGTAGTTATTTTAGATTGTTGAAAGTATTCTCAGAAAACACCTTGGTGAAGAGGTCTGTAACTTGCTCAAATGATGTGCAATAAAGCAGAGCAATGACCCCATCATGCACAAGCCCTATGATGTAATGCATATGGATCTATATGTGTTTGGATCGATGCCTCAATACTGGATCAGTTGAGATTTGAATGGTACTTTGATTGTCACAATAGATGACTGTAGAATTCTCATATTCGATCCCAAAATCTCTAAGTGTTCCCTACAACCACAAGCATTGAGTTGTTGCATTCACATCTCCTCTGTATTATGCATCTGTAGATTAAAGTGCAATGGCACTTTGATTTTTACTTAACTAGTTGATCGATCCATCTGCAAGCATAAACACATATCCAAAAGTTGATTTTCTATCAGTGTTATCACCTTCCCAATCAGAGTCAGTAAAACCAACTAACTCTAGGTCAAATTTTGTAACATAGTGAATCCCATGAGTTCTTGTTCCTTGTAAAAAGTTCATGATCCTTTTTGTTGCCCTCAAATGGATGTCATGAGGTTGATCCATGTGTCTAGAAGACACACTCACTACATAATATATATCGGTTTGAGTATGAGTCAAATAAAGAAGACAACCAACCAGTTTCCTATACATGGTGTTGTTTACCAATGGAGTGGACTACGTTTCTTCAAGCTTGACTCCTGAAGGGAGAGTTTCCTTACCCTCACAAGTTGCTGTGTGTAGTTATCATTCACGATTTTGGGCCCTGGACGTTTTCCCCATCATCAGAAATCCACGTTGGGATCTCTCTCAAACAAATGGAAGTTTGTTGTGTGTGAATTTCGATTTTGGATTTGTTGTATGTGTGTTTTTACCTCACGTGGACAGTCATTCTTCACTCTCCTCAGGTTGAGAATTTCATTTTGGGTGATGATCTATGGTTGGGTTTCTTCCCCAACATTTTTGTTGCATTTCTCCACCATTTTCCAAGCCGAAAATCGATTTTGGCTCCTGGGGTTGTTTTACCCACTTACCATTTCTGATTTTAGCTTACAGGGCATTTTTGTCCATGCCTAGCATTGTAATTATTGTGTATTGTAATCATTTTTGGCCACGTTAGGGCCAAAACGTCCATGGGATACGATTTTCTGTTAGTGGGTTGTTCTTACCCTCCTTGGCAATTAATTTTGAGGCTGAACTGTTTTCCTCAACCTAGAAATGGGGTATATTGTTGTGTATGCAATTGGTCTTTGGACTATGTAGGAGTGGAAAGGATTTTGCTTGACAAACCTATTGTTTTGTAGGAGCCTCATAGATAGAGCTAGAGGAATGGCTCTCTTCTCCACACTTCCTGAATAGCACTGGAAGGGAATTCATGGCCTAATGGACTGTGCAGCAGAGAAGGGAATGATTCCTTGTGTTGGGTGTGTGTAGATGCCTTAGGATTCAAGCTAGTTCTGGTGTAGGCACCCTTAGCTCTTCAATGAGCCCACTAGCTTAGCAGACAATGCTTACATCTCCTGATAACCTGATAAACCCAACTTGTTAGCTTGGTTATGTGTTGTTGTGTACTCCTGGCCTGATAAACCCAATCATGTTGGCTTGGCTAAGTCTTGACATATATTTGGCTATGTGTGAGCCTACTTAGTTTCCTTATTCCTTGTGGGACTCATGCCTAGCTCAGGGGTGGCAGTGTTGCTGAGAGATTAAGGAGCACACTGGCCTATGGTTGGGTGGAACGTTGCAGCGACATAGTTGGTTATGAGGCGTTCTTCTTCATAAGATAAGTATTCGTGTGCTTAAATCCCTACAATTACATTTGATCATGAATTACAATGAACATGCTGAATGCTTGAATGTATGGTTTTGCTTCCGTTGTATGGTAATAATGTATGCATGTTTTAGTTCAAAGCATTTCAATTTTTATTATTATGTACATGGGGCTGGTTGCCCAGATAGTAAGCATTATGGTAGCGTCCTCTTCACTGGTTGAAGGGTCGGTGAAGTTAAAGTGTGGTATCAGAGCACACATTGCAGCATGGGGCAATGACAGAGGCAGGTTACCCTCTGCCCAGCAGAGGAAAAATGTGAAAATCAGGGAGAATTTCAAATTTTCAAAAAAAATTATAAGTATGGGAAATATCGAATGACTAAAGTTGAGTCCATCCGATACGTCGGATTACTTAAGCTGATTCCATTCGATAAAGAAACCAAGCAGAGAGAAAACTTTGAAATTTTCCTAAGTTTGGAATTTTTTTGAAGGTCGCGGCTAGGAGGAGCCGAAGGTCTCGGCTGGGGGGAGTCGAAGGTCTCGGCTAGGTGGAGCCAAAGGTCTCGGCTAGGCAAAGCTGAGGTTTCATCAAGGCTCGCCAGAAGGGATCTAACACGGTGGCAGAAAGAGGAAGAGGAGAAGAAAGTTATCCGAGATGCTCTCGGGAGAAGCTCTCCGAGGCATCTCGGATAACTTTCCGATGTCTCTTGGAAAAACATTTCGATGGCTCTCAAGAGAATCTCTCCGAGGCATCTCGAATGACTTTCCAATGTCTCTCGAAAAATGTTTTCTGATGGCTCTCGAGAGAAGCTATCTGAGGCATCTCGGATAACTTTCCAATGTTTCTAGAAAAAAGTTTTTCGATGGCTCTTGGGGGAAGCTCTCCGAGGAATCTCGGAAGATCGACCCGATATGGCATCAAATGACAGAGGAAGATCGACCCGATATGACGATGGAATATAGAGGAATATTGATCTGATATGGCATCGAAAGGGAAATGAAGATCGATCCTCCGAAGCATTGGGTGAAAAACCTGAAGTTTTGCCAATCGGATGGGAAAAGCCAAGCTTCCAGAAACAGATTTCAGCAGTTTTTTAGTGGAAAAGTAGGATTTCAGTGGGATTTAGAGGTGCTAAAATGGTGAAAAATGGCAGCAATCTTATGCGCCATATTGAAAAAGAAAATTCAATGATTTGACAAAGTTGTTAATGTATGATGTTCCAATGCAGGTAAGTAATTATGAATTCATGAGATTGTTATGCAGCTAACAGTTGTGTTTATTAACACATTTTGCAGAATTGTAGTCACCTTCAAAGGCAACATTCCACATAGAGCAGTTTCAAAATTTTTGTTATTGGTTGGGCCAAGATGAGAATCATATGACATGAATGATGCACATGACCCCTATGAGTTTGAGGAAGATGTTATGGGAGAAAATGTCAGAGTTGGAAATGACAAAGTTGTCAATATATGATGTTCCAATGCAGGTGAGTAATTATGAATTCATGAGATTGTTATGTAGCTAATAGTTGTGTTTATTAACACATTTTGTGGAATTATAGTCACCTTCAAAGGCAACATTCCACATAGAGCAGTTTCAAAAATTTCGTTCTTGGTTGGGCCAAGATGAGAATCGACGACATGAATGATGCACATGACCCCTATGAGTTTGAGGAAGATGCTATGGGAGAAAATGTCAGAGTTGGAAATGATGAGACAGAGTTCAATGGGAGAAGATTTCAAGATACTCCCCCAAATTTTGCAGCCACCATGAGGAGCCTAAGGGTGGATTTACAAAGTTTCAGAGAAGACAATGAAAGGATGCTTAAGGCTCAAGAAGATCATAATAAGATAAATGCAGCTATACTATAGAGTTTGACAGACATCCAAGGACAGGTAAACTCTGGGCATCAGACAGCTAATCCTGAAAGAAGCAAGAGTAGCACCAGGGGAGATTCCCGTAAAAGGTCCCATGTCTCCAGGAGGGCTTCTAGGGACAGGAGGAATACTCTAGAATGGCCTACCAGTGGGTCATCTGATTCTGAAAAACCCAGTGGGGATTCAATCTCTCCATCTCGTAGGAGTAAGAGGAAAAGACGTTACAAGAACAATTCACGAGATGAATTAAAAAAGGTAAGGCCTCCTACTTTTAATGCTGAGGTCAAGACTGGTCAAGAAGCTGAGGCTTGGCTTCTTGGGATGAGGAAGTATTTCCAAGTTCAAGACTACTCCGGAAATATGAAAGCAAGGGTAGCTATATTCAATTTGACTGGAAGAGCATCCATATGGTGGGAAAACCACAGACAAGTAAAGAAGGTTAATGAAATAAGAATTGTGTGGAAACAATTCAAAAAAAAATTCAAGCAGAAGTACCTCTCTGACAGGTACTATGATGATAAGATTAAAGAATTCCATGAGCTGAGATTGGGACAACAGACCACAGAAGAGTATGCAAATAAGTTCTTGGAACTATTGAGGTATGCCAGGTACATCAAAGATGAAAAAGTGAAGATCCAGCGTTTCCTAAGTGGATTGCCTTAGTCTTACAAAGACAGAATTGAGTTTTATGAACCTAGAACTCTTGAAGAAGCAATAAGGAAGGATAAGTATTGCTATGAGCAAAGCAAAGGTAAACATAATTATCATAAGACATGGAAAGACAAAAAGAATGAGAAGTCTAGCCAAAGGAAGAAAGGTTTCAAACCTTCTAACTTCAAGAATCAGCAGAAGCAACCATCACAAGCTGAGAAGAAGCCAGCCAGAGCGATGGGAGAAAAGCCTAGAGATCCATAGCAGAATAGGGAACCACTCCAATGTTGGAAATGTGGAGGACCCCACATGCGCAGGACTTGTCCACTCGAGAATGAGAGTTCAAGGCCGGCTTACAACATTCAAGAAGCAGAAACCAGAAATAGTGGGTCAAGTAGCAAGGGTCATCCCTAGGATTTATGAAAAACTGGAGGACTGCCAGGAAGATCACCAATCAATTGGAGTTGAAGTTGCAGGTAAGATTGTTGAGCAATCTGTTTCTATTTTGATTGACCCCAGTTCTACTCATAGTTACATTACCCCTAAAGTAGTGGATATTTGTGCTTTTAAGAAAGTAAAGCATATCAAATCTTGGTTAGTTCAACTAGCCACTGGAACTAAGAGAAAGGTTAGTGAAGTGGTAGAGAAAAGTCCATTGGTCATGAATGGATTGGTCACTTGTGTAGATCTTAATGTTCTACCACTTGGTTACTATGATGTTCTCTTTGGAATGGATTGGTTAGAAGCTCACAGGGTAAAGCTTGACTATTATAATAAGGCATTTGAGTGCTTGGATGAAGAAGGAAACTCAAGGATTGTGAAAGGCATTCCAAAGGTGATTTATGTGAGGCAAATTTCAGCAATGCAGTTGAAGAAGTTCTGTAGGAAAGGTTGTCAGTTGTATGCAACTCATATTTTGGAGGCAACAGAGAATGAAAATCCTAGGTTGGAAGACTTTCATGTGTTGCAGGAATTCAGGGATGTGTTTCCTGATGAGATTCTAGGGCTTCCTCCAAAGAGGGACATTGATTTCACAATTGAACTTATTCCAGGAGCAGCACCAGTGTCCAAGACACCCTACAGAATGAGTACACATGAGATGCTAGAGTTGAAGATGCAACTACAGGAGTTGTTGGAGAAGAAGTATATTAGGCCGAGTGTGTCTCCGTGGGGAGCATCAGTTATGTTTGTAAAGAAGAAAGATGGTACACTCAGGTTGTGTATTGATTACAGACAATTGAACAAGGTTACTGGAAGAATAAATACCCATTGCCTAGTATTGATGACCTCTTTGACCAAATGAGAGGACCAAAGGTATTTTCCAAGATTGACTTGAGGTCTGGTTACCATCAGGTAAGAATCAAGGATGAAGACATTCATAAGACAACATTTAGAACAAGATATGGACATTACAAGTTTGTAGTGGTACCATTTGGTCTCACAAATGCACTAGCTACATTTATGTGCCTTATGAATAGTGTCTTCAGCAGGTATTTAGACAATTTTTTTCTTGTTTTCCTTGATGACATTCTTATTTATTCTAAGAATGAGGAAGAGCATGAAGAGCATTTGAGATTGACATTGCAATTGCTCAGGGAGTATCAGTTGTATGCAAAGCTAAGCAAGTGTGACTTCTATAGAGATAGAATTCAATATTTGGGTCACATTATCTCAGAAGAGGGTATATCTATGGACCCTGAAAAGATTGAAGCCATTATGAATTGGCCTACTCCAAGAAATGTGACAGATGTAAGATCTTTTATGGGACTTGCAGGATACTACAGGAGATTCATTGAAGGATTCTCCAAAGTTGCACATGCCATCACTTCTTTTCAAAAGAAGGGGATAAAGTTTGAATGGACATCGAGGTGTGAAGAAAGCTTCCAACAGTTGAAGAATATTCTCACCAGTGCACCAGTATTGAAAGTTGCAGACCCAGAGAAATATTTTGTGGTGTGTATTGATGCATGCAGACAAGGGCTTGGAGGAGTCCTTATGCAAGACAACCACCTGATATGTTATGAGTCAAGAAAGATGAAGGAGCATGAGAAGAACTATGCCACTCATGATCTAGAAATTGCAGCCATAGTACATGCTCTCAAGATGTGAAGCATTACTTGATGGGAAGAAGGTTTGAGTTAAGGACAGACCATTGTGGTCTGAAGTATTTGTTTGATCAGCCTATTCTAAATGCTAGTCAAGCGAGATGGTTGGAGTTTTTATGTGAGTTTGATTTTGAAATCAAGCACATAAAAGGAAAAGAGAACAAGGTAGTTGATGTGCTCAGCAGGAAGGTGCAGGAAATGCATGTGGCATCTCTTAGTATTTTCCAATCATATTTGAGGCAGCAAATTGTTAGTCATACTGCTGAAGATGAAATGTATGTGCAGGTAAAAGACAAATTGCAGCAGCAAAGTATTGAGAAGAGCTACGAGGGATATAAATTGGAAGAAGATGGACTTATTACATATAAAGGCAAAATTTATATTCCAAATGTAGCAGATATAAGGAGAGTTGTTATGGATGAAATCCATCAAGCTCCATATTCTAGTCACCCAGGATATGAGAAGACAATTGCTACAACTATAAAGCAGTACTTTTGGCCATGAATGAAAAAGGACATGGCTGAATATATTTCGAGGTGCATGAAATGTCAGCAAGTGAAGGTCGAGCATCAACACCCAATAGGTTTGTTGCAGCCTTTACTATTTCTAGAATGGAAATGTGAATTTATTTCCATGGATTTTATTACAGGATTTCCAATGACTTGGAGACAATATGATTCCATCATGGTTGTGGTAGACAAGTTGACGAAGGTAGCACATTTCATACCGGTTAAGTCTATGCATAAGACTGATGACATTGCAAAGATCTTCATGAAGGAGATTTTCAAATTGCATGGATTGCCTAAGGAAATAGTCTCTAACAAAGATGTCAATTTCACTTCCAATTTTTGGAAGGGGTTGTTCGCAGATTTGGGTACAAAGTTGAATTTCAGCACTGCTTACCATCCTCAAACTGATGGTCAGACAAAGAGGGTCAATCAAGTGCTTGAATACATGCTTTGCATGTATGTGATGGATAAACCAACCAAGTGGGAATATTACTTACACTTGGTAGAGTTTGCTTAGAATAATGGACAGCAAGCATCCTTGGGGATGAGCCCGTATGAAGCTTTGTATGGAAGAAGGTGTAGGACACCAATGACTAGGGATAATCTAGTGAACAGGGCTGTGATTGGTCCATAATTGGTCAAGGACATGGAGCAAGAGGTTGTAAAGATTAGGCAGAATCTGAAAGCAGCCCAGGACAGACAGAAAAGCTATGCAAATAAGCATAGGGTGAATAGATTGTTCAGTGTTGGGGATCATGTTTACCTCAAAGTGAGGGCAAAGAAGAGTTCCTTGAAGCTTGGAAGTTGTGCCAAGCTGTCACCAAGATATTGTGGGTCGTTAGAAGTGCTTGAAAGAATAGGGCCAATTGCATATAGACTTGCATTTCCTGCTAGTACTAGAGNATGTACATGATCCTAACCATGTGATAAATTGGGATGTGATTCAGGTGGAACCCGAGGGAGAGTTCCAAATTGAGCCAATGCGCATCCTCAACAGGAAGGTCACAATGCTCTGAAATCGAGCCATAGGGTAGGTAAAGGTGCAATGGGAGTACTAAGGTCTTGAAAAGGCTACATGGGAGTTGGAGGATGCCATGCGATTGGCACATCCATTTTTGTTCAATTCTGTGGAACATTGAGGCGGTACCAGTGTAGCATTTTGTTCAATTTTGTAAAGCACTGAGGACAGTGTTGTTGAAGGGGGAAGGGAATGTAAGACCCTGGTTTTGACCCCGTTTGCATTAAAAATGTATATGATGTGTATATTGTAATTAATCGTGGTGCGAAGCTAAAGGAAAAAGGCCCACCATCGATTTAATGTTTTATGTTCCGGCGATTAAAATCGTTGCGATGGTATATCGTGCTATTTGGCACATTATAATTTTGGCATCATGTAAATATGCATTTTAATTAAAAATAACCACAACCAGCTAAGTCAATGCAACCATAATGAAAAGGGCATGATTTTCCTAAGGAATAGGGAGGAAAATTATTTAAACCTTTAGGCCAATGGGGAGAAGCCAAATGTCAAAGGGAGAACCCATCAAACCCTCAAGTGGGAAGAGTATGGGAAGAAATGCGAATTGGGCAGAGGACCCATTTTTGAAAAATGTGTTCTAAATTCCTTGGCAAGGAAAATGCCCAAAAACGTATGCAATTCTGCAATACACCCACATTCTTCATTTTTCCTCATGCAGAGAATGGGGAGAGTTGCCTTACCCTCACGAGTTGCCGTGTGTAGTTCTCATTCATAATTTTGGACCCTGGACATTTTCCCCATCATCGAAAATCCACGTTGGGCTCTCTCTCAAACAAATGGAAGTTTGCTTTGTGTGAATTTTGATTTTGGATTTGTTGTATGTGTGTTTTTACCTCATGTGGACATTCGTTCTTCACTCTCCTCAGGCTGAGAATTTCATTTTGGGTGATGATCTGTGGTTGGGTTTCTTCCCCAACATTTTTGTTGCATTTCTCCACCGTTTTCCAAGCTGAAAACCGATTTTGGCTCCTGGCGCTGTTTTACCCACTTACCATTTCTGATTTTAGCTTACAGGACATTTTTGTCCATGCCCAACATTGTAATTATTTTGTATTGTATTCATTTTTTGCCACGTTAGGGCCAAAACATCCCTAGGATATGATTTGTTGTTAGTGGGTTGTTCTTACCCTACTTGGCAATTAATTTTGTGGCTGAACTGTTCTCCTCAACCGCCCCCCCCACCGTCTCTGCGGTACTCACAACCTCCGCACACCAGGGCTCTACTTGTCAGAGTTCATCTTCAATATGCCTTTTTCACATATGAGCATTTTAATTGAAAGTTGCAATGATAACAGAAACCTACCTCTTGGTCCTTTGAAGAACTCCCTTTCCGCGTCGTTGTAAGACTTGATTGTGTCGACTGTGAACTTAGTGATGTAGCCTTCCAAGATGTTGTCAACTCAGACTTCGAAAACCCTTGAGGCTCTTTTATCTATCTCCTGCAACTGCTGGATCAGCTTTGGGGTCCATCAAGTGGGCTTGGCTCCTAGAAAATATGTCTTTCGATAGGTCAATCGTGCCAACCACTCGTACAATATGATCGAAAACTCAGAAAAGAAGGACTTGTGTAGATCAGAATACAGGTGCCTTTCCAACCACTTCTGTGTTTTTACTCCTTGGTTCTAATTCTCTTCTACAACAAATTCTCATGCCTTCTGGTCAAACCAGTCTTGAGTCTCTGATCTCGTTGGATGCCACAACATGTCCTCCTTTTGCACGCACTATGGTCCCGACAACGAAACCATTTGTTGACATGGATCCGTCAACATGGATTCACTCTCTGTTGACACCCTTAACACAACCATATCCTTGAGCACCAGCCCAGACAGGTTTTACCCTGTCTAGCAACACCTACAAAGAAGATGAGGTCTCACCCGAGATGTTCGAGGGAGAAATTTCAGAACCAAATTTCTGCAGCAATAAGGAGAGGTGCACATCTATTGTTAAACTATCGCAACATTACTTAGCATATTCATGCATTGGTTCATACATTGATAGATCCATTCGTAAGATCACAACAACATGTTCAGATCGCAACATATAATAAACACATAAAAATATATACCAACATAACATCATTCATAACAAGAAAGCATCGCATCATTCAAAAATGAACATCATAATGCATTATTCATCCACATCACATTGCTAGAAGACAGGAAAACATGAAAAAGTAAAAGACATAGTGTTTCTCTCAATTTTCCGTCATGTTATATTGACTTCGCAGCAAAACACAGTTCCACTCTTGCAATGGTTCGATTTCAAGACTCCCAGCTCTAAAAGCTCCTTTCACATTTACAATCCTACATCTATTTATAGGGTTGCACCTTTAAATTGGTGGTCCACTTAAGTCGACTTTCTAACTACTTGGACCAAAATCTACAAAACAATGACCAAAAACTACAAAACATGACCAAAATATACAAAATATGGCCAATCTTCCTTGCGCGCCATCTTCCTCCTTGCGCAACAACTTTGACTTTGCGCAATATCCTTGATGATGTGCAACTATTTATCTCCAAAACTACCTGCCAACAGTTTAGGCCATTTTATTTTTTACAAGCAAATTCAATAATGGAAAAAAAACTTTGAAACAAGGAGGTGACACTAAAATGGGGAGATAGTAAATGCTATATGAAGGGTTATAGTATGAATAATATGTGGAAATGAGGCATTTAACTATGAGAGGTTAGGGGATTTTATTTTTCATGATTTGGTTTTCTTTTATGTGGATAGTTTAAGAAGTCAAACCAAGGGAGGCCATGTGAGGATATGGATTAAAAAATTGATAACTTATGAGTGTAAATGGATAAGGTAAGTTGCATTCAAGAATTCATGGGCAAGGCCATCTATCAAAGTATGAGGTAATGGGGGTGATGAGCATGAGTTACCTATGATGTGATTGAGCCAATTCAAATAATACAATGCCAACTTTTCCTTGTACCATATTGAGCATTCTAAGATAGTAGCTACAACTTATAACATCTTGAGTGTTGAATAATAAACCACCATATGTCCATTGTTAGCAACAATAAGCACAAATCATAGAATATTCAATAAAATTCAAATACTCTCCAAGTGGTGGAAACCCAAGATGATGACAAGCTAGCTAAATCCCTAGGCTAAGGGTGGTGGACTAAAATACTTGGAACAATTTTTTTATATCTGGGCTTCACATTTTTAAGCAATTTTTTTGAAAAAATAGGGTATCCTAGAAGCATTTTGTTGCTCATATTCAATGACCAACATAGTGGTTAACACATGCTAACTAATAAACATACATTGCTTACAATAGTGTGCTAGCATAATAAGAACTCTTGTTTTGTAGACTAGTAGCATAGAATTTGGCTAATCATTAGATAAAAATCAACATAATGTTCACAGAACTAATAAAATGAAGAGTGTGATAATCATGAAAAAATCACAATGCCATTAAAAAGGGGGTGAGTTAGATGAGATGCAAGATATACTCAACAAAGGTGGCGAAGCAACATAAATAAAAGAAAGAAAGAAAGAAATAAAGAACGATGATATTTTATCACTTTCATCATCATTCAAACTTGCAAGAATTGAACTTGGAATGGGTATATGATCATTTCATTCATAATCAGCCATATGTGTAACATTCACACCACCAACTAACTATATGTGTAATAATAATAGAGGTCAGCACATGAATCTCTTAATGGGATATTTGGGATTCTGCTATGCAATATATACTCAACAAAGGTGGCAAAGCAACATAAATAAAAAAATAAAGAAAGAAAGAGAGAGAATATTTGATCACTTTCATCATCATTCAAACTTGCAAGAATTGAACTTGGAATGGGTATATGATCCTTTCATTCATAATCAGCCACATGCGTAACATTCACATCACCAACTAACTATGTATGTAATAATAATAGATGTCGACACATGAATCTATTAATGGGATATTTGGGACTCTGCTTGGAAGAAAGGTGTGTAAGTTCATAAATCAAATTGAGAAAATGTATATCATGCAAACTATGAGAAGTTATTAGGAAATGAAAAAATAAAGTGAAATGGAAAGAAGAAAGCAAACTTAAGTCAAAAGTGAAAATTGAAGACGAAATGAAAATGACATAAAAATAAGTGAAAGTGAAACAAAACATAATATATTTTCATTTTTATTATATGACTTTTTGTTTTATTTTTTATTTTTTAAGAGAAGGTGGGGGCAATCTACAAACTTTAAAGTGGATGACATTTTCCATAAAAGAATTCATTTATTTTTGGTACCATGAGCTATATCATGGCAGGGAAAAAGGTTATGCATCGAATTCCAACCACCACACCATGCCAACTAATAAGAAATTCAAGACAAGGGGAGGGCTTGACAATATTTAAAAGAATTGGTCACATATTTGCAAAATGTTTCATGTTGCTAGGTCATCATTACATCTCATGTAAAGGGAATTAGTATTCACGTGGATCATGGATTGGGATCAAGATCTTCGCAGGAGTCTTAGGTATTAATTTCAATTGTCACTAACATTGGATTTATATGGTATCATGGTGAGGATGAGAATTGATAGGATCAAGATCATAAGGGACATCATGAGCATAAATAGCATTGGGGTGCATTCTCTCCATGAAATCACGTAACTCCTTTAAGAGGCATTGGTCATAAATAGTCTAGTGACTTTTAAACCATCTTAGTATCATCTTCCTCTAAAACTTCATGTTGATCAATAAATTTTCATCATAAATTAGGCATTATTCAAAATCAAACATATGATCAAGTTGGGGAGCCTCAATGGGGATTCAAGGTTAGCTTAAGAAAAATGATTTAGGTTTTAAGGTTATACTCCTTAACAAAAACATCATGCTTGGATTGTCAATTTTCAAGATTATTCTCCTTATCCTAAAGTATAAATAATTGAATGGGATTTCAAATGGACAAGTATAAATGAACAAGTAATATATAGATTGAACATGCATTGGGTGTGTGAGTAAATCCATAGATTGAATGCATGCTAGGTTCTATGTGCTTGAATATGTGTTAAAAGCTATGCCAAGTCTTAAATGTGTGTGCATTGACATTAGCTAATTGCCTTCATATACTTATGAATTTGTCCCCTCTATCGCATTAATCTCTAAGCAAGCTTGCATGTGAAGTAAGTTGCAAGTAAAAATGAGTTTTATTACAAATTGACTCAAACTTGAAAATTAGATAGAAGCAAACTAGATAGTATGTGTGCTCATTTAAGGAATGATATAATAACCTTACTATGTAAATTAGAACAATCACACAAATTAATGAAATCTAAGTGTGCAAATTGTATAAATGTTTAAGCATGTTGACGATTGAAACAGAAATGTAGTTCACACCTTTGATATTATTGCTTGACAATAACTCTAGGATCTTAATGCATGAATACTCATGTTTTGGTCCTTGAATATATGCAAATTTCAAAATGTTTCAACCACTTTCAATGTTATTATGTTTTTGTATTATGTGCGATGTGATTGAAATTGAACCTAGATACTGATATGCAAGTTGTTTATAAATATGAAGATGAAATGCACTTTATTTAATGTGAATTGTGTAAATGTATCTAAATTATTAATGAGTAATGATTTTAAAATTAAACAATTTTTTAACCTTAAATGCAATTATAAGATAAATGATTATATTAAAATTAATATGCAATTATAAGATAAATTATTATATTAAAATTAATATGCAATTATAAGATAAATAATTATATTAAAATTAATATGTGAAGTAAATTAATTTAATTTTTTTAATGAACTTTGATTCTTCTATTTAGCAACGCTAAATTTTATATAAAAAAAACCTTACTTTTTATATAAACCAAAAAATTTAAAACAAAGATATGCTTATATAAATAGATATGTTTAAATAAATGTAATCTGTGCATTAAAAAAACTTACTTTTTATATAAACCAAAAAATTTAAAACAAAGATATGTTTATATAAATAGATATGTTTATATAAATGTAATTTGTGCATGGTGTACATAATTTGTTTTTATCAAACTCAATAAATCCAAATGTGTTTAAACCTCTTTTCAATTTTATGAAATAATCATATCCAAATGTCCAAATGTGTTTAAATCTCTTTTCAATTTTATGGAATAATCATTAAATCCAAATGTATTTAAATCTCTTTTCACTTTTATGAAAAAATCACTAACATGAAAACAAAAGTAAGCATGATTTTTTTACTATGTGAAATGCGATATGGAAAACGTCAAACGTGTTTAAATCCCTTCTCGCATTCATGAAATAGTCATTAAACCAAGTGCTAAGGAAAACAAAGACAAGCATGATTTGTTTAACTTTGTGTGAGAGGTGATATGGATAGAACTCCAAAAGGACTACACACTTATGCTAAGTTAGATTCCTTTATTCATTTGATGCATGAGAATAAAGTAAAATAAAACAAAACAAAAAATTCATAATAGATGATAAAGAGAATATATATATATATTCTAAATTTATAAACATTAAATATAAATGAGTAGTGTTTATTTTTTAATTTAGAAAAAATAAATCTGAAAAAAGTAAAATACATAATGAATTATATATAAATAATAATGCCATGGGAAATCAAGTTTTAAATAATAAAATAAAATTATTTACATAAATAATAATTAACATCTAGAATCTATAAGTAACAATTAACATCTAGAACCTTGATGTAAAATTTAGGAAGCCAAAACTCATTCGAATATAATGTATATCAAGGTTATTTAATATTGCAGAGATGTAATGCAAAAAAAAGTTTTCTATCAACTTGAAGTATGTTGGGACTTAATAAAGTTGTAAAAGAAAAAGAAAGTAAGGTGTTTACGTGGTTAAAAGAAAATATTTATTGATTTAAGCTTCAGTTATATGTGAAATTCAAATAGGAAAACAAGTATTATTGACTCGTCACCTATCTCAATCATTCACACAAATAAACTAGTAAGCAACACACATAATTATTAAGTCTAGCTTAATACATAAATACAAAGGAGAATCTTTACCTCGCTTTTAGGTCTAGAGATTTGGTATTATTCGCAGATGCATCAAAGGGAACTCTCTTAAATGTACAAGCATATGGAATAAAACTTAAGGTAAATGGGGCATCAACAAGGATTTGATACGTGCACTCTTCCTACCCTCTTTGTGTTTGTAGATTGATATTTAAGGCTCTTGTAATAACTTGATATCATCATGCAATGAAAAATAAGTTTCAAGAAATCCCTAAACCTAAACTCCAACTAATTATGGACTCATCTAACACGCTAAGAGGAAACTGTTCTAGTTATGGTCTTGATTTGTAATTTAATGACAATCTTGTCAAGGAGAAGAACACCCCATCAAGCATAGATTTAATTCAACAGTGGAAAATTGAGGCCTATTAAAACTTGGTTGAGATACAAAAGGAGACAATCTCATGTCACATTAAATGGGATTGAAGATATCTAGAATTACTATCACAAATTTTATCGCATTCACTTTGGATTCGATTACTATCGACATCACCACTTTTCCATCACATTGTTATCTTATTGATTCTTATCTTCATGTAACTACCTAGATCACATTGTAACACCCCGGTTTTGACCCCGTTGCGTTAGATGTATATGATGATGTATATATTGTAAATGATCATGGTGTGGAGCTAAAGGCCAAGGCCCCACCATTGGTCGGTTATGCTATGTTTTGGATTTAAATTGTCACCGATGGCATATCGGGGCATGCGGCATATATTATGTTGGTCATCATGTAAATACGCATCTATAATTAATTAAATGAATCCGACCAGCTACGATCACGGCAACTAAAATGAGAATGGGGCATGATTTTCCCAAGGATGAGGATGTGGGGGAATTTGTCCAACTTTGGCCAATAGGGTGAAAATCCATGTGTCTTCTTACCTTGTTTTATTCCAACCACTTTCATTAAGAAAGGCTGCTGGTGGTTGAGGCAGTTATGATCTTTGGGAGTGGGGTGGCAGGACTGTCAGTCCTCACCCACATGCACACTCCACCCACCGTTGACTTCACGATGGCAGGAAAAACCTTCACCCACTCTCCAATTCAGGACCTCATGATTTTGCTGTTCATATCCACAGTCTGTTCATTCCTCACGTTGCTCATCCACACGCAGGGATTTCACTCTCCACGACTGTGCTGAAGGCTCACGCACATCCACTTCCGTGTCCTCTCTGGGGGTTTCTCATTTTCGTGCCTGAACCATTGCCCGTTCATTAGTCTCTCACGCACAGGATTTCCTGGTTTTAACCACGTAGTTTCTCCTCTGTGAATTTGAGAATGGTGTGGCTCCGTCCTTTGCTCAGGGGCTAATTTGTGGGTTCTGCATTGTGGTTATATACGCATTGGTCGGGATACTGTAATTTCTTCCCCAGCGTGGTCTGTATATGTTTTCTTGGTGATCTCGTTGCCCAGGACGGTCTGTGTTTTCCCACGTTGTTGGCTGTGGTTGTTGTGGTCTTCCTTACATGTTGGGGACTGTTGTAAATTCGCCTGAGAGTCATTTTGGCCACGATAGGGCCAAGAATGACTTAGAATTCGTTTTCCATGTTTAAGCTGTGACAGCTGACTTAATTGCTTGTGTGCAATGGTCGGTCTTCGGACTGTGTAAGGAGCAGGGATGGGGGCTTGGGTTGCTTGATAAACCTGGTGGCTAAAAACCACACAGACAGAGCTGGAGGGCTGGCCTTCTTCTCCATCACCCCTGAATAGCACTGGAAGGGAATGCAGGGCCTGAGGGACTACGTAGTAGAGAAGGGACTGGTTCCTTGTGTTGGGTGTGTTTGGGTGTCTTAGAGGTCAGGCTAGTTCTGGTGTAGGTGTTCTTGGCTCTATAATGAGCTCACCAGCTTAGCATTTAGCCTTTCCCAACTCCTGGATGGCCTGATAAATCCAACTGTGTTGGCTTGGCTGTGTCTTGTATACCTTTGGCTACGTGTAATCCTGCTAGTTCCCTTATTCCTTGGAGAATCATGCCCAGCTCGGGGGTGGCAGCGCTGCTGAGAGATTAAGGAGCACGCTGGCCTATGGTTGGGTGGAACGTTGCAGCGACGTAGCTGGTTGCAGATTGAGTTCTTCATAAGATAAGTGATCTTGTTCATTTTACTTCTGCAAAATTATTTTCTGTTAATAAAAATGATGAACATGTTAAATGAATGCATGCATGTATGAATGTTGTTGGTTTCCGCTGTGTATGATGATTAATTGCATGTTTTACTCCAATGCATTTCCTCTCAGTATTTTGTTTTCCGTAATTTACTGCATACATATGTTCATGGGGCACTTAGCCTGGGTGGTTTAAGCCACGGGGATCGCGTCCTCTTCGTCGGTCGGAGGCATGGGGACGTGACACACATCCTTATCAATATTGGGAGCTCAGGCTCAGTCCAAGTCAAATTAATGTTGATTGAAGCATTTGGATCGTTGAGTGAAATCATGGGATTTTGAATTAACTTCATGATAACATGACCAAATCACTATAATGGTGCCCTCATCTGATCCATGAATATGAACTAACCATTATCTACATATACCTATCATTTAACTAAACCATGGTCTCCTTTGGATATTTGTGATCAATGAGTTGTCGGACCTTTTGGATAAATTGGTTAAGGCCATGGGTATCATAGCTCAATCGATTGGAAAATTAATATGTACAATAGTGTTTCTAACTCCCAATCCCACATGGAAATTATTGGAAGGATTACCAAGTGTTTATATGTAAATATAGTTTGAATGCATTTCAATGTGTAGTGTATTTATACAATGGATTTGGTTTGATCTGTAGTTTGATAAGCTTTGGACTTTGACTTGTAGATTGGAGTTTTTGGTGGCTTGTGGTTTGTGATGTGGTGGGACTTGGTCATGTTGTTGGTACATGGAAATATAATGTTGAGCCCTAGTTTTTGGTAGAGTAAAAATGAAGGGTAAATGCTAGAATGAAGGTTAGGGCTCGATTGTAAGCAATTTAATGTAAGGGGTAGTAAAATTTTTGTTGTTTGTGCATAATAGCGTATGATGTGTGGTTGAGGGCCATTTTTATTTTTACAAACATATTCAATAATGGAAAAGGGACTTTGAAATGGGGAGCGGATGTTGAAATGGGAAGATGGTAAATCTTATTTGAAGGGTCATGATGTGAATAATTTTTGCAAATGAGGCACTTAACTATGAGAGGATAAAGTCATTTTTTAGCTATTCCATGGAATCATTTTATGTATATAGGCCATGAAGTCAAAACAAGGGAATCCTTGTAAGGACAAGGATTCAAAAAAATGCTAACATATGAGTGTAAATGGTTGAGGTAAGTGGCATTCAAGAGTTCATGGGAGAGGGAATCTATTGAAGTATGATGGTATGGATGCTATGAGAACAAGTTACCTTATAACATGATGACAGAACCAAGCTAAAGAACATAATGGAAACTTTACCCTATGCCACCTTGAGCATTATGAAACAACAATTGTAACTTCACATAATGAGTGTTTAAAAATGAACCATCATTTGTCCATCCACAGGATTGACAACCACAGAACATAGAATATTTCATAAAATTTGAAGACTCAATAAGAGGTGGAAACTTGAGAGGACGTCAAGCTAGTTAAAGACCTAGGCTGATATTGGTGAACTAGAATATTTGGAATGACATTTTAGATAGGGATTTACATTTCCTAGGCAATTTTTTTGAAAAATAAGGGTTTTCTAGAAACACTTTATCAACTCATATTCACTAACCAAATTAGTATTCAACACATGAAACCAACGAAACTACATCGCTTACAATAGTGTGTTAATGTATTAATAATTCTAGTTATGTAGACCAGTAGCATATAATTTGGTTAATCGTTAGATGGAAACCAACATAATTTTCATGGAACTACTAAAATGAAGAGTTCGGTAATCATGGAAAACTCATATTGCCATAAAAAAGGGTGGTGAGTGAGATTAGATGTAATATATACTCAACAAAGGGGGTGAATCAAGAGAAAGAAAAGAAGATGTAAAAAAGTGAACCTCTCATCACCTACATTAACATTCGAATTCACAAGAATACCAATGATTGGAGCTTGGAATGGGAACATAATGGGTATATGATCATTGCATTCATCATCAATCGCATGTATAAGATTCACATCACCAACTAACCTCATATGTGAGAATAACAAAGGTTGGCACACAAATCATTTAATGGGTTCTCCGAGATTTCACTTGGAAGTAAGGTGTTTAAGTAAAAAAATAAAACTAAGCTAATGGATATGATGCAAATTATGAAAGGGAATTAGGAAATGTGAAAATAGAAATGAAAGTGAAAGAAGAAAGAAAACTAATTTATGTCAAAAGTAAAAATTGAAAACCAAACATAAATTAGTGAATGTAAGATACATGATAACAAAAATTGTTTTTATTTATATAATTTAAAAAAAATGTACAAAATGTTGGGGAGCAATCTGCAAACTTTAGGTGGATGATATTTGGCATAAAATCATATATATTTGGTCCTACAAGTTATAACATGCCAAGAGAAAATGTTGTGTAAGGAATGCCAACCAACAATCAATGTGACTCAAGGGGGGTATTGAAAACATCCAAAAGAATATGTCATCTACATGCAAAATATTCCACATTGTCAGGTAATCATCACATCTCATATAAAGGGGATCTGTATATCCATGCGCATCATGGATCATGATCAAAGTCTCCATGCAAGTATTGGGCATCAATTTTAGTTTCCACTCACATTGGATTTCTATTGTATCATGGTGAGAATGGGGATAAATAGGATTAATATCAAAAGTGACATCATGAGAATAAATGGAATTTAGGTGCCTTTCGTCACTCAAGTCATCAAGGGGAGTCCCCATGCTAAAATCACCTAACTTCGCCAAGTGGCATTGCTCATAAATAGGATTTAGTGACTTCTCAACCATCTTAAGCATCAAAGTTACTTTAAAACTTCATGCTCATCACTAAGGTAATCATCATAAATCAAGCGTGATTAGAAATCAAATAGTTGATCAAGCCAAGGCACCTCAAAAGCATATGTTTTGTTGGGAGCAAAGGTTACCTCAAAAAAAAAGGATTTAGGTTTCAAGGTCACACTCGACAAAAAACACCATGCTTGGATTCTCAATTTTTAAGATTACTCTCCTCAGGCTAAAGGATTTCAATAGGACAAGCATCATTCACAAAGTCATCTATAGATTGAATATTTACTGGATGTGTGAGTATCATCTATAGATTGAACTTGCACTAGGTTAGTATGTGCATAAATGTACATTAAAAACGGTGCCAAATGGAAATGATTAACCTTACATGTATATGCATTGATCTTAACTAATTTCCTTCATATATTGATGAGTTTGTCCCATGTATCACATTAATCAATAAGCAAGATTGTGTGTGAAGTAAGTTGCAACTAAAACTGAGTTCTATTATTTATTGGCTTGATTTTGAAATTTGGATAGAAGCAAATTCGATAGTATACTAGAACAATCACACAAATTAGTGAGACGTGTGCTAATTGTATCAATGTTCAATTGGCTTGTTGATGATTGAAAATAAATGCACATTCCCTTTTGATATTATTGCATGACAATATTGCTAGGATTGTTCCATTTCCTTAATGATTGAAAACAAATGCACTTTTCGCTTTTATATTATTACAGTTAATATTGCTAGGATTTTAATGCATAAGTTCTCTTGTGTTTAAGTTCTTGAATATATGCAAATTTCAAAATATTTTACCTTCTTTAAATGTTAAAGTGCTCATTTTATATTATGTTTCATTTGATTAAAATTAAAACCTAGATAAAGATTTAAAAATTATATCTAACATGAATGCAAAGTGCATTCTATTTAATGATTTATTTAAAGTATATATGAATGTACCTTATTGATGAGTCATAATCTTGAAATTAGACTATATTCCGAACCTTGAATGGACTTTCATGTTTAAATGACTATATTAAGCTTAAAGTAAATTGTTTTATCATTTTTAATAAATTTTGATGGTATGTATTGTAAGTATAGACTAATAGGTAATAGTGTGCTCTATTACAACATTTTTTTAGCAATGCGTAGTAAATTTAGAATGATTCTTGATATATAAATAGAAGCTCAACTTAATTACGAATTCTTCAAATCCAAAAAAATACATTAATTTTTAACTTTTAAAACAAAAAGATGTAATCATTATTTTAATTATGTTGATGTAATGTGTGCACTCAAATATGTCATTCATGAAATAATCATTATCATAATTACTTTATAAAAGAACAAAGATGAGCATGATTTAAAAAAAAAAAATCAAATAAACCATTACACGTTTTTTGCACACGTGTAATGGTTTATTTGATTTGTAATGTTTTATTTTTATTTTAAAGTCACTGGAGATATGTGTGACTATGTTATTGAAACAAATAGCAATGATGCTAAATTAGATTCTCTTATTATTGTGATGCACAAGAATACAGTACAAGAATACAGTACAGTTACTTTTATAATTTTATTATAGAGAAAAATAATTTCCATAAAAGATAATAAGGATAAAAGAAAATATATTCTGAAATTGATAGCAAAAAATATTAAATTAGATTCCTTTATTCATTGATGCAAAATAATAAAGTACAATCGATTTTATGATATTATATTAATGAAAATAATTTTTATTAAAGACAATGAAGAATAAAGAAAATAATTCCAAAATTAATGAAGTATAAAAGAAAATAATTTTAAAATTAAAAAATAATTCCAAAATTGATGAGTTTGATGGATTTTTTTTCCAGGTTTTACAATTGATAAAAATGACCAATAAATTAATTAAATAATCAAGAAACATTAAGGGTGAAAAAAATAAAAGACCTAGAGATCAAGAAGATTGAATATATAAATTATGCAACCATAATTTAATCTTTATATTGTAAAATAAATTCTGAAATTGATAGTAAGAATGCTATGTTAGATTCCTTTGATTAAGACTAAAGTATAATTCATTCTATGGCATTTTTTTACTTGAAAATCGTTTGGAAGCCCATCTAAGCAAAAATTCAACCATTGACCTCTTGCTTCCGTCACTTAAGTCCAACCAATTGAAATCCATTTTATAACATTATATTAAAATGGATAATTTTGATAAAAGGTAATGATTCAAAATTGTAAACACTAATGGGTTTATGTGTTTTTTTCTTTTTGAAGTTTATAATTTATAAAAGAAGAATAATTAAAAAATGCCATCAGTTAAAAAGAGTGAAAAAAAAAATGATAAATAAATATAGGAAAAATGTTCACAAAATTAATTTTTAAATTATAAAATAAAATTCTTTATATAACTTACAATTAGAACTTCAACATAAAATCTTGAGAAGTTAAAGCTTAATCAAATATAATGTATAACATGATCATACAATACATGTTATATAAGATAATACAAAGATAATACAAGAGTATCAAAGTCTAAAATTTATAAGCGAATGCATTTTGATGTAGCGTTCTAGTTATGATATTGGTATGAAATTTTGATGACAATAGTGTAGGGAGAATAACACTTCATTACATATTATTTCACTTTAACAGTGAAAACATCGAGACTTGTGAAAACCTTATTGAGATATAAGAGACGATGTGTTGCAAAGTTGTTACTATAGTAAGAATGCTCTTTTTAAGATCAAACTATGTGGGTTTTCAATGATTTTTCAACAACAAAGATATTGAATTTTACCATATGCATACCCTATTAAGATCAAATACTTATCATTATTGTTTGCTTGGGTTCACTCCAAGTCAAATTCATGTTAAAAGAAGTCATTGTCTTATTGAGCAAAATAATGGGTTTTGGCTCAACTTTAATGAAGCATGATTGAATCACCATAATGGAACCCTCGCCAAACCCACAAACAAGCCAACCATTATCTCCAAATATATTTCGGTTAACTAAACAATGGTATCCCTGGTATCTCTATGATATGCATGCCATCGAATGTGTTGGATGGATTGGTTGAGGCCTTAGAGGTATCATAGCACAATTAGTTACCAAAAATAGGTACATCATTTTTCTATTTGTCTAATTCCCAATAATGCATGGGAAGAATTGGATGGTCTACCAAGAAGGTAGTCCATATATATTTCAACACATAATTAGTTTATACAATAGATTGGGCTTAACTTGCAGATTAGCTTGGATTTGGGCATTGACTTCATCATCGTTTTATTTGTCTAACTCCCAATCCTGCATGGGAAGAATTGGATGGTCTACCAAGAAGGTAGTCGATATATATTTCAACACATAATTAATTTATACAATAGATTGGGATTAACTTGCAGATTAGCTTGGCGTTTATGATGGCTTATGGTTTGTTCTAACAAAGGAAAGGTTAAGGCTTAGTTGTAAGCATTGGAATGTGAAAACATATGTATAAATGGGTTTTGTGATAGGGAGGTGCTATTTGCATTCAAATGTGGATATGGAGAATGGCTATCTGAAGAGTCGTATTGCAAATAATTTGTGCAAAAGAGGTACTTAACTATGAGAAGTTAAGGGCCATTTTTAGTTACTCCACGTTCTATTTTTATGTATATAGTCCATGAAGTCAAACCAAGGGAAGCCATGGGAGGGTAGGGATTCAAACATTGATCTCACAAGAGGGTAAATGGTTAAGGTAAGTGGAAAAATTCATTGCCAAGGCCAACGATCAAAGTAGGAGGAAATAAAGGCTATGAGAGCAAGTTACCTTGTAATGTCCCTAAGCCAAGCTAAATAACATAATGTCAACTCCACCACGTGTTCTTAAGAATTTTGAAACACATGCAACTTGTAACAACATTAACATTGAATAATAAACCATCATATATACATTGTTACTCATGGAAACTACAAATCACATCATATTTCATAAAATTCAAACACTTCTTAAGTGGTGGAAACCATAGACAATATTAAGTTGGCTAAATAACTAAGTTGAGGGTGGTGAATTTGAATACTTGGAACGACTTTTTAAATTAGGATTTTGTATTTCTTAAGCATTTCTTTCTAAATATTAGGGTAGCTTGGAAACACTTTATGGTTCATATCATTGACCAGAATGGTGTTCAACAATAGGTCTGTGGTCTTTGTTTTCTCTTTTGTGGACATTCTAGCCATGGTTTTTACCTCAAAACCATTTCATTTACTCTTTGAATTCTCAACAACAAATGCTTAGTCTCCACATGCTCTTACTAACCAAAATTTAGTGGGATTGTCTTGTCATTTCCATGTATAAAAAACCATGTTTTTCCATAGTTTCTTTGTGAGTATGGAGAGGGTGAATGATCCCAATCCAAATGGAGTAGTAGAGAATGTTCTTGTGAGAGGAATTCTCAATGGAAAAATGAAAGAATGAAAATTAAAGGCAAGAAGGGACCATTTCTTTGCACGAGGATTCCTCTCTTCCCAATGATGTGACACGTTGTACTTGGACACACATAAATTAAATATTGATTCCATAGCTTTGTAAAGAAGCATGTGAAATAAAGGTTGCACTTCCTAAAGATATGTGCCAATTCAAATCACCCATTCATTCCCTTTTGTATTCTCCTCTTATGGTATCATGGACCCCTTGTTTCTTCTTAAGCCACCTTTTTTTGTGGATGTTACATTATTATGTGTTTCCTTTTGTTTATTCTTTTTCATAACCATGTCAAGCATAGAATTACACCACAATCCTATCCCACCATGGGGACTCATATACAATCTCTAGTTGAGCATTGGACTTAAGCTTTATACTATGAATACAATGACTTTACATCATTTATGCATGCATCACTATAACTTAGCCCATAGGGATTCAGTCTATCACATAACCTTATTACTTGAATAATACATGATTTAACATATTATATTCTAGTTATGAAAACTATGGTATTGAATTCCCCTCTCCCTTGGAATAACATCATCCTCAAGGAACCTTCCTTTTTAGCAATGAGACCATGTAATCTCCATTATGTATCTTAAATCCATGATTCTATCCTCTTCATTAAAATTTTTCTTTGATTTCTATTTTGAACAACAATTCTATTCACTACCTTGAGATGCTTCTAAGGCCTTAGCATTTTCACATATACCTATAGAAATTATTAAAAGAAACATGCATGGTATAGCCATTTCTATGGAACAATTATTCCATCCACAAGCAAGGATTATTTTAAGAACACCCCCAAAATTTATATGTACAATAAATGAGTGAATATCCCTAATATATAGGAAAATTTGAAGGCTATTTTATCAATAATATAATATGTATATATAATTTTTTGGCTAATATTTCTTTCTATTATAGAATATCGTAAAATATTAGTGAATCTTTCACTCAACTATAAGATATTGTAAAATCTTGACAACTATTTCACTGAATTATAAAATATTGTAAAAAAAATGGCAAATCTTTCATCAAATTATAAAATCTTGTAATGTCTTAGTAAATCTTTTGCTAGGAAGACACAGATTTTGATTATGCAAATTACTAAGGTAGTGCAATAGAATAGAATATACCAGAGCTCGAATCTCTCAACTCCTAGACCCTCAAATGAATAAATGCATAAATGAGGAGATTGGGG
This sequence comes from Pseudotsuga menziesii, assembly GCA_001517045.1. Taxonomy (NCBI): domain Eukaryota; kingdom Viridiplantae; phylum Streptophyta; class Pinopsida; order Pinales; family Pinaceae; genus Pseudotsuga; species Pseudotsuga menziesii. The sequence continues at coordinate 374,696 of LPNX011042699.1, read as the reverse complement.
ATTTATTTATACATTTCATAAGAAGTATTGGGTCACTCACAACTAGAGGTGTTGGTTAAACACAACTACACTAAATAGATTCAGGGAAAGTGGGGACTCCGATTTTTATCTCACCTCTTAATGGTCCAACAGACATGTCGGGACCCAAATATTGACATACCAACAAACTAATTGAATTGAACACTTTACACCATGGAGGGATTATGGCACCCATGAACCATTATTACAACGTGGAGTATTATTGAGACCCACAACCTTAATATAGTGTATGAATTCCCAATTGGATTATTTTTCAAATCTCTCCTTTTTAAGCTACCCTTTAAGAAAAAAATAGCATGCTTATCTGTTTATAGATACGAATGCCAATTTTTCCTTTCTTTTATTAATAATCAAAATATGAATTATGGCATTTGATTTAGAATTTTTAGAGTTAGTAAGAAACTTGCAATGGTTATTAGAAATAAGAACATACACTGACAATAATAGAAACCCATTAATGTGTCATCATGCATATCATTAGAACTACTCTATTAAAGACTATTTTTTCTCAGATAAACTAAGGAGGTGTTTGTATCCATGTCCTTGAAATTTTTGAAAGCATGCAAAATGTAGTAAAATTGTTTCATCACCCTCATTGAATGCAAAAGACTAGATATCAAATAGCATAATATTTACATCTCAGGTCAACAATGCACTGTACATATTATATACAATCATGATGGAAATGAAGTATCGTCTTCCATCTAAATCATATATTTATCATACATAACTAGATCCATTTTTAGATGATGATAGCAATTACACATCAAAACCAATCACTAAAACACATTTTAATTCTGAACGACCATTACATAAAACAAGTACTAAACCCAACAAATTTAGGTCACAAATAAAATTGGTGAACTTTGCAATACGAATAAAAAAATCTACTAGTCACTAACTTCTCAATACAAATAAAAGAGTCTACCAGTACGCTTTGGACAACTCTACAATAAGATGAACAAAATAATGACCATTCCAGTGTATCTCCACAATAATCAATGTCCATTCATTTATATTACAAACATCCCAAATATAAACAATAACATACATAAAATATGAACATAGACACTCTCATTAACGCCTTAGATCCAATAATAATTGCAAAGCAATATCCTATTAAAAGGACATTTTAAACAACTAGGTCAAATTCAATTGAATATATGTAAAAACCTTGTGGCATCTCTCCATCAAGAGTAGCATCCACTAACAACATATAAATGGCAGTCGATAGTTTAAACATGACAAGGCATAAAATAAATCATATATTTTGAGCTCTATAACACTTTCACATAACCAATACTCCTAGGATATAATAAAACCCTCATAACATCGAATGATCCCTAAGAATCAAGAGTGCCCTAGAATTCAACAGGCCTAAAAAAGCATACATGATAAAATTTAAATTTACAATATAATAATCTATTGTAATTGTGGATAACAATCATAAAAAGTTTAATAAAAATCATACCATATTAATTATTGGATGAAAAGTGTGATGTGGTTTTGTATTATCTGATAAATTGTATGTGCGGCATTCCCCTTCAAAACTTGAGCTTTCGACAATGGAGATGTTATGCGAAGATTAAAATGTCAAGAAAACTAAGAATACAAAGTGGAATCACATCAACCAGAACCTTCACCCTGTAAGTGCAATCCGATATGGGTGAACATGAATCACTGTAGCCTTTAAATAGAAAAAAATAGCCCCTGTTTTTCCCTCCAATACTGGAAATCAAGGGCTGGAAGAAGGTATCACATGAAATTGACTAAAATATAGGTAAATGCAACTATATTCCCAAGTAAAAAGGAAAATGGAGGGCGAAATAACCCTTGGTAGCCTCCATTACTGAAAATTGGGGGTGAAAGAGTGATTTCACTATATTTCCTCTAGAAATTGGGGGCGAAAGATAAATTGGAGGGATATTTTTCTAGGGAGAAAATGATTTTTTTTTCATTTTCATCAATAATATACTAGAGGCTATTCATTTTGGATTTTTTTTTCTTCTAATAAATATTGGGAGAATATATTTTAGTTGAAAAAAACTTTCCATATAAGAAAATAGCCCACTAAATTTTTGTAACCCCCGTAATATAGCCCATGGACTATATATAGCCCCTAAAATTATCCATGTCCACAAGAATTCCAATTCATAAATAAAGCACACATATTATCAATACAATATCAATATACAATTGCATCCCAATACTTATATAAGTACATTTATTTCACTTCACATGGTTGGAATGGGAAATATTAAACTTATTGCCTTCTCTTACACACCCAAAATATATTATCTCTTGATACAATCCAACCTTTTTCATGAATCTCATATAACATATTCATTCAAGTCACCTTTCCTTATAGGCAATAAACCTTATAGGCGTAGGCGTCCCCTTCTTTTCTAATTAGTACCTCATGTGATCCATCATTCACCAAGGCTTTCACATGCATGAAGAGCACACACTTATGTAGTCTTACTACTACCTGGAAACAATAGTTATCTCAAGGTTATCAAGGCACAACACAATTCAATGTCATCACAATAACATCATCCCCATGCTTTTAAGATTATATAATTCACTATATCCTATCTAGACATATCCATTATCTCACCTGTATCATGGATATTTATTACCATGATATATTATCATTGAAATTCCAATCAGAATTTAAATGTGTTACATACAATAATTAGATCTAACAAATATGAAGCCCCTTTCATAAAATTTCCCTCATGGCCATATCCAAGAAAACTCTACCTGCAATCTATCCTTGGTAAAATATTTTTCATATAGCCAAACTAAAAATAGCATTCATGCATGTAATATATTCATTGCTACATTTTGAACAACACATGAAATTATTACAAAATTATGTTACACCAATAACTCAATCATTTCTAGTTGTTAGCATTTTGACTATATTGAAATATTGCTCATCAAATATGCATTATCAACATAAGATTGTATTCTCATAAGGAAATCAACATGTGCAATTGCTATTACAACCAAGCATACATGCAATTACTATCATGATCACCAAATCCACTTGATGCACACTAATTAAAATTAAATGAAATACCATATCATTGCATCATGTTATCCACCATGCTAGATAAACTGAGGTCTTAGCCAATACCTTAAATCATCATCTAGAAAACTCACTACACTTATAAATCAATTGGACACATTCTTCTTTATTCAAACACAACACAGGGAGAGGCATTTCATTTCTCTAAACAATCCTTACTATCCGTCCCCATTCACTTCTCTTCAGTGTAGGGAAAAATATTATGTTTTAGGAAACCAATATAATCAAGGAGATCTTGGGATATTTGTTCAATGATATAGGATTTTCCAATTCCAACAATGGCATGGTTTCACACATGGTTGTCTCACGCATCATTTATGTTCAATTCATGGGAATAAGTATTCACATACCCTAGTTATAATCTTGTAAACAACTTTTCATAATTATTTTGTCTTATTAATGCATCAAAAGGGTTTTAGAAATTTCAAATTTGCAAGGTTTGTCCCCTTTACCATACCCCCACCCAGGTATCAATTGAACGTATGCATTTAGATATCATCAATAAATCAACTATGATAACTAACATAATTAAATATATTCTTTATAGGAATCTAGTGTCGAATATATAAAACTCAATTGAAGTACATTGTCATGGATACCATCTCTTCAGACTTCCATATGATCCCCATTGAATCCTGTATGTTCAAATTATGCACAAAATAAGATTTTGGTTCTAGAGATGTTTTTTTTGTAACAATATTATTTCTCCGCATGAGAAGCATTCATTAGTTAGTTAGGGTGGAAGTCCTCCTTTCAAACTTTGGGATCTTTCACACTATTGGTGTATTCCAACATTGACCCATTTTCTAACTAAGCCATCAAGCCTCCTTTGAACATCACTCAATGGAATAAATTTTCCTAGCATCACCCATTAGCAATTCGATATTTATCCATTTCTAAACCATCAACCTCCTTTGTAGCTTACATCACTAAACCATCAACCTCCTTGAAAATTTGAGGAATCTACTCACTTCATAACTTTGGAACAATTTTGAACAACCTGTTTGAAAGCAAACATTTCCCATCAGGCCTCTTTTGAACATTGTCATCAAGACCTCCTTGGACATCTATCATTGGGCCTTTTTGAACTTCAATCATCTAGTCACTTCTAAGCAATGGGACCTTTTGAAAGATAGGGCGGTTAGTTCATTTTTAAACTTTGATTTTTTTCAAATGATTGGGCCATTTTGAAACTTTATACCATTATCCCTCATGCAAATATAAATCGATCAGTTCCCTTTCAAATTTTGTCCAGTCGTCCACTTTCAAACTTTGACCTATTTTTGAACTTCAATCCATTTTCAACATTAAACCATTCTAAAACTTTGTTCCATATTCAATCTTCAAGCCACTTCAATCCTTTGGGGTATGTTTGAATTTTGGCCCCTTTTAAGACTTTGGTGTGGTTTCAAATTTCGACCATGTTTGAGACTAAGATCACTTTAAGAAATTCAGTCCATTCTTGCACCTTGGCCCAATTTTGAATATCAACCCTCTTCAAGGAATAAACCCCTTCACTATAGTGCTCATCAATTCATTTTGAACTTTAGAGCATCAAGATTCTATGAAATTTGGCCACTTTTGAAGCATCATCACATTTTCAACCAAGCCATCGAACTATTGGCCAACAACCACTTTTTAAATACTATCTCATTGGGGCATTTCAAACAATTGGTGGGATAACTTGTTTCAAATGAAGGACATTATGAATCTTTTGAACTTTAGACCATTTGACCACTTCGTTAGTGGTAAACCAATTTTAAACCAATTGATCCATTGTATTTGGTATATCAGAGTATCTTACTTAATTCCCATAAGGGCATTCAAAACTTTCCAAACTTTATGAGACTTTATGGGAATATCCTAATATCATTTCAATTTGAACAATTAACCCATTGGGGATATTTGAAAATTCAAACTCATCCATTTGTTGATTATACATCGAACTATTTATAAGCATGAATCTCAATCCAACTTTGAAATTTATAATAAAGGGGCCCCAATTTCTACTACAGGTTGGTGTTTGGCTTGATTCCACATCAATAATCAACATAATATGAAGTTGAATGTGCTAAATTCACCCTAGTGGATATTTATGTCCTCTTCTAACCTTCTCTTCTTACATGACTTAGACTATATTTATCCATTAATAGAATATGCAAGGGAGGTAACTATTAACCATCCCATACAATTCTAACCATGAACCTAATTGAAGGTTCCCATGTACATAACAACGCTAGTATTATAACTTCTACTCATTTATGGTGTTTGAACCTTGAACCACATGAATTCACACTAGATTCACTTCAACAACCTGCCTATAGAATTAATGTTCGCTCAACCTTTGAATACTAGCTATTACCTCATACTATGAACATTCAAATTGACAAAGTTATCCAATTTTCACTAAGGAATTTTGTTAATAGTTGGTATGCAATTGTCAACTTTAAAGTAAAATTTACATAAGCTACCCATATCGACCCAATGTTGAAAAATAAGCTCTAATACCAATATGAAATGTACTGAGATGCATCCCTTGGACATTCAAGCACTCAATTAAAATAACTTATCCTATAATAGGAAATTGTTAGGATTAATTCTATCTCTAACCATGATGATAGTTTTGAATTCATATGCACATAGAAATAGTGACGAAAATTTAATTGCATATTTTGAATACATTCATTAACATATTACAACTATAAATCATTAAATAGTTATACAAGCATGAACACTTATATATAAATGAGTGCAGGCCCACCAAAATTTTTATTTAGGAGTGATTCATTGCCCAATCATAGAAGCCAACTATATATTTCACCCCATTATAGGCCATGATACCGCTAGGAAAAAAGAATCTCCTTCAAGGATGTAATATCACTTAGCCCAATCCATTTCTCTCATCACAAGGCACACATCCTCATTGTTGATCACTCCAGTCCCTCATCCATCTATTAATCAACCATCATACTATGTTACATTTCCCTACACAACACAAAGAATATATTCTCTTTCTTGATTCATGGTACTTTAGGGATATTATTCCCTTTTAGCGTAAGATTAATGAGTCCAATCTACAAGTTACCTACTAGGATAAACTAGGAGGAGAAACACTTGACTATAATAGTCAAGTGGTAGCAATGAAACAGTTGTGAGTTTATGGTCTTTGCTTTAGTTTTTCTGGACATTCCAACAATAGTTTTTCCCTCAAAACCATCCCATTTTCTCTTCGAATTATCAATATAAATTCTAGCCTAGCCTCCACATGCTCATACCAACCACAATTTCATATAGGATTCTCTTCCATTTTCAAGCATAAAAAACATATTTTACCATAGTTTCCTTCATGAGAAAGGAGGGGTGTATGCTCCCAATTTGAATGGATGAGTGAAGGATGCTCATTCTAGAGAGTAATTCTCAATGAAAAATGAAATAATGATATTGAAATGAAAAAAGGGACATTTTCTTTGTCGGAGGCCTCCCCTCTTCCTAAGGGCGTGACATATTGTACTTGGACACACATTAGTAAAATATTGATTTGAGTGTTTTGTAATGAAGCATAGACAAGAAAGGTTGTACTTCATAATGGTAAATACCAATTCAAATCCTCCATGCACCCCCTCTCCCATTCCCCTCTTATGTTATCATGGTCCTCTTGTTGCTTCTTATTTTTTTTTTTTATGGATATCGCATAATTTATTATGTATTTCCTTTTATTTATGTTTTTTTGTTACACAAAAATGCCATAAAAAACATAAAGATGACACCATAATACTATCTCACCACGGGGACTCATACATATTTTCTATTCAGGCCCTAGCCTTGAGTTCTCCACTAGGAATATTTAAAATGTATTTACATTCTTTACACATTGGTCATTATAGACCATCCCACATGTTTTGATTCCCATCACATAACTCATCATTTGAAGAATACACGTGTTAACATATTGATGTAGAATTCCCATGTAGCTAATCAAAATCGTACTATCTTATTCAATAAATGGATGTGTTACCATTATATTTTGTGGCTTAAAATTAGGGTATTATAGAAATGGTGGTCTAGGTAATGATAATTATATATTTTTGTCACTATTAGTATGCTTTGGACGTTTAGTCACTAATCAAGGCTACTCATATTGGTTTAAAGACTAGGAAGGATAAAATCTAATCAAAATAAAAAATAGTTAACATTTGGAGCACAAAGGAATAGAGGATTGGTTGCTTTACCAATATTCAATATATGTACTATTGGTTTCATAGGGATGCATCTAATTTTCAAAATAATAGAAGCAATCCTCTAGCGGTTTATTGTAGATTAAAACATGTGATTAGGTTCATGATAACTTAGACCAATCCATCTCCAAATATTTAGGTGGTTCCTAAAATGGTTATGGACGCAGTCTTAGTCAATGGTTTTTTTGATGGATCATATAAAGGAAATCTAAAGAAAGGAGGAACATGGGGATTGCTTATGTTGCATGCTAACCATAAATTCTACTTTCAATATGGGTTGGGGATATTGTCTAATAAATTTGTAGAGATTTAAACCATAATTACATATTTATAACCAACTCTTGAAATAGATACTAGGGAACTCAAGATGTATGTCAATTCATAATTATTGTGGAATTGTATGAATGGGAAAGTACATCTTAAAATTTTAACACTTGTTCCATTAGTAACCAAGGTAGTTTTGTTAGTGATAGAAAAAAATATGAAGATAATTGAACTTTAAAACTTTTATCCACAATAACAGTGCATATAAATCTCATCAATAATCCAAAGACAAAACCATAGAACACGGGATATACCCTCGGAAAACCCTCCACTGATTTAGAGGATAAAAAACCCATCAAACAATCTTAGAGTATGATTAATAAGTGGCAGAGAATGATTACAACACAATAGAAGATTGCTTTCACCGAGAGAACCATAGAGTTAAGATCAAATGAAACACTGTGATGATCTTGCAAAGTGGATAGAACTTTAATAAAAGGTCAAATTAGGTCATACAAGGAAGGTAGTGAATATTGCATGCTTTAGTAAGTAGTTAAATATGAGAACATTGTTTTATCTTCAACCATGCACCCTCATTGACTTAGTGTCAAGTTGGAACTCCATAATTATCTCCCAACAAAGAATATATTTGCCCTCCATTAATTCACTGAGTTTAATTGTCTCTAAGTGATTTGTTAACTTAATGAACTGAATTGAACTGAATGGAACCGCTTGCAGCTCAATGGAACTGCATGCAACTCAATGCAATTGAATGCAAGTGAATGTAACGACATGCAATTGAATGGAATTACATGCAACTGAATGGAACTGAATGCAACTGAACAAAATTAAATGTAACTGAACATAATTGAATGTAACTAAACATAACTGAATGTAACTCAACATAACTGAATGTAACTAAATAGAGCTGAATGTAACTGAACTGAACTAAATGTAACTGAAGAAAAGTGAATGTAATTGAACATAACTGAATGTAACTGAATAGAACTGAATGTAACTGAACATAAATGAATGTAGCTGGACAAAAATGAATGTAACTTGAATATATCTGAATGTAACTGAATAAAACTGAATGTAACTAGACATAACTGAATGTAACTTAACAAAACTGAATTTAACCGAACATAATTGAATGTAACTGAATAGAACTGAATGTAACTGAATAGAACTGAATGTAACTGAACATAACTAGTTATTTTCCATCAATGTCATCTTCAACAACCACTTGCAAAAATTAAGGAGTTGATTCTTTAATTAACTAAATTTGTTTACCATAACTAATACTCAACTGAGGTCTTATCAATTCAAGTTCACTTGGTGGAAACATGGGCAATTCAATAACTCTCCCCATCGTTGTGCTTAGATTAAATATCTCTGCATGGTCCATATTTGTTTTCATAAATTCTATATCATATCATATTCATAAGAATTGTTCTGAACCTGTGATTATATGTATTACCTTGGGTCATATAGTCACATGCTAAAGTAAATCACTCTAGGGGTAGCTAATCCCTAAAGGAGACTTGGAGCACCCGTTGACCATGACTATCCATACATCACATAGTATATCATCGAGACTTAATACAAAATAAGTCATGTGAACTTAATACACATAAGTTTCGGACTTGACAAAACAAGTATCAAACCTTAACATAAGGTCATAATATTAACCATAACATCCTAGTACAAGCATCTCTCCTAAATATGACAATGTCATGTGAAATTAATAGAATATAAGTTATGGACTTGATACAACACAAGTATTAGAACTTAATAAAACATAAGGTCATGGAGAAGATATGAATCTAATTACAACATAGATTCTGGACTTGATTACAACATGAGTCTCATCGGAATGACTCCCAAAGTTGTACTCTCAACACTCCCTCTCAGTGAGGGATACATTCTCTGCCATACCAAGCTTATCTCAAAAGTGTTTAAACTTCGTCATAGATAGATTCTTGCCACAAATTTGCAATCTTCTCATCAGTACCTATGTCCTAAAACTCATGACCATGAATTTAATGAAGTAAAACTTCATCTCAAATGTATTTTATCATAAAACATATATAGGGTTTTCGAGAAATCTTGACTATTAACACCTAATGACTGTAGACTCAATTATTTCACCCTAGTTGGTAGCTTGACAAGATACACTACTCCTCAGTATGTAGTAATATCCCCAAAACACATTTTGCTTATGTATTACTCTCAAACATATAGTTTTCTTTTGTAGTACTAGCTGCAAAACACTTAGCTTTTGTAGTACTAGCCTCAAATTACATCACTTATCTCAGGATAAAAAAATAGTTGGATATCACAAAATATAATAGGTATGCCATGTATCGAATACAATAAAGAGCCTATTCTAATATACCTCAAAGGTACTCAAACACATGCTTAGTAGTAAGCATAAAATACAACAGGTCTGCTCAATGACCAACCAACTACTTATACAAAGTAGCATCATTTGGATACAATCTAGAATAAGTTTTCTCTAAACTAGAAACCATGAATTTTAAATCCATCACATATAACATTATACAACAAATGTGTAATAACATGCGAAAAGAAAGACTTATCTTTTCTTTCACTCTACAACATTTGTTGACTTCTTGAATCTTCTGCTATCTAGAGAAGTTATCTGTTGTTTTCTAACAATCTAGACTATAAATAGTCTTTGAGACTTTTGACCATGTCTTTACTCATGTGGATTCTCTCCACAAGGTATCACAACCCTTGTCTGCCTAAGTCATGTACTATGAATAACTAGTGGGGAACTTATTTGTTGTCGCCTATGAAGACACATAAATACTCCCTCTTCAACTACATGAGTTCTAATGTACTATACGAAGCTTGTCCTAGATAAAGTCTTAGAAAGAATGTTGGCAATGCTTCTCATCTGTGGATATGTAATATGCCTCGAATATAACTGACTAGAACCCTCAAAAGCTTTACCGCTTTTCAACATGCTCTATCTAAAGAAACACATGTGATTTTCCTCGATCACTATACTAGTCATATTTCATATATATTTGAAACTCTATTTACTGATCAGGACATATCTGAGTCCACATACACTTGTACCTAGTAGGTACCACAACACATGCTTTGTACATGTCTATGTACAAACTTCAAAGCACATAACATATCCTGGGACCTGTGAATAACCAAATATATCTCAATTGACTTGAGATCCTCCTAATATGAAATATGAAATAAGAATTATAAAATTTCATATTTACCTTCATATGTGTGGCCATATATTTGTAGTCCATCATCCTGAAACTCTTGCACATTTTCCTTTAAGTGAGGAAAATATTTGTCTAGTGATTGCCACACCACTAATCATAAAAAATCACAACACAATTCTTGAATACATTTTTAATCTTCCTTTTGAATATGAGCATCATGCATATATCCTTTTAACAGGAGGTACATCAACCAATTACACTGGTTCTTCAGGAGTTAGCGAGACTAGCAACTCCCTTCACCATGTAAATGTGAAAATCATAATCTAGATCCTCCAACACGAATACTTATGCTAATATATATATGAAGCTATTCTTTGACACGTGAATCTAAATAAGATAGAATATCTTCAGGAGTCTTCACATCTATCAGAATAGAATTAAGCCATCCATTTTGTCTGCTTCCCAAGAGACATAGGAACCTCCTGAACTATTCTCTTTCAGGATCATCCATTGAAATGAATCCACATTCATGTCCTTCTTTACTTGTAGTATGAGGGAATATTAATTTTCCCTACAAGAAAAAATATTCTAATGGTTAGAACCATTTCATACTCATGAATTTTATTCACATGAAATACTCTCAATATATTGATAAAGATTTGCCTAGTTATGTACATATATTGACTAACCGGATAATCATAAATCATTATAATATTATGTACTTATATGCAGCCATATATCAGTCAAAAAGTTCATTTTATGAAAGAAATAGACAGCCCCATGTTCATATCTCATGAGGTGAGCATGAAGCCCTCTATCTAGCTAATCATGTAGTATTATGTTCACAGTTTATGGAGCAATCATGCATCCCTAAATATCACGTCTTATGGAGGATGTTTTCAGCCTTATATCAGTATTATATGAGTATATATCAGTCCTACATAAGTCTTATATCAGTCCTATATCATCTCTCAAAATATGGACTCATGATATTGATAATATGCCAATAAGGATAGAAAAAACAATGTATATGCTAAACACAATTAAAATCCCAGGAATACAAATCTAAATGATAGTCATGAAACATAAAAAATAAAAAAACTGTTTAGATCTGATTTATATCAGTAAATAAAAAAATAAGATACCCATTTTTATTGTTTGTGTGGGCTCCCTCTTGATCTCTCCACCCTTGCGGAGATAGGTGGATTCTTTCTTTATTCACTGCAACTTTAAACACTGCAAAATGAAAACTTAATGCATGTACTAGAAAGTGTGTCTTTTCATGGGAATAAGGATCCCATGAAACCAACAGAGAATGATCTTCTTCACTAAATAAAATATTCCTTTCCATCATCCCCTTCCTTGGATGATTTTTCTTAAGAAGGTTCACCTCCTTCAACGGCAGTGGAGGCATGAATTCTTCGTTATTTTCTTTTACTTGTATTGTAATCCTGTATGAAGTGACCTTCCTTTTTACAATAAAAACATATTAGTTTTGATTTGTCCATACCTTTATGGATCTCTTTCTTCTTTGCACGAAAAGTGTTATTGGGAGCAATGGGTTTTCTCTCTTTCTTGGTTCTTTTCGTGAGGGAAAGATTCTCCTCCTTAGTGCTCACCATCTTGTTATGGATGCGCTTTTATTCTTGGATGCACTCATGCCAAATTCTTTTGAAATTGGGTTTCTGTTCTCTCCCGTTTACCTCAGCAAGAAAGGTCTCCCATGAGGAGGGGATTTCGTTAATGGTGGTTTGTATAATATCATCCTCATATTCCATGTATTGAACTTGGATGTTCCTTGGAGTCTATCTTCTGATCAGACGAATATAGAAGCAATTGCTTCAAGATCTATAGAGGCTTAGAGTGTTTGCACAAAACTAAGCTCTTGCACACCCTTGCTCTGATACCATGTTATTGATTGAGCAAAATATGAATATAATTGAACTTTAAAACTTTAATCCACAATAACAATGCATATAAATCTCATCAACAATCCATAGAAAAAATCGTAGAATAAAGGATATACCCTGGGAAAAACATCCACTGATTCGGAGGATAAAAAACATAGCAAATAATCTTAGAGTATGATTCATAAGAGGAAAAGAATGATTACAACACAATAGCATATTTCTTTCACCAATATCACCAGAGAGCGAAGATCAAATGGAACATTGTGATGATATTTCCAAGTGCATAGCACTTTAACAACAAGTCAAATTAGGTCATACAAGGAAGGTAGTAAATATTGCATGCTTCAGTAAGTAGTTAACAATGAGAACATTATTTTATCTTTAACCATGCACCCTCATTGACTTGGTGTCAATTTGGAACTCCATAATTATCTCCCACAAAGAAGATATGCGCCCTCCATTAATTCACTGAGTTTAATTGTCTCTAACCGAGTTGTTAACTTAATGAACAGAACTGAACTAAATGGAATTGCATGAAATTGAATGGAACTGCATGCAACTGAATGGAACTGCATGCAACTAAAGGGAACTGAATGTAACTAAACATAACTGAATGTAACTCAATAGAACTGAATGTAACTCAATAGAACTGAATGTAACTGAATAGAACTGAATGTAAATGAACAGAACTGAATGTAATTGAATAGAACTGAATGTACTTGAACATAATTGAATGTACTTGAATAGAATTGAATAAATTAACATAATCGAATGTAACTTAACATAACTAAATTTAATCAAACAGAACTGAATGTAACTAAACATAACTAAATGTAACTGAATAGAGCTGAATGTAACTGAACATAACTAGTGCTTCTCCATCAGTGTCAACAAACACTTGCATAAATTAAGGAGTTGATTCCTTAATTAACTGAACTTGTTTACCATAACTAATACTCAGTTAATGTCTTATCAATTCGAGTTCACTTGGTGGCAACATGGGAAATTCGAAATCTCTCCATCTCTGTGCTTCTATTAATTATCTCTGCATGGTCCATATGAGTTTTCATAAATTATATATCATATCATACTCATAAGAATTGTTTCAAACCTATGATCATATGTATTACCCTAGGTCATATAGTCACATGCTAAAGTAAACCACTCTAGGGGTAATTAATCCCTAAAGGAGACTTGTAGCACATGTTGACCATAACTAGTCACACATCACATAGTATATCATCGAGACTTAATACAACATAAGTCATGTGAACTTAATACACATAAGTTTCATACTTGGCACAACAAGTCTAAGACCTTAACATAAGGTCATGATCTTAACAATAAGATCCTAGTATAAGCATCTCTCCCAAATATGACAATGTCATGTGAACTTAATACAATATAAGTTCTGGACTTGATACAACACAAGTCTCGGACCTTAATAAAACATAAGGTCATGGAGAAGATATGAATCTAATTACAACATAGATTCCAGACTTGATTACAACACAAGTCTCATTGGAATGACTCTCAAAGTTGTACTCTCAACAAGTTTGACATACTTTAATATTTAATTCCATTTGGATTCAACATATGTATAGAAATTACAACAGGAATAGACAATGAATGAAAAATAATCCTATTATATTCAAGATAGATACTCTATATATTTAGAGGACACGAATTCTTTGGAGTCTCCTCGAACCTCAATTTCTTGATGTAAATTTGGATTGTATCTCTTGTTTTGTAGGGTTTATGAGAATTGTCAATATGGCAGAATATAAGTACTAGACACTTATTTTAATCCACACATGGAATGTTTGTTTTTAACTTGTTTTCTATATCACTTGATGTAGTTCCTATGGCCTACAAATCAAAGTCACAAGGTGAAAATTATCATATGAATACTAAATTCATTAGATTAATCATACCTTCCACACAATGTATACTATCAAATCAACAATCACATGAAAATTTACAAAATTTTTTTTCCATAGAAATCCTTACAAATTTATTGATTCAATGGATAATTATTCTTATCATTAATTACATTCACAATGACAATGCACAGATCTTAGGATTCCACAACAATCAATACTACATAGATCCTGAAGCAATAGAGAGCCAAAGGCCCTTTTCTTAATTACAGATTTCATTTTTGTGCTTGAGTCCATAATTGTTCAATTTTGATGCTTTTCATTTCGTTGTGTAGCTTCAACATTTACATAGTTAATACATGGATAATAAGTGCCTCTTTAACTTACCCAAACTTCAAAAATTGAATATTCAATGTCAAATTGGAAAAAAGAACACTTGGGAGAAATTTTGTCATTTTGTCTTATAGTACATGTTCTCCTTCTGATGTGTCATCCTTGCTTGGTAAGTCCTTCCATTGAAAAAGGTGCTCATGAATGGTCCAGTTCCTCAACTTCCATTGTCACCTGTAAAACCTTTTACGGGACCAAAATCAACTATCCTTCATCATCCAAACGAGGAAAGTGGGTCGAAACTGCTATCAGTTGGCATATTTCCTTTTTTAGATAGGAGACATGGAACACGTCATGGGTTTTAATCCATTTAAGAATTTCTAAATCATATGCCACTTATCCAACCTTTCTTACAATCTTGTAGTGACCATAGAACCATATTATCAACTTTTCAACCCCTTTTCCCTTCAGTGAAGACTGTTTGTAAGGATGTAACCTCATATATACCAAGTCTCCAACCTAAAATATGTTCTCTTTTTTATCTCTATATGCATATATATTCTATTGGTTATAGGTTGTCTGGAAATTATCTTTCAGTGCTATCAAGATGTCGTGGATCTCATATATCCAATCCTTAGCTATGGTTGCTCAATTATCCACAAAAATATGGTTAACAAAAATAGGAGCCTCATAACCATATAGTGCTTTGAATGTAGACATACCAATCAACATATGGAAATTTGTGTTGTAATAGTGCTCATCCAAATGTATCCATTTGATCCATGCTCGTTGTTTCCCTATCACATAGTTTCTTAGATACCCTTCTAACCATTGGTTAACTATCTCTGTCTTCCTGTTGGTTTGTGGGTGGTAGCTGGTACTGAGAGTCACATCTATTCCTACCAACCTAAATAAATCCTACTAGAAATATCTCGTGAACTTGCTATCTCTATCACTATCGATGGTCTTAGGAATACCATGTAATCTGAACACCTCTTTGAAGAAGAGATCAGAGACCTATATAGGGGTATAATCTTATGAAATGGAGAAGAAATGAGAAAACTTTGGACTAGGTAGAGGTTGTAATAGACCCACAGTGTGTGTGTGTGTGTGTGTTTTATACCTTATTATGTTGACATATACCACGCTCCCTTACATGATTTAGTACATAATTTTTATGCCCTTCCAGGTGAACCTCTCTCGTATCTTCATGTATTTCTTCAGATAGTTGGGATGTCCTGCTAATGGTGAATTATGTGTTACCTCCATTATCTTATATTTCAATGTTGATTAAGGCACCAAATAAATCATTTCCTTGTAGTATATGACCACATTTATTACTTTATATCGGTCATATTACAACACTTCATCCAACACTTCACATGCAAACTTGTTTTGACAATACTCCACCAAGACCTAAGCTTTCCAATCTACTAAAACCTTCGTCAAGGAGATATTTGGTCTCCTAGGAAACACATCTACAACAATGTTTATTTTTCCCTTCATGTACTATGTATCAAAATCATATGTTTTCCCCTCACTGGCCCATTTCTACTTTGTATCATTGATCTGTTTTTGTGGCAGGAAGTTCTTCAAGCTATTGTGATATGTCTTGATTAAGAACTTGCTTCCCACTAAGTATTTTCTGAATTTGGCCAAAGCGTGCATGATGGCCAACATTTCTTTATCATAAATGGAGTAGTGGCGCTCATGTTTCTGCATATTCTGACTCTCAAAGGCGATAGGATGTTGATTTTGCATTAGTACTACTCCTATGCCTTCTCCTAAGGCATCACACTTGAGCACAAAAGGCTGAGTAAAATATTGCATGGTGAGGACATGACAAATTCTCATCTCCTCTATTAATCTGTCACAATAATATAGGGACTAAAACATAGTCTCATAAGATATTTCAGGCAATTAAGCATGAAAATGGCATAATGGTGCTGCAATAGGAGTAGCAGCTCTGTATAATCAATAAATAATGAGTAATACAATACAATGATCATGCAAGTTGCATGAATTCCAAGACAATTTGAATTCCCAAGGAGGTCATTCAAATTGAATGAATGGGTGTAGCTTAACTGAATGTCAGCCACAATAAACACACCTAGTTAACCCATTGATCTAGCAATGATTGACTCAACTGAGTCCTAACTGTATCAGAGTGCAAGGGATGACTGAGTCTAACTGAAATTAGCTCAGACACATGTCACTGCATGCCAATCAACAAGTGGTAGTACATCATTAACTCCAATGAACCTAGATGAGGTTAACTGAAGTCAAACTGGTCATTAAAAGTGGTTGGAGGCGCCCTAGTTGTCTCCAGTTCATAAATAATAATAAAAAATAATCAAATAATGAATGGAGGCACCGTCACAACTTAGCTTAACTAATTATAACAATCAGTTAGCAATTAGGTGCATTTATGACACTCAGATCACTCGAGAATGGCTCCTTGATTGAAGGAGGAAGCCCAATTAGCCTCCCCGATTGAAGGAGGAAGCTCAGTTAACCTCCCTGATTGAAGGTGAAGGATTAGTTGGCCTCCTTGATTGAAGGTAGGCATGGGTGTGCTCATGCTGATGTCATAGTGTGCTAATATGATTCCGATTAAGTCAATTAAACTTAGGATAGTGGTTTAACAAGGCCAAATTGACCAAATTAAGTGTGCAAGATGGGTAAATGACTCCAACACCCCCCCTTAAGCTATACTCAGGAGGAGTAAAAATAAAATGTATGAAATGCTAGGGCCCTGGAAACAAATTCCATGGGTCACCCTATACAATAATGTAACTCAAACAATGCTCAAAAATAAATCTAAGTGAGGAAAGAGGGAAAACCCAGTGGGAAACCCCCCCCTCAAGCTGAACATTGAAAGTAGTCTGATCACCCCCAATAGTGAAAGGAGGTAAGTGAACTTCTTTTCTGAAAAGCTCTTGGTGAAGATGTCTACAATATGCTCATCAATAGGGAAGTATTGCAGAATGATGGTCTTGTCATGCACCAATTCCCTGATATAGTGCATGTGTATCTCTACATGCTTGGTCCTTTGCCTGGTAACTAGATATATGGATATATTAATAGAAATTTGATTATCGCAAAAAAGGACAATGGACAAAGTACTCCCAAGATCAAACTCTGAAAGAATGCCTTGCAACCAAACAGCTTGTATGTAAGCATTCACCGCTCCTCGGTACTCAACCTCTGTTGAAGACAATTCTATGGTGGCCTGATTTTTGCTAGACCACCAAATGGGGCCACCACCAAATATTAAGACATATCTATAATTATACTTCTGATCAATAGAATCACCCGCCCAATTGGAATCTATGTAACCAACCAACTCTAGCTCGGAGTCTGCAGCATAGTGAATGTTGTAGGTCCTGGTTCCATGAATATACTGGAGGACCCTCTTGGCTGCCTTCCAATGAATAAAGTGAGGTTTCTGCATGTATCTTGACACATCATTCATGGCATAACATATATCAGGCCGAGAATGAGTCAAGTAAAGCAAGCTACCAATCAGCTGTCGATAAATAGTGCAGTCCATAGGAGGTGTGCTTTTTCCTTCTTCAAGGATGATCACTAAAAGGAAAGGGAATGGAGCAGCCTTAAATTCAGCCATATTAAAATTAAATAACAGGTCTGATATGTATTTTTAATGAGTTACCATTATCCCATCAATATTTTTCTCAATTTCGAGCCCCAAAAATTGCTTCAAGAGCCCCAAATCACTCATTTCAAATGCATTGTGCAGGGCAGTTTTTATGACTGAAATAGAAGCAACTGTGCTACCTGTAATCAGTAAGTCATCAACATATAAAACAATAATAAGAAAATTACCATCATACTTCTGTAGATACACATTCAGATCTTATTTACACCTTTGGAAGTTTTGTGAGAGAAGGAAGGCATCCATCTTGGAATACCACTCTCTTGGGGCCTATTTTAACCCGTATAGTGACTTCTTTAGTTTGCCAACCAAAGATGAATAAGAAATTTATCCCTTGGG
This sequence comes from Pseudotsuga menziesii, assembly GCA_001517045.1. Classification (NCBI taxonomy): domain Eukaryota; kingdom Viridiplantae; phylum Streptophyta; class Pinopsida; order Pinales; family Pinaceae; genus Pseudotsuga; species Pseudotsuga menziesii. The sequence continues at coordinate 355,714 of LPNX011042699.1, read as the reverse complement.
ATGCTTCATGTATATCTCCTCATGAATATATCCATGTATAAATTTATACTTAACATCCATATGATGCACTTCCTAGTGCTAAGATGCATAAATTGCCAAAACTAGGCGGATGGAGTCCATTTTTGGAACCGGTACAAAAGTCTCATGGTAGTCCACACCTTGGACCTGGGAGAAACATTTTGCTACCAGCCTTGCCTTATATTTTCATGTTGTTCCATCAGCAGAAACCTTAGTCTGAAACACCCACTTCCATTGAACCAATTTCCTCCTCGTAGGAAGAGAAACTAGCTCCTAAGTAGTGTTTTTCTGAAGAGAATTCATCTCTTCGTCCATGGCAGCTTGCCATCTCAGATCCTTCAGAACATGGTAGTAAGAATTAGGATCTGAAATTATCATTAAATAACAATATTTGGACAACAAATAATCAGGAAAAAAGAGCAAAATACCTACTCTTTGGAAATATGACCGGGTTCTTCTTGGATCATCCGGATTTCCAATGTTTTCACCTGCGGAGGAGACTGTCTTTCTGGCCCAAGTTGGGAGATGATTTGGTACTTTAGGTTCTGATTAATAATATAATGTTTTCTGTTCACTAATATCATAAATTATAGGATCCAAATCAGGGTCATCACCCCCAATTCCATCATCCAAATATTCAGTAAAATAGGAAGGAAATTCAGCAGTTTTCTCCTTCACTAGTTCTACCTCCTGAAGAGGCTCATCGAACTAGACACTCCTTTCAACGATTTTTTTTTTTTTATATATACAGAAGCTTGAAACATTTAGATTCATCATCATATACAATGAACAATAATTCGATGCTTTGTGGTTGCAAAGCCCTCCTTTTATCATGCAGAATTCGGGCCCATGCAGTGGACCCAAACACCTTGAGATTCAACACATCCGACTTGTGTCTAAAGTAGGATTCAAAAGGGGTATTCCATTTCATGAATGAGTGTGGAAATATGTTCTGAATGTATTCTACAGAATTCATGGCTTCATCCCACAAATTTTCAGCTAACTTCTTTTCTTCCAGCATGGAAGTGGTCATCTCCTTGAGAGACCGATTCTTTCTTTCCGCTACATCGTTTTGCAAGGGAGTGTAGGGGAATGAATGTTGGATCTGAATACCAATTTGGGAACATATATGCAGGAACTCATTACTGATATATTCCCTGCCATTATCATATCTCAAAATATTGATCTTTTTTCCATATGCATTCTCAATTAGTGCCTTCAAATCAATGAAGTTTTCCAAGACTTTCGACTTCTTTTTGATAAAAAAAGACCCATGTGTATCTGGAAAAGTCATCAATGAAAGTGAGAACATACCTTGATCCATTCATGGATGTGGTAGGAATGGGTCCACTGATATCAGAATGTATCATACCCAATATGCATGATTCTTGGCTTGCCTTCCCCCGATCAAACTTATGCTCAGGGTGCTTTCCAACAACACAACCCTTGCAAATTTCGGTGGTAGATTTGATGACAGGGAGGCCTTCAACCATGGAATTATTTTGTAATTGATGCAAGTACTTGAATTTTAGGTGGAAAAAAATCTCATGACACAATATACTAACCTCATTTCCATGATTCAGCAATGCGGTGGGCTTTGCATCCGCCACAAAATGGGAGAACTCGTAGGCTTTTGCATGATGGTTTGCAAGGAATTTTGCTACAAGTTTTCCGGATGCAAGTTCTGTGATCTCTACATCATCTAGGATAAAGGAGACTCTCTTGGGAACTCATGTATGTGTCATTTGATAAACACTTAGGAGGTTTGATGCAAGAGATGGTACATACAGAACATTGGAAAAATAACCATACTCAAGATTTACAATACCTTGTTCTTCGGATATGATTGTGGAGTCATCTCCCATCTGGATGGGAATGGTTTTTCTGGTATCCAAAGATGAGAAGGAGTCTCTATCAGCCATCATGTGATTCAAAGATCCATAATCTATCAAAAGAGCATTGGAATTTGAAGTGCTTACCATGAGAGCATGACCTCTTTCATGCTGTGGTTCCCGATCTTGCTGATCTCTCCTTTGAAAGATTTCTGGAAGATTGATGTGATTTTTCTCAAGAAGAGAAGTAGCTTCATCAAGTTTATTTTTCATACAGTCATGTTCAGTGTGGAATCCCTTCCCGCAGTACGAACACTTGACTTTTTCCTTTCCATGATGTCCTTTGTTTTTGTTCTTCTTCGAGCCTGAAGGCTCTTCATGCTGCTGGTTTTGAACTTTAGGCTTAGGAGGTTCAAATTTGGTTTTTGGGTTCTTTTGCTGCTTTCCTTTACCCTTAAGATGTTTGTGCCCCAAAGCATAAAGGGATTGATCACGGGAGGATCTGATGATCCCCATATGGACAAGCTTATCTTGTTCACTTGTTAGGGACTCAGTGAAGGCATTGAGTGAAGGCATATTCCATCCAGGGTTGTGAGATTCCCCGCATGGAATGTAGAGACAAACAACGAATAGTAAGCTCCAAGTTTGGAGAGAATGGCGAGGATGAGTTGATCATCCTCCTTCTCTAGCTTACACTGCTTCAATAATAAGACAATGTGATTGAACTTTGTGAAAAAATCATTTAAGGTCTTGAAATTGGAAGGTTGGATAGACATCAACTCGTTTTCAAGCTGATAAACTCTCAAATCATCATGTTTTCCATACAGGGTGTCTAATTTGTCCCAATTTTCCTTTGGAGTCTTAAATCTCGAGAGGTGGAAAAGAAGATCCTTGGAAATAGAGAGGCACAAGAAACTAAATGCTTCATCTTTCTTGTTCAAGAATCTAGCTTTGTCTATCACATGAGTAGGCTCTTCTTCAGTGGCCATAGTGACCTGGTAGAGTCCTCTGGCATGTAGCTGGATCTCCATATCTCCTTTCCATGAATGGAAATTGAACGAAGTCAAGAGTTCGACGGAAGAGGCCCTCTCAAACTGCTGTAGCGAATGCTTTTCACCTGTTAAAACGTACAAATCACAACAAAAGGGGCATCGTAAGGTCGGACATATTGCACATATTAGGCTTTCATCACACCCAGCATAATTGATCAAGCAAGCTCGATCAACAATTCCTTAACTTGGGGTATTAAGTGGTAAGCCTTTGCTTCTGGTGCAGTGTTGGAATTTTGAACTTTTGCTCAATTTTCCATGCAAGATCTGTCAAAAACCATGTTTTTGAGAAATCTAAGCTTCGTCCCACTGTGATATCTGATACCATATTAATCTGTCGCAGTAATGTAGGGACTAAAACATAGTCTCATAAGAGATTTCGGACAATTAAGCATGAAAATGGCATAATAGTGCTGCAATAGGAGTAGTAGATCTGTATAATCACTAAAGAATAAGTAATACAATACAATGATCATGCAAGGTGCATGAATACAAGTGACAATTCGAATTACCAAGGAGGTCATTCGAATTGAATTAATGGGTGTATATTAACTGAATGCCAGCCACATTAAACACACCTAGTTAACCCACTGATCAAGCCATGATTGACTCAACTGAGTCCTAACTGTATCAGAGTGCAATGGATGATTGAGTCTAACTGAAAGTAGCTTAGAGACATGTCACTACATGTCAATCAACAAGTGGCAATGCAGCATTAACTCCAATGAACCCTGATGAGGTTAACTGAAGTCAAACTGGTCATCAGAAGTGGTTGGAGGTGCACTAGTTGTCTCCAATTCATAAATAATAATAAAAAATAATCAAATAATGAATGGAGGCACCTTCACAACTCAGGTTAACTGATTGTAACAATCAGTTAGCAATTAGGTGCATTTATGACACTCATATCACCCCAGAATGGCTCCCATATTGAAGGAGGAAGCCCAGTTAGCCTCCCTGATTGAAGGAGGAATCCCAATTAACCTCCCTGATTGAAGGTAAAGGATTAGTTGGCCTCCTTGATTGAAGGTAGGAGTGGGTGTGCTCATGCTGATGCTGTAGTGTGTTCATCTGATGTCGATTAAGTCAATTAAACTTAGGATAGTAGTTTAACAATGCCAAATTAACCAAATTAAGTGTGCATGATGGGTAAATGACTCCAAAAACCTCTTCAATTCTCCTAAATGTTTGTTCCAATTATTTTGTCCAACATGATTATCCCTTCTTCGTAAGATCAGTTAGAGGTGTCGTCAACTGGGAAAATCATTTAACAAAATTTCTTTAATAAGTATAGAGTCCCAAAAATCCTCTCAGCTCTGTCACATTCCTGGGGGTTGACTAATCAAGGATGGACTTGATATTCTTCATTTTCAATTTCACTACATATTGTCCAATCACATGACCTAGATACAAGATCTCAGTCATAAAAAATTCACACTTGGATAGTTTCACATATAGCAATTGTTCTGACAGAATCTTCAACACTTTTTCCAAGTGATAGAGGTGCTCTTCCCATGTCTTTCTATAGATTATAATGTCATTAAATATCACCAACAAAAAATTGCACAACTACTTACTCAATATGTGGTTCATGAATGATTGGAATGTAGCAGGAACATTACTCAAACCAAAGGGCATGACTAAGAATTGAAAGTGACCATAGTGACAACTGAAATATGTCTTCTGTACATATCCTTCTCTGACCATGATATGATGGTATCCTAAACGAATGTTAATATTGGAGAAGTATTTTTCTCCATGCAACTTATCCATCAGCTCAACAATGCATGGAAAGGGATACTCGTTCTCAATTGTCTTTTTGTTCAGTCCCAATAATCTATACACATGCTCATTATTCCACCCTTTTTCTTCACCAGCACTACTGAAGATGAAAATGGACTCAAAATAGGCCATATGAATACCAACTCAAGTATTTATTTTATCGTCTTTTCAAACTCATACTTGAATCTCTTGGGATTTCGGTATGGAGTGGTAATGATGGGATGAGTGGCAACCTCCAACTTAATAGTGTGCTCAATTCCTCAGTCTATTGGCCTACCTAGAGGAAGGTCTCCATGTTAAATTTGTGAACCATTGATCTACAGGAAAATGAGATAAATTAAGAAGTAGAATTATGCAGTGGAATATCAAAGACAATGTACACTGAACAAGACAAATTTGAGACAAATATGATAAGAATTGATTAGTTAATTACAACATTAATCTCTATTCATTAATTAATAATACAATGATTATATAATAAATAGAATTCGAATCCATAGATAGGATTCGAATCTACTAGCTCAAGCTGACTGAATAGATAACTAGGTGTTTCTAAATCACTACCGGATCTCACTAGTCTAACTCCATATGTATAAATAAGTATACAATAAATTAACTGATGAGGTAGGTGGAAAAGGGCATTGCTCTCCCTTCATGCATGCAAAACTGGCGCTAGGATAACTGAAAGTGATCTAACTAATTGTAAATGGAGGTTAAATAAACATACATTCTTACCAACGATGACCAATTGATGGAGGTTGTTGGTGGCACTCTGAGTGGGCTCCTACAATGTAGGGATTGGCACCGGTGGCACCAGTGGCATTGGTGTCACCAATGGCACCAATATTCATGGTGGTACCAAAACTCTACTACAGTAATAATTACCCCCTAAGTTAGGAAAATAGACCAAATATGCTATATTGGACAAAGGAGGATTATTAATCAAAACACCGCCCATAATCCTAACTTTGGATAACTTGGGCCCTAGAAACTAGGAAAAAGTCACCCATACAATCTAAATGACATAAAATACTGTGTAATAAAATAAGGAAAATGAGGAAAAGCACATGGGAAAAGTTTGCTGCTATTTGCAACTTTGTGGAGAAGCCATGCATAATCAAGGTTCTTTTGTGCATCAACATCGTGGGACTGTGCATGTGAACCTGTCCATCTTCTTTCGATCTGCTGAATGTTTCTTTTGTCTGTTCTTTATGGAGAAGGAATGGAATGATCCCTTTTGTTAATCAGTGGGCCAAATTGTGAATCATTCTCTATCAAGTAGCATATATGTGGAAGTTTGTTGCACCACTCTGTAGGTAGCGAACTTTGTGTGAGAGAGTGCAACATGTTCATTTTGATACTGGGACCTCATTGTTCTTCTATCATCTGGATCCCTAGCATCATTCCGAGCTGCTCCAATGAGATTTCCAACCCATTTAGGATTCTGATTTGGAATAGGAGATTGATTTGGATCTAGATCATCTTGAGGTACAATCACCATATCAAGATAATGCTGATTGTGTTCCTCATATTCTGAAAATGAAATTTTAGACAACATATCATTATTTTCAAATGGAGATGAAAGAGAGTTTTTACATTCCCTTTCGAATGGTCATGTTAGATTGTGCTAGAGCTAAGTATGGTAGAAAGTGTGAGAATTCATATGCCTTGGAGGTATGGTTTGCAACACCCTTCACTATAATATTGCCAGTTGATATATCTGATATCTACACTAAGTCAGGACCAAATATAACTTGCTTTGTAGAGCCAATATGTGTTATCTAATAAACAAATAAAATATTGCTGCAAGAGAGGGCACATAGAGTACATTCTTGAAATATCCATGCTGTATTTTAATAGAACCTCTACCTACTACTGGGATCTATGAGTTATCCCCCATATGAATGCTAGATCCTCCTGAGAGATTCAGAGTGGTTAAGGATTCTCTGGAGGAAACCATGTGGTTGGATTCTCCAAAATCTATCAAATAAGCCTTCGATTGAGTGAATCCTTCTTTCAAAGCATGGAACCTTTCATATTCTTCAATATGCTCTACAAATTCATACATCTTTGCACCTTGTGGAAGGGCCATATTGTTTTGTTCAAGGAGTGTTGTCAACTGGTTTATGGTCTTCTTCATGCACTGGATATCTGGATGAAAGCCTCTCATACAAAATGGACACTTAGTCTTCTCGAAATTCTTCTTTTTCTTGGAACCTGAGGCTCCATCGAAATATATCTGATTCTCCTTTGGATTCGAATCAATGTTTTTGGTCTCCTTCCCTTTGTGTTTCCCTCTTTCTTTCACATTGTTTGAGTCTGTCACTAAGAGTGCTTGATTCTTGGAGGTTTGAATCACTCCCATTTGAACCAATATATCTTTCTCTTGTATTAAGGACTCAAAAAAAGAATATGGAGAAGGAATATTTGAATTAGGAATAGAATATCTTCTAAAATGGAATGTAGAGAAAAAGACTAAGTACTATGAGCCAAGCTTTCTCATCACTGACAACACAAGCTACTTATTTTTCCACCCTAATCTGCATTGTTTGCATTGCAGTACTAGTGACTTGTATTTTGTAAATAATTGTTGAATAGATTCGAAACTGTTGGGCTATAAAGTAATGAGCTCATTCTCCAAAACATTCCCTCAAAGCTCATCTTGTTTTCCAAACAAATATTCAAGTGTATCCTAAGCTTCCTTTGGATTCCTTAGTCCCTCAAGGTGGAACAAAATATCCCAAGAGATATGAGTGCACATGAAGTCGAAGGCCTCATCAAGTTGATTCAAAAATTTGTTCTTCTAAACATATTGTTGGGGATCATTTTCTCTACCCATCATCATCCTAAACATACCAAGCTTGTGCAAGGCTACCTGCATATCTACTCTCCAATTAGAGTAGTTGAAGGGTGTAAGGATTCGGGGTACAAGAGCTGCCGAATCCATCTTTCTGTATGTTGATAAGTCAATTCATCAAGAAGCTATATAGGCACATGTAAATAACAATGAAAAACCAATTCAATTCGCAATCATATGTCATTTCAAGCCTTTCCACCTTGACATGTACACTTTCTCAGAGTTCGTCAAACCTGGATAGACTTCTCTGGACAGAATCCAGAGGGAGCAATGCTATGATTCCAGGATTTCTGTGGAAACTCAGCTGCTTCTAGTGTACAATGGATATCAGACAAGACTTGTTGCTAGCATGAACAAGGCTTTGATACCATGTCAAATTTGTGAACCATTGATCTACAGGAAAATGAGAGAAATTGAGAAGTAGAATTATGCAATGGAATATTAAAGAAAATGTACACTGAGCAAGAAAAATTTGATACAAATCTAATAAGAATTGATTAGTTAATTACAGCAATAATATATATTCATTAATTAATAATACAATGATTATACAATAAATATAATTCGAATGCCATGGATAGGATTCGAATCTACCAGCTCAATTTGACTGAATATCTAACTAGGTGTGTCTAAATCACTGTTGGAGCTCACTAGTCTAACTCCATATGTCTAAATCAGTCTACAATCAGTTAACTGATGAGGTAGGTGGAAAAGGGAGCCACTCTCCCTTCATGCATGGAAAACTGGTGCTAGGCTAACTGAAAGTGATCTAATTGATTGTAACTAGAGGTTAACTCAGCATAACTGCTTACCAACCATGACCAACTGATGGAGCCTATTGGTGGAACTCAGAGTGGGCTCCTATAATGTAGGGATTGGCATCAGTGGAACCAATGGAACCAGTAGCACTGGTGGAACCAATGGCACCAATGGCACCAATGGTACCAATATTCATGGTGGCACCAAAACTCTAGTACAATAATAATTACCCCCTAAGCTAGGAAAATAGACCAAATAGACTATATTGGAAAAAGGAGGATTATTAATCCCAACACTCCAAACACCTTCTCATACTTCAACAATAAATCTTACATGTATTTCGAATACTAATAAGTTTCAACTGAAGGCTTCTTAGTTGTGATAAGGCATTCCACTACCCACTCTATATACACATGCCTCCAAATTGCTTCCATACTATCTTGTTGATACAACATTGTTGGGATAAATGTTCATGCCTCTCAAAACCACTTGATTCCCATCATCCCTCTTAAATTTCATGTCCAAGGTATTATAGTTCATGGAGTCATACCCTATCGAACACAACCATTGGACTCCCAAGACTACATTTCTATCAAGTACATCCACCATGTAAAATATATCTTAACACAATGTAGTTTCCCATGGTGAGATTNTTTGCTATAGTCCATAGTTTTTTTTTTTTTTTTTGCCTAGGGGTAACCATGGTGAACCCTTCGAATACTTCAGTGGGGATAGTCCTCTTTTGCACTAATGTTGCATCTATAAAAATTATGAGTGGATTCATTGTTGACCAATATTATGACTCTCTATCCCTGTATCACTCCCCTCATCCTGAGAGTGTGAAAATAAGGAACTCTAGATAATATAGAAATGACACGCTTTCCAAACTCGAACTATGGATTCTCCTCCTCTGTTGTCTTGTACCCCTCCTCAAGTGCCTACCCATGCTATGCATCATCTTCATCCCCTTCGCTATTATATAAGACCTTTGGTACTAGGTACCCAAGATATTGACAGGTGATGCACAACTTCTTTCTCCTTAGCTTGTCACGGGTACTTCTATCCATTCCGTTTTTCCATGTCCAAACTTTTCGTAAATTATTTTTGTCTTTGAAATTGGAAGGGAAATTTATTTCTAGAGAAATTGGGTCTTAGGCACTACATCTTGAATATACCTAGTATGACTAATGGAATCCTACATTTTGGCAGGTTTGTAAGCCTTTACCAATCCTCATAGTGGCTCTGCTAAACCTTCTGTAAAAAACAACACTAAACAACCCTTAGAAATATATGTGACCATGACTACGGTCCTCTAAAATTTTGAAATGTAGGCCTCCATTGTCACTGTCTACTTCAGCTAGACCATCTCTTTTAATGGAATCTTTGGATATTTTATTTCAAATCTATCTATGAGCCTCCTTGTAAAATATTCATACGAAGTGATATTGGCATGACCCATGGTCCCCATCCAATGGTACCACCAATCATTTGCTTCTCCATCCAGATGTAAGGTGGCCATTTTGGTGGCATCCACCTCTACCATGGGTTTCACCTGGAAGTATGTTTCAATTTTCTCCACCCATGATCTTTCAATGTATTTGGAAGACCCATCGAAACATGGAAGAGTGGCATTCCCAATGGTGTTCTACAATTCAAAATTTTGAGTCATATTTGATTGGTATGTTTCTATATTTGTAATTGCAATACTCCAAAATGGTCATGGATGCTCGGAAATAAACACTTATAGCTCTATTTTCCAATTAAGCCTCCAGTGGCTCATATTCTTCATTCTTCCCTACTATTCCCACTGCTTGTGCATCCATAAATTTAGGCAGTGTGGATTGAGGTGGCTCTTGATACTCATGTGGCCAGTTATCTGGTTTGTTCAGAGATGTAATCACCTCTACATGATATTTCATTTTGTTCCTATATATATATTATATCCATTGCTACTACCTTCACCATTTTTCATTCTAAAGGCATAGGTTTCCAACTTTCCGGAAAAATGCGGCTAGTACAAACAAAAATTACGTCCCTAGTTTAAATGGTTTAGATCTAGAACAAAACAAGTATAACTATGCAACATTTCCCTAGGTCATCAAACTACTTGAATATAAAGCTTTTGTACCTTTTTCTGAAGGTTATCCTTGCCTTCTCTAAGCTTTTTGTGATCCAACTGTGAAGAAGAGATACTTGTGAAAGATACAAAGGACAAGAAACAAGGAGAAAAACAACAAGATAATTTGATATATCTATGCTAATTATCAAGGAGAAAAGAAATAAATAAAATTACAAATTATTTATGGGAAAGGAAAAACATATTTGTATTAATGTGAATGAGGAAAGAATTACAACCAAATTGCCTTGATGTTGGGCTTCTCCCCACAAGTCTTTCACCCTCACCCTCACCCTCAAACTCTAATCTCTTTTCCTCTCACTCCTAGAATAATTTCAAGAACATAAAGGTGATTTTCTAGTTCTCTCTAAACCATGAAGGTAACCTTAGATTTATAGGCCAAAATGATATCAAATGGGTTGAGATTTACTTGGAGGAAGTTGAGAGGTCATCCCTAGAGGTTGGCGACTTGACTTCCACCTAATCTAATCAGTTGGGATAAGACTCTACAAGGGATTTCTTATAGAAAGATCTCAAAACTCCTCTTTTTTCCTTTTATCAAGCGTTGACTCTCTTTGAACACTAGAAAGAGGTGTTAGGAATAAACAACACTCCTTGAACAAAGGAAAGGAGTGTCACCGATGCCTTTTTTCTACTAGAAACAAGCATCAAGGTAGGATGACACCTTATGTCAAGAGGCAAGGTGTGTCAATGCTCCTAGAAATGAACTTCCAACAAGAAAAAATCCCTTGAAAAATTCCTTTGGCATATGTACTTTTGGGATTTAGGAAAAATGACAATATTTTGGTGTAACATATTGGCCCCCAAAGTATGAAGCTAGAGAGATGCGATAGGTGAATAATTTGATGGATACAGTTTGGAGGATGAGGAAGAATACTATTGGTTGACAACTTTTTACAGTACCATATACATTGCAGATCCATGTATAAATGACTAGGTCATGGCTACAGACATACATTGTAGATCCATGATGAACAAAACTCAAATTTAGACATAGCTACTGAACATACACTATATATCTATGTCATTATGAATCAAACTTGAGCATAGCCACCAGACATACATTGTGGATATATGTAGTGACTCAATCACAAAATAATCCATCGCAACCTAGGGAGAGGCAAAATATTCAAGTGAATTCCTAAACACCTAGGGTCTTCATCCCAATATCGAATAATATGATTATATCTATGTGAATAAATTTCTTGATGTTGAACATGGTAGAAAACACTTAATTACTGGTCATTGATGTATACCATTAACAAGTGCAAGGGAAATCACCATTGATGCCAATGATTCCAAAGGTACCGTAGTACATTCCTCTAAATGTGAATACATGAGTTGAAGTTGAACAATCAATGAAATGTTTCAATCAGATACCAATGATAGAAGCCTACTGTTGAAAGACATGAAACCTGCCATTGAGGCATGTAGGATTTAAGGTACTTACTGGTTTCTGATACTAATTTCCCGATGATATGTTGATGTCAATGGGAATTGACATGTTGAAGGAGGGCCATGATGTTTCCCCCATCATCGACACAAAAATGGAACAAAAGTGATTTGAAGTGATTTTGATTATGGAGAAACCATTGGGACTAACTCAAAGATGACTGACACAAAGGAAGGTAAGGTAAATGCATAGGTTGGTTGTAATAAGAGACTTCCCTTGAACATTGAACGACATGAAATGTGACTTGGAAGCATTGAATCAACAAGGCAGAGACCAGACATAATGCAAAAGACACGATGATGCATTCTTTGAATGACTCAAAGGAGTAAATGACTCATGAAAATGGATCGAATCGAGGACAAGCTAATTACCCAATTGTTTGAATTAAATATATATAGGTGCCATGTTCAAAGGTGACTAAAATATGCCATTAATGAAAATGAATTTTTTTTTCCCATTCCCTTAATTTACCCATCATGACAGATGAGTACCTCTTTTCTTTTTAACGAGCTTGAAAAGGGTAACAAACACTCGATATAGCTTGTCATAGGATGAGTCCAATCTCACATGTTTTATCAACCTGAGAAAGAAGGGGTTCAGTCCCAAAAGGGTCCTTCATTGTTTGATTTTTATGAGTTTGAAGAAGGTAAACTCAGTGTCGTTTCATATTTAGAGAGTCTGAAAGGACTAAAGAAAACTCGACTGTGGATGTTTTTGTAAATTTAGCCCCCACGGTCCGAAAAAGTGTAAACTGATACCTAGGAGAACTCTTCTAGTTAGAATGAAATAGAGGGTATACTTTTTGTAAATTAGTCTAATCAGTCCAAAAAGGTGTAAACTATCACCATATAGATGATCTTTCAAATACTTTTACAAGAATGAAAGAAACAAGTCCACTTGGCGATCTTTTCCTATTTAGAGAGTCTGAAAAAAGCTTAAAGACAACTCCAGAAGAGTTCCTTTTTCGTATAGTTTATGAGCCCAAAAAAAGTGATAAATTTCTACTCGACACCTTTTCACCTAGTTTTTAATGAGCATGACTATGGTATCAAAGGAACTCAAAATCCTATTAATTTTGAAAAGGAGCACGAAAAATCCAAAAACAAACTCCCATAGCCAAAAATTGTTCAACTTGTCATAAAATCTCCAAAAATAGGTAATAGAATTCTTTTTTATTCAAAACTTTAGGAAAAAGGGTAAAAATAAAATCTAATATTTAAATAATTAAAAGTAATATTCATATTTTACCCAAAAATAGAATAAAAAGACCAAAAAGTAAATAATTTTCATCATTTGCTTTTTACCATAGAGCTTTGAGTGAAAAAAGGTGCATTTGTAGGTGATTTTGTTGTGGAAATAGCGGGAGATTTGGTCAACCATTCAACATTTCATTGGATCCAAGTAAACGACATTCCCTTCCTTTTTGATTTAATAGTAGAAAAAAAGTTTTAATTAGGTATTTTATGGTTTTTAAGATGTTTTATTGGGAGTTAAGAGTGTGCCTTAGGCAACACTCTTCTCCCTTTCAAGAAATGCATTGGTGCACCTCTCGAAAGGGGAAAGAGTGTCATCCCCATTCTGTCTACAAATCGTATGTGCGTTGATGCCCTATTTGGATGGGTAAAGTGACCCCGCGACCCCAAAAAAATCAAAACCATAGATTAAAGCTAAAATTTGAAATTATTTTGACAATGAATGTTTCTAAATGTTATTTTATTTACTTTATGAAGGTTGTCACGTCCCCGTCCCTCAACCGGCGAAGAGGACGCGACCAACACAACAACACAGCCGGGAAAATTGCTTCATGAACATTGACAGAAATCAAATGCTGAAAACAAAAGCCTAAACAACAGGCATAATTCGTCATACAAGGATGCACAGTCCTTCAAACAATCAGCGGAAGCAAACATAGACATTTCCAGCATTAATCATCAATATAAATTACAGAGAAGCAGTAAACAGCATCACTTATCTCTTGATGAAGAATTCACCCGCAACCAGCTACGTCGCTGCAACGTTCCACCCAACCATAGGCCAGCTTGCTCCTCAATCTCTTAGCAACGCTGCCACCCCCGAGCTGGGCATGATTCCTCCGTAATAAGGGTAAATTGCAGGCTTACACATAGCCAAGGGGACACAGTCAGCCGACCCAAACACTGCTGGGTTTAACAGGCCATCAACAGCAGCTAAGCCAGCACATCCCAAGGGGACAACCACTGCATACCAGCAGCAAAACCACCCTTCACAGCCCTGTGAAGAAACAAAGGCAACCAGGAATGATCCGAAACAGAAGAAGAGGACAGCTCAAGTTCACAGGAAAACACGGAGTTGGTTTTGGCCCTAACGTGGCCAAAACAACTCAGCAACAACAGCCCAATTTCACAATGAAAACAACGGTAACATTCCACAGCCCACAGTGGATAAGAAACAGCACTCCGGCATAGCTATGGGAGACTCAAACGCAGCTCATAGCAGAAAAATGACTCACCACAAAAATCCAGAGGCCCAAAACGCAGTTGGACATCGCTGCCAACAAAAACGTGGGGAAAACAACAGCCCCAGAGCAAAAACAGTGAGGACGGCTCACAACAGGGAAAAACGACCCAATTAACCTGTGAGACAGCCAAAAACGTGAATGGCCCTTCACAGTCAGTCGTGGATGCAAGAGCATGGCTCTCAGCTCCCTATGTGCGCCCCAAACAGAAGAATACCAGGGCGTGGGTAACCAATCCGACCCAGCAAGGAAAGGAACAGACAATGGAGGCCCTGCGTGAGGAAAAGCAGCTTTGTTTTTGCCCGTGGATGCACCACTAACAGGAAGGACACGATTTTACAGTTCGTGGGTACTCAGCAACTCGTGGGGAGAGGAAGAAAACCTGCGTGAGACCCAAAAACGCCCAGAGCCCCTGCATGAGAAGCCAACAGACCAAAATCGTGGTAGAGTGAACTGACCAGGGAAGAGTGCGTGAGGGAGAAGAAATGGCCAACGTGGGTGGAGTGAGCAAGTGGGTAAGGCTGACAGCCTGCCACAACCACCACCACTTCAGCAATAACTTCCCCAACCACCAGCTGAAGCATTAAAGAGGTTGAGAAGGCTGGGTGAGATAAAAAGGTGGCAAATCAATAAGGTAGAAAACCACAAGGTAATAAAACATGGGTTTTTTTCCCATAAACCAAGGTTTGACATCCCCCACCCCTTATCCTTTGGAATCCATGCCCTTTTCATTCAACGTTGCACTGCCGTAGCTGGTTGTGGTTTTAGTTTTATTTGATGTGCGGTTTTACATGATGCCACATTAAAATGTGCCGGATAGCACTACATTCCATCGGCAATTATCCCCATTGCCGAAACATACACAACCAAATCGATGGTGGGGCTTTTTCCTTGAGCTCCTCACCATGATTAATTACATTATATACATCATGCAAACGGGGTCGAAACCGGGGACATGACAAAGGTTTTATGAAACAAACATGGTCATTTATAAAGAGAGATAACACGAGCTAGTTTACACTTAAGTTTCCAATGATACCAACACCGTATTGGCTTTAAGAGATTGTGCACTCTTTAAATTCTTCCATATCCTGGGTATGAGAGCCCATGTTTGATTGTTGGATCACCTGATCAGGATGTGGGATCCAAAAAAAGAACACTTTCAGGTTGAAACCCACATTCTCACCCTATATGTGGAAGACATTTATTTCCTCACTAGTCTCTCAATGCGAGTGAACTCTATGTCACTCTTTGGGTCAAGAGGGGGAGAGCTAACGGTATATGACCTAATATGTGAGTACTTCACCATTGGTACATTATCCCAGGGTGGGAAAATACCCATAAAACATGTGACAGATCATCATTCTTTATATCTCATCATATGTTTGGATGCCCCACTATCCACAAGCCAATTATTTCTTCCATGTGAGATAGTGCTTGTAAGTGTTGAAATAAGTACATATTCTTCATCACTTAAGGAATCCTCTCTTTCTTTGAGTCTCCTTATTGATGGTTCATCATATTAAGTGGTGTGAGCATGATGTCTCTTCTTTTTTGACTTCTTACTGAAGGATCCTATGTTTATGGGATAATATCTGGAGTAATGTCCCTTCTCATCACAAGTATAGCATCAAATGTTGGAAGGATTTTTCTGAACTTCTTTTTTATTTTCTTATAATGGTACTTCCTCTTATTGTGATGGTGGTTCTCCTTCTTTCTTCTGATGTGGACTATGAGAGATTGATCTTCAGTTGCTCCCATATTCTCTTATCTTGTTATGATCCTAGCTTCTTCTTATGTGCATTCTTCCCAGAGTATGTTGAAAGAGATCAAACTTATTCTTGGACATATTCCTTGAATGAATGAATCCCATGATTTAGGGAGACCATTCAAGGTGGTCATAACAATCTCTCCTTACTCTACATTCCTTTCGAATCCTTCAAGTTTTTCTTTGATTTGAGAAACCCTTGTGAAGTAGGACTTCATGGTCTCTGATTTACGTATCTTCACATTCTTTAGTTGGTTCCTTAATTTCATTGTATGATTGATGTTATTTCCTTTGAATCACTTTGTCAAAGCATCAAATAATTCCTAAGGTGTCTTCAAGGATGTCACATGAGGGATGAGGTGATACTTAATAGAATATGTAATGATCCTCTTGGACTTAACCAATTTCTTCTTATGAATATCCTTATCCTCATCTCCCTCTGGCTTTGGAACTTTGTTACTGATATACTGATCCAAGTCATTTTATTCAATGATCAAGGAGAGCTTGTACTTCCATCCTCAGATGTTATCAGATCCCCCAATCTTATCATCAAACTAGGTGTGATGAGTCATTTTGAAATGAGAACCTTAAATTGAAATAGAAAATATCCAGATCTTACTAATTTGAGGTGCCCGACCTCATTCTGTAGCGGGATGACCTAGGGTTTGTCAGAGAAACCCTAATTTTCTAAACTTGGAATTTCAGATTTCTATTTGGCTAGAAATATGTGCCTCCTTGAGGTGAGTTACTTAGGAAGGTCGTTTTCTGAAAACTATGGTGGGAATCCTCGAAACTTGATGCACTAGTTTCTTCCCATAGTTTCCTGTAATAAAAAAATGAAACTTCTCCAAATTCGATTATGCGTCCACCAAATGATGCACCCTTCTATGGTGATTTAGCCTAGCCCTATTTTCTTAATGATTCGTGGAGAGAATACCTTGAACTAGAAAGCCCTAGTTTTTGCTGCTACACAATTCCTTCTTTCAGAGAGGCTCTAATACCATGTTAGTTTTTCTAGTCTTATTCAAATTTATTAGGATATTTATTTGATAGAATAACAAGCATAACAATAAATCCAAGCTGCACAAGATAGAGAAGATACACAAGACACAAAGATTTTCCTCGGGGAAACCATAAAAGAGAAAACCCTGTAAAATTCCTCAGAATAGTTCTGTCACTAAGACAATATCACAAGATGTAAAAACCTAAGTATAAGAAGTATTCTACAAATCTCTCTCTCATGTGAAATTGAGTGTGTGTGTGTATAAATGAGCGAGGGCACCCCCCTATTTATACCCTTCATTTGATTGGCCTTACAACTTGACTGGGTCGACTTGTTACCCTAACTGGGCCAAATTCTCCTAGAGGGACCTAAAAATACATTTTATTATATTTGACTTGGGGACTACTTCCCTGACTTACATCGAAGGCTTACCTCAATGACCATAGAAAATAATGACATCTTGAAAGGAGGTAAACACATATCCAATGTGGGTACAACAATATACAATAATAATATACATCACAATATCTTCCAAAGTTACAAATACAAAAACACTTCACACCCCCAAGTGACTCTTCACTTTCCATGGGTGAGACAAATTACATTTTATAAAATAAAAAACATTTTTCACTCACAAATTTAATAAAAACTCACATTAAATTTATAACACTAAATTTAATGATTAGCAAAGTCACCTAGGTCCATTTTACATTCCTAGACACAAAGCAGTGTATAATACCTTTCTCACTTTAAATTTCAACAGATTCTTTGTCAACAAGTTGGATCTTGGACGAGCTAGGAGCTTCAATCAATAACATTGTTGGCAGCGGGGGGGTACCTCCACCTGTTATTAATAGAATAAATTAAAAGTTTGTATTTCAAACTTGGGTGTGAAGGTAATCCAATTACCACACCATGGTTTTTGAATCATCATTCGATCTATAATTCATCCACTTTGATCTAGTCCACTCCATATGTTGTAGTCACCAGGTCTAAGTCCCATATCTCACTTGATGTTTTGTCTAATAGGAGATCCGGTTGTCATGATCATTGGTATAGGCTCAACGAGAGTGGAAGCATTAGGAATTTCAATGGACAAGGACTTTGGGGTCAAAACCATCATGCGTGACCCTTATACCACTGTCGAAACCTCACCCTTTCAATATTTTCCTCAACTTTCCCTCAACTCAGGTAGGTCTTTTGGATTCTCTACCATCTCAACTAGTTTCTTTATACTTCTTATATCACGTTGTGGACTTGCAATGTCTCTTGTCTCCTCTCGTCTCTTAAATATCTTTTCTCTTTCGATATTGAATATCCATTTTTTGTTTATGTTTGGTTGTACATTTGTTTCATCAAGGTGGACTTGGATTTTTGCAGGGATTCATTCTCGTTTTTTTTTCAACTAGCATCATCTCTTTATTCATCTCATGTGGTCAGCGACCCCCGCATTTCCAACCCGAATAATGATGAAGGATTGTTGTGGAGTTAATAAAGGTGTTCATTTATTGAGAAAAAACTCCCACTCTCGCTCACACATGAAGCACTCCTAGTTGTTTTTTTTATGCTTCCAATTTGAACTACCATTAGGGCTCAAAGGTGGTATATCCTTGATTATGTGACCCACTCCTTTTTCAATTAAAAATTTAAACAAAAAATTTGGTATTCTAATGAAAAGTTAGTCATGGAAGTCGATGTAGAATATTTCTTTGATTTCGTCGAGCAAGGTCCTTTCTTTGATATCTCACTCTTCATAGTAATCATCGCTTATCTTCTCAATCCACTTATACATATTCATTTGTCCTCCACTATAAATCTTGTGCATTAAGAAATGTTCATTGGAGGGTCAAGTTTGTTTGATAAGTTTGATCGACCAATTTCATTATCTCATGAAGTACATCTTCTATAATTTTTCACGTGATTCAATGAAAAAAAAATATTTGGCCTTAGCAATGGCCAACTTATTCCTTCTAGCATAGTTTTGGATGTAATTCACTATATGTTGATTCCACCACTCTTTAATTTCCTCCTTGCTTACCATTTATGCATATGCTATCATATTTGTATCACAGTTTAGTACTACCGGCAATGGAACCAATGTTGTAATCTAAGGGATTACATAAGATTACCAATAGCACAGAAACACATAACAAGATGCAAGATTATACCTACATACATAAAGGTATGAGGAAGAATAAAATTAATGGTAGTAGAATCAACAATTTGGATTATATTATTAGACCATCATGTACAAAAAGCAATGTTACATCTACTGGCACTCCAACCTATTATATAATGCATATAGACAATTATACATGTATAACTTCATAATTGTCTAGTTGGTTGGCCTCACCGAATCGACTAACTAAGCCGACTAGTCTCTAGTCGATCGAGAGTAACTATTTGGCTGGCCAACAAAGCTCCTCCTACAAGGACTAAACATGTGAAGAGGGATGGAATATAATGCACCCGAGGAGGATAATATATGGTACCTAAGGAGGTACCCAAGTGGATAATGTTATGCAGAGAGGCCATATTTATTAAAGAAGACCCATGCAGTGTGAAAAGGAACAATAGTGATAAATATTACTAGAAGGTTCTTCCTACTAGAATATTACTTCTCTTGAAAGTATAGAAGGTTCTACTTACTAGAATATCCCTTCTCTATAAAGTATCTAGATTGTTCCACCTGCTAGAATTTCCTTCTCTAGAAAGTACCTAGAAGGTTGGATAAAAACTATTAATATGTATAAGCAATGGAATTAGATGTCTTGTGAAGTATATTGGATGTAATATTTATAGAAACCATATATCTTGTGGAGGTATTCCTTCCATAAGGAATACTTAATGGTTTCACCCTATCTTAAGGGTTCTGTCCATATTGTTGTGTTCTTTCTCTTATCAATGTATTTCCATTTATTTATGAAGTTTAAGGGCTCTAGCTTGTTTGTGATTGAATTTTTGGGTTAGGTAACACAATATATATTTAGGGATTCCTCTATCCTAGGGAGATCCAACAATGACTATATGGTGGAACACCATAGAAAAATAGAAGGGAATTATATTAGTGGGGTTCTCATTGGATCAATATAATTGGAATAATCCTTATCATCAAACAAGTGCTATTGGCACTCCCTATTTATCAATTCTCAATGATGATTTCTTGATTAGTTATTATGAAACAAACTTTCATGTGAAAGTCTGCAGACTCCTGTGGCAAGGGTGTGAGACAAATGAAAAATGAATCCATTTTTTCAATTGGAATAAAAATGAAAAATGAATACATTTAATCAATCATTTAGTCAAATAGAATACCCTTGAGGAGAATAATTGAAGTTGGGATGGTAAATGAAAGTATCTTATTTCGGTGGATATAGTTACATGCAAAAGAGCTACAACTAAGATCCCATCTAAGTCGATATATAACATATATGTGTCTCTTCTTGTTAACCTTGCATTGTTTCTATACAATTTATTATGAGGATTTACTACAAATGAGTAATATTTAAATGCAAGGATCAATCAATTGAACAAATTGGTTGAGGATGGGAGGAGGTCCTTTCATAAGTTTACAAATTATTCCCCAAAGAAACATGCCTTTAAGATAGGAATTTTGTTCATAATATCAACAAATAGATCATATAAGACTGCATTTTTGCATTTCTATGTTGACTAATGTGTTTGTGGCACTTTACAAAAAAATTCATTCTTGTTAAAAAATGATTAAATTATGGGCATTGTTGGGTAAAAAAAATTCAAAATATTCCTTTGTATTTTTGGAATATTATAAGTTGAGTACGACATGTAATCAATTCTTACTAATATGTGCAAGTTCTTAATGTTAACATGAGACATGACCTAGTTTCTAGTTTTACAATATTGCAACAACAAAATTTAAGTAACTATTGAATTCTATTAAGTCACTTGATATCCAGAAATGACAAAAAACAACCATCCATCCACATTCAATTATTTGAAAAATGACAATATATGAGCTTTGAATGAATAGAGGATGTATGCCATGCTTGATGGTTATCTTTAAGTAAACTAGACATCTCTAATTCTCATTCATCAACACTAATGGTAACAACTTGAGCACTTTGTATTTTGAGTATCTGATGTTCGATGTCTCCAATTTCCTTACATTGGAGATGTGATTGAAATTACTACCAAGTACTACCTCTATAATCACATTACATTCGCAAATGACATATTAAAAACAAAAATAATGAACATACAATTAACAATAAGAACATAGTGCAAGAAATCCTAACCATAAGGACATAATGTGAGTCCTAGGATTTAGAAGATAGAGTAATATATATATATATATATATATATATATATATATATAGAGAGAGAGAGAGAGAGAGAGAGAGAGAGAGAGAGAGAGAGAGAGAGAGAGTCTTGACTAAGGTGAGGAGGTTGTGGCACTTCTTTTGTTTATTTCTATCTCCTTGCATGTTGTGTAAATATTAATATACTCTTGTAATGTACTTTTGGTTTTGGTTACATGTTAACTATAGTTGTATAGACCTAACAAAACCTTTAATAATAATTACTTTTTACAACATAAATCTTATCGGTATTAGAATAATGGTTAACCTGATTTGTTTTATAATTTTGCATACTAATAGGTCATGACAATGTGCCAACATCCAATAATGTTTTTCCTTGATTGTATTTGATGCTCACTACTTGTTCATACCATAAAGGACTCTAAATGATAAAAAAAAGTGCACACTTATTGAGAATACACTTTTAGCAATAAGGGAAATATGAAATAGTCTTAGGATAACTGTATTTAACTTTTACAACCTCATAATAATTAAATAATAGAAAATATACACATCCTTGTCAATAATTAATATTTCATTGATTTCAAAAATAAGAAGATAAAAAAAGTGCACACTTATTGAGAATACACTTTTAGCAATAATGGAAATATGAAATAGTCTTAGGATAACTGTATTTAACTTTTACAACCTCATACTAATTAAATAATAGAAAATATACACATCCTTGTCAATAATTAATATTTCATTGATTTCAAAAATAAGAAGATAAAAAAAGTGCACACTTATTGAGAATGCACTTTTAGCAATAATGGAAATATGAAATAGTCTTAGGATAACTGTATTTAACTTTTACAACCTCATACTAATTAAATAATAGAAAATATACACATCCTTGTCAATAATTAATATTTCATTGATTTCAAAAATAAGAAATTTGACCTTTTGTGAGGAAATTGAAGTTGAGATACATAAATCACACCTTACTCTCTCACTTGCAAGTTAGAATTATCCAAAATTATTCATGGAAGTTTTAATAATTCAAAATCTATGAAGTAGGCTTCAATATAAGATACTACGTTTGAGAAGAAAAAATTAAAAGATCCATGTGCAATAATGTGACAATGGTACCAAAATAATTGGACCAACTTATTGAAATAAATCATGTTTCTTGGATAAGAACCCCTTTCCATTCACCCATGTAACCATTACCATTATCCCAAATATATCGGCCCTCCCAAAAATCCTTCATAGAAATCCCCATTTGCATAGTATTTTCGTCCATTCCCAAGCTTATCATTCATACCCTAGTGGCCTTTGTAAGTGGATCCATCCACCCTAGTGTATATGTTGAATCCATGCATAACCTCATCTTGAAAATTCCCTTCATAGGTATCTCTCAATGGACATAAAACCTTACCTTTTTTCTATGTTCTTCGCTTTAGACCGCTCCCTTTCATGCATGAATCCATATTCCCACAAGTACTTCCTAGACCCATCTGGTAAATTCTCATGAAATGATCTCAAGTAAATTTCACCTTTCTAATAAACCCTCTCTGCACCAATAACACAAAATTCATGCTCTTCCTCATCAACATCAACATGGACCACAGAGTTGGACATATGGAACATGCCATTGGGTGGGATTTTACTTACCACTAGTGATTTATTAATAGACTCTTCTCCATACATTTTTTCAAGCCATCACATCCATTTTTAATGAAGGTGAACATGTGTGAGACCAAGAATACCAGAATCTTGACAACTCAAGTAATGTAGTTTATAAAAAATGTTTAGACTATAGTAATGAGATTATTATTGACATGCAAGGGGTCCCAATGCCTCAATAATAAATTATCCCAACATAAATCATCCCAACCTTATTGAAGCTCCAAGATCATATGTCTAAACTAATTAGGAAGAGGCGAACTAGAGAAAATTACTTATAATTCCCCATCCCTCGAATGCATTTTCATCCGACTTGTAAGTGTCGATACAAATAACTCCCATTCTTATAGAAATTATCATAAAAAAATAAAACTAAAGAATACATAAAGGAGTATCAATTGTACAAGAATAAAGGGCCTCTCCACTCAACCATAGACTTTTCCAAAATCAATTTTGATGGAAAATGCATCCAAACCAAGGAAACCTATGGAGATTAAAATAACTTGAATTTTTGTAGAATTAGAGGGTTTCAACTACAAATTTGTATAAGTTATGTTGGCCAAATCCTAAAAGTCCATGTTCATCTTTTCAAAAGCCTCCACATTCTGTCAATCACACTTTTATCCATGGAACTTGCACTATATACCCTATTCAAACCCTTTCCCTTGGAATAACGACATGAAGAATTGCATGTCCCAAAAACCCCTCTTCTCAACCAAATATTATTTCTTCCTTTAATTCCTCTCAAACCCCAAAAATCCCCCCCTTGTCGCCAAATTAAAAAAAATTGGCACCAACTACACTCTTCATGTTTTAATTATGGTTCCTTTGATTTCACTTGACTACTTGTGCAATATATTGAAGAGTAATTCTAGGTATAATGACATAAACGCGTGCCACATAGTGACCCAAAATTCAGCCCTTCCTAGTAAAGCCAAAAACTTGGCACCAAATAAGCTCTTCCTCATGGGGAATCCATTGACCCAGATCAAGTCCTTTTGAAACACATTGCAATGTAATTCATAAACAATACATGGTTTTTGTTCCATATTCTTGCAACTTGTAAATTGAAACAACACATGGTTTTTTTTTCATATTCTTGAAACTTGTAAATTGAAAATGTAATATTAATCCTCATTCACAAACAATGATCATAGGTTTCACCTTGTAAACTCCTTTTTCCATTCCATTTGCATCCTATGAATTAATCTATAAGGAATTTGATATCTTAATTGAGTGGTATTTTAGTCTTGATATGTTCTCTTAGTTAATAAATTGCACAACTAAGTTAATAAACTTCTTAGAAAAGTTCATAACTTCTAGGTAAAATGAATACATCGTTGTCATGAAAATTAGATACGATAGCTTGTAACATCATTAATTTATAATTACCAAATATTGGTGTAGCCTTGAATTGCTCAAGAACAAAAATCATCTGTATTTGTAGAACTGGTCTTTGGGGCTTCAATGTTTTTATAGAGAAACAAGAAGAGGAATCTAAACCCTGAACCTAAGGGATGGATATGAACTATTGTTTGCCCTAATTAACATATTAGGTGATTCGATATAATTATTAATTAAATGTTACATGCAGTTCAGCAGATTAGAGATAAGTATTGCACGCTTAGTTATGTTTACACATTTTACCAAGATTAGGTCAATATTGGCTAGTCATTATAATTAAAAAATTTACCATAGGCTTAGTTTGGTGACCAAAGAATATTCCATATATATGTAATATCTATGCAATTCATATTATATATCAATCCATATGCATGGACATGAGTCCAAGATAGATAATTAGGGATAATAGTTTGATCCTAAGTAGATAGTTAGTTTCTAATACCATAGTGCACTTTTTAGGACATGAGGTTGGTCATATAAATTGTTTCTCATAATGGATTAATCAAGCGGGTATTCGTTAGAAAATAGGATTGCAGAACAATAGCACAAAACAAGATGCATACATAAAACACATAAACATAATACAAGTGGACACCAATATAACGTGGTTCACCCAATATGGGTTACATCCACACAATAATTTCCAGTCCTTTCTATTATATTGTCCAACAAAATGAAGGGATACAACCTACAACACATCTGGTGCAACTTCCTCTTCTCTCTCTCACAGACTCATCTTTCCCAATACAATGCATAGCCATAATATATTTCCTCATACAAAAGAGGGTTTCCTTCTAGGGATAAAATACCTAACATAATTTATACCATCAGATCTAATATCTAATGAATGGTCCA
This sequence comes from Pseudotsuga menziesii, assembly GCA_001517045.1. Lineage (NCBI taxonomy): Eukaryota > Viridiplantae > Streptophyta > Pinopsida > Pinales > Pinaceae > Pseudotsuga > Pseudotsuga menziesii. Next base: position 330,340 of record LPNX011042699.1, on the reverse strand, counting down.
GATTGACTATGAAATCACAACATTTTACAAGGAATTTTTTGCCACATTTCAATGGATGAAAACAAAAAAAAATAGACCCAAAAATTTGGCCCTCGGACCCCCATTTATATGTTCGTCAATCAAGAATCCAAACATGGATGAAATGGTAATCATGATCCACAACCAACAACCTCCAACTTGGATATTGATCACAACAACTCCACCACTGCTACACTTGCTAGACTATGCTCTACAACTTTGACTTGGCATATTTATCATCTTCACCTTCATGCTTGAAGGCTAACTGAAATCGAGCAAGAACTGGATTTCTCTCTAGTTAGAAAATTTGTCAACATGTCTACAGGATTTTGGCTAGTATGTATATTTTCCAACTTCAACAATTCATCTTCTAGAATAGATTGTATGAAATGGTACTTGAGTTGTATATGTTTAGTATTATAATGGAAGGCTTATTACTTTATAAGATGAATGGCACTATGGATATCATTGTACAACCTACTATTATCTTTCTTCTTACCCAATTCCTCCATGAACCTATGTATCCAAATCATCTCTTAACTATCCTCTGTAGTAGCAACATACTCTGCTTCCATTGTTGAAAGTGCGACAAACTTTGGCAGTTTTGAAATACAACTTACTAGTGTTCCACCTACAGTAAAGGCATAGCATGTAGTGCTCCTCCTACTATATTTATCACCTTCCATATTTTCATCAACATATACCTTTAGAAAAATGTATGAACCTCCAAAACATAATGCATGAGTAGAAGTACCTCTCAAATACCCAAGAATCCACTTTGTTTCCTTTCAATGCTCTTTACCTAGATTTTTCAAATAAATACTCACAAATCCCATTGCATGTGCAATATTTGTTCTTGTGCATGTTGATGTATTTGTAACTTCGGAAGACATTTTTATGTATATTATCATTTTATGTTGTTGTACCCCCATTGTGGTTGTGTTTACCCCTTTGTGGGATGTCTAAATTGTGTCTAGACTTTGAGGTACAACCTCCATTGTAAGTAGGGGCAATAGTCCCCAATGTAACAATATAATGTAATGTGTATTTGGAGTCTCTCTAGGAGAAGTCGGCCTTGTTAGGGAAGACAAGTGGGACCTAGTATTATGTTTGGTAAGTAACTTGAAAGGGTATAAATTGTTGGATTTTTATCATTCAAGCTAGCATTATGATCTTAGGATCTTTAACTGAGAGAATAACATGCACAATAGTAAAACACAAGCACAACACAAGAGACAAGAGACACAAAGAATTTTCCTTGGGGAAACCATAAATGAGAAAACCCCGCAACTTCCTCAGAGATAGAATCAACACAAAAGGTACGACCGAAAAGAAATAAGATGATCTCCCGACAGCAATAGTCTCTCTCTGTCACACTGAGATAGCTTCTCCTCTCTTACTCATGTTCCCCAATGAGTGAGTGTAAGTGTTGCAAGTGATATAAATAGAGAGGCTCACTCTCTATTTATATTCTTTCATTCACTTGAAGTGCACTCCAACATGTCGGCCTCACTTAACAATTACTTACTAAAGCCGACAGCTCTAGGAGTGTCTAATAACCCTAGTGCCCCACCACTTGTGCGGACTTTGCCTCCTCTGACCAATAGGAGGGTAACACAATGGTGGGGACTATTTCCCTGACTTACAATGACTCACCTAGGGTCAAATTCACTAGGATATTCTAATAACCCAAGGGCCCCACAACTGTGGGGACTTTAACCCTTGACCAATAGGAGGGTTACCCACAATGACTTGACATGCCTTTCTCATTATAGAAACTTCCCAAAATAAACATCGGGGTATGACATGACTCAAATATATTACAATACATCCCAGAATAAACATCGGGTTACAATACATACGAAATACAAGTGAATACATTCCAAAGTTACAATTACATCAACACTCCCTCTTAACTAGGAAGATATTCTCTCGACACAATTTATTAGCACAAGTGTTCTTCTCTATATCATATGAATCATCGTAAACTTCTCATCATCTTCATCTTCAAGTCATCTTCATCTTTAGGTCATCTTCATCTGGATCTAGATCATCACTTGATCTAGATCATCATCACTGGATCATACTCAATCTGGAACATCGTCACTAGATCATACTCGATCTAGAAAATCGTCACTGGATCTGGATCATCACTCGATTTGGATCATCACTGCTGGATTTGGATCATCACTCGATCTGGATCATCACTGCTAGATCTAGATCATCACTTGATCTGGATCATCATTGCTGGATCTGGATCATCACTCGATATGGATCATCACTGCTGGATCTGGATCATCACTCAATCTGGATCTTCACTGCTGGATCTAGATCATCACTCGATTTGGATCTCTCGGAGTCATCATAACTGGATCTGGATCATAGCTTGATCTGGATCTCATTTGGTCATCATCATGTGTTCTATCTCGTCATAGGAAGTTCTACAGAGCCAACCCTTTTTCATGCTGGTTGTAGGCCTAGCCTCCATGTAGGTCTTCTTCAGCACTTATATCTAACACTAAGTTAGAATTGCTCACCCAACACTTACATTTGACCTACTCGTCAGAAAGGCACACCCAGCACTCACATCTGATCATGTAGGAACCAATCCTATAATCATATAAAAAATGCCGAGCACTCACTTTCACCAACATGATAGGACACAAACTACTATCATCTATGAAATGGCTCTGCACTCACACCCACTAACATGGTAGGACACACCTACTACCATATGTGGAAAGGCACTGCACTCACATCCACCAGCATGGTAGGACACACCTACTACCATCTGTGGAAAGGCACTACACTTACAATCACCAGCATGATAGGGCACACCTACTATCATTTGTGAAAAGGCATTGAACTTACAATCACCAGCATGATAGGACACACCTACTATCATATGTGAAAAAGCACTACAGTTACAATCACCAGCATGATAGGACACACCTACTATCATCTATGGAAAGGCCACCGCACTTACATTTGATCATGTGGGAACACATCCCTTAGTAACATTAGAATGGCTCTCAATCCTAGACTGAGGATCCCTGGTACCTCACCAGGTAGCTCCATTCAAAGAATGGTAGTAGCCCTTATATCTGACACTAAGTCAGAATGGCTTAGCACTCATATCTGACATGGGAGGAACCTAATACTTTAGCCATGATAGAATGGCTTCAGCCCTTACATTTGATCAAGTGGGAACACATCCCTCTATCACATCAGAATGGCCATGCACTCATATCTGATCATGTGAGAACACATCTCACGGTCATATAAGAATGACCCTCAGTCCTAGAACTGAGTTTTCCTGGTACCTTACCAGGCAGCTCCATTCCAAGAATGGCAATAGCCCTTATATCTGATCATGTAAGAACCAATCCTACAGTCATATCAGAATGGATTAGCACTCATATCTGTCATGGAAGGAACCAATCCTCTCACCATGATAGAATGGCTCAGCCCTTACATTTGACCTGCTCGTCAGAATGGCTGTGGATCTTAGCACTCATATCTGTCATGGAAGGAACCAATCCTCTTACCATGTCAGAATGGCTATGGGACTCATCACTTTCCCTTGGAGGAAATATTGATCTAGAGAACACCAAGCTTCTCCCTAAAGTACTCAAACTTCACTCTAGCCAATGGCTTCATCAATACATCAGCTATCTGTTCCTTCATCGCAACATACTGGAGCTTCACTGCTCCCTTCTGCATGATATCCCTGATATAGTGATACTTGATCTCGATATGCTTCGACTTGTCATGGAACACTGGATTCTATGACAACTTCATGCAACTCTGGTTGTCACAATGTATACAAGTAGCATCCAACTGGAGATCAAATAAATCAGACAGTAGCTTCCGCAGCCATACTGCCTCACAAATAGCTGAACAAGCTGCGACATACTCTGCTTTAGCTGTACTCAGTGCCACACAGGATTGCTTCCTGCTAAACCGAGAGATCACACCTGATCCCATGTTGAAGCAACATCCTGAAGTGCTCTTCCTATCAATGGCATTGCCTACCCAATTTGAATCAACATAACTCTCCAGGTCAATCTTTTGATTCGCATCGTACTTGAGCCCATAATCAATTTTACCCTTTAGGTACCTCAAAATATGCTTTGCAGCAATCAAGTGAACATGTCTTGGATCTGTTAAGAACTGGCTCAAGGTGTTCACAACAAAGAAAATATATGGTCTCGTGTTCGTCAAGTACATCAAGGACCCAATCATCTGATGATACATCGTAGCATCAATCATCTTTGATGAAGCATCACTCAATAGCTTCAGGTTTGATGCCATAGGTGTGGCCATAGTCTTGCAGTCCATCATCCCAAACCTCTTCAGGATCTCTGTTGCATACTTCCCTTGTCTAAGGAAGATTCCATTTGTACTGTGCCACACCTCCATACCTAGAAAGTAATGCATCATACCCAAGTCCTTCATCTCGAACTCAGTAGCAAGATTTCTCTTCATATCAACAATCAACCCATCTGTACCTATCACAAATAGATCATCTACATATAGTAGAAGCTCACTGGGTTGCCATCTTCAACCTTGTATTAAAGGTTGGAATCTGCTTTACTCTTGGTAATCCTAGAGTCATTAGTAATCTATCCATCCTGTTGTACCATGTCAAACCTTATATCTTCTGCAGTCACTCCCTCTGAAGTGGAGCATCATACTCCCTCTATCTTCCGTACTCTATGCACTGAAACATTCTGTACGGGAGTGACAAGTAGCTTCCTATGCTACTGATATTATATGTGATCATCTAGTGTATAGACTTGCATATTCAACCTTGTAGCAAAGGTTAAGATCTTCATCAAGCTCATCATATACGTGTTTCAATTCTTACTGGCTACAAATGTCTCTTCGTAGTCTATGCCTTCTTTTCGTGAGAAGCCTCGTGCTACGAGTCTTTATTTGTATCCCACGATGTTTCCATCTACTGCATGATGGAACTATGAACTTCTCTTCAGGTCTCGATACTGCACCTTGACATCATTCTTCTTGAACTGGTCTTCCCTTTCTTCTTGGTGGCTGGAAGGTTCTGCATCAATGATGTCACTGCACTCCTCATATTATTCTTTGTCTTTGAACTGTCGTCACTTGTTCTTCGAAACAAGTCTCATTCTTCTTTTCTTGGAGGCGATTATGTATGTGATCTTTCCTACAAGTCAAATGAATTTGTATGGTTAGAAACATTTCATAAGGAATATTTATACTAGCAAGTTTTTATGCATAAATATATGATCATGCAACTACTTTAGCCAATACAACATTCATCCATATCTCACTGAAACTTTCTAGATGCCCTCCATCTCTACCAGGACAACATTGAGATTGTGCACTAATCCAATATGTCAGCAAAGAGGTTTCATTCTAGATAAGTAGCAATAGAGTGTTGTATAGCACCATGAGCTACTTACCCATCACATGCATATTAGTAGTATACTGTCATTAATGCAAACATCCTATCATGCATAATACATCAACTGAATATAAACAAATATCATGAAATGGCAATTGAATACTTATCTTTATTTGTTTCATGGGTATACTCCTTATTGAGTCTTCAGCTTCATCGTCTTCTTCATTCATAATAGCATCATTTCTTATCCAAAAGCTAAGATGGATAAAAGGTTCTTCAAGAGTTGAGATCTTCATATTCCTCATCGATTGAGGGATCTTCTTTGGAAGGTGAGAGCTTGATCTTTAGTTGCTTCCATCTTCTCTTCTCTTCTTATGGGTAGAGCTTCTTCTTCTTCCCAAAGTCTGCTGAAAGTAATCACTTCCTTCTGGCACACATTCCTCTCATGAATGAATCCCATGATCCTGGGAGGCCATTCAAGGTGGCTATCACCACTTCTCCATTCTTCACTTCTTCTTTTCCCACTTCAAGTTGTTCTTTGATTTGAGAGACCCTAGTAAAGTATGATTGTATGGTCTCTGCATTCTGGATCTTCACATTCTTCAACTAATTTCTTAAGGTCATATTCCGATCTATGTTCTTCCCTTCAAATAGCTTGGTTAAGGAATCAAACATCTTCAGTTTATTTAGGGAAGACACTTGTAGTACAAGTTTATTCATGACTGAATCAGCAATGATCTTCTTGGCCTTGACCAAGTTCTTCTTTCGTAAGGCTTCTAGCCTCATCTCCCTGTGGAATTGGAACACCTCTACTCATGTAGGTGTCCCATTAATTTTATTTAGAGAGATCATATACTTCCATGCTTGGAAAATTCACCAAGCTTATCATCAAGCTAATGTGATAGATCACTTTGAAATGAGAACCTCAAATGGAAATAGCAAAGGATTAGATCTTACCGATTTGAGGTGTCCGTCTTGGTTTCGGAGCTGGTTGATCTAAGGTTTGTCACAGAAACCCTAATTTTCAAAACTTGGAATATTCTAGATATGATTGGATATAAAAATATATCTCTTCAAATGGACCTGTCCAATGTACTCCTTTTTTGAAAACAATGGAGGGAAGCTCCTGGAACAGGAAGCCCTAGTTTTCCAATTTCTTCTGCAGAAATTCCTGTCACTGTTTCTGTGATATATCCAAAATTACTGCTCCTCCATGTATGAAATTTCACACTAAGGTAACTCCACATGTCCCTGATATAAAACCATAGGTTTCATCAGAATTGGTTTCACGATTTTGGATTTATGATCATTGTCCCAAGGTGACCTGTTATAGGACTGTTCCAAACAGTGAAGTTGTATGGAATTCCACGTGTCATGGGTTCATCTTCTGAGTCTGATATTTGTACCACCAAAATTAAAGTCTGTTGCACTTCTATAAAATCTTCAAGAATTCCATTTGGACCTCTGTAACCCAATATATTTCAATTCTCCCTAGGTGTTCTATTTACGGATGAATTCTGAAAGAGGTTGGAACCCTAACTTGGAGATATGATCATATCTCCAAGAATATAGCGAATCTGATGCTGAATTTTGGACACAGTGTTAATCCATATTTCTTCTTCTGCCCCTAAAATTATCTTCTCCTGAGCCTTATCCAATATTAGGATATAGAGAATGTACCAAAACTTAGCAGTTTTAGTATTTAGGGTTTTTCTAGCTCGGGGTCAAACTAGGGTTTGAATTTCTCGGAGTTTCACCCAACCAAATTTCTTGATTCAGGTCTCTAAAATTATATTTTGATGAGGATAAAAATCCTATTCTGGGCTCACTCAAAAATTCCTCTTCTGTAGAAATCCCTAATTTCCGCATCGAAAACTGAAAATGCTCAGAATCGAATTCCACTTCGATAGAAAGATGTGCCCTTCAATGGAGAGTTAGCCTAGCATAATTTTGCTGATGGATTGTGGAGAGAGACCCAAAAATTAATAAGCCCTAGCTTCTGCAGTGACACAATGTCTTCTTCTCAGGTTAGCTCTGATACCATGTTATATTTTTATCATTCAAGCTAGCATTATGATCTTAGGTTCTTTAACTGAGAGAATAACATGCATAGCAGTAAAACACAAGCACAACACAAGAGACAAGAGAAACAAAGAATTTTCCTTGGGGAAACCATAAAGGATAAAACCTCGCAACTTCCTCAGAGATAGAATCAACACAAAAGGTAAAACCAAAAAATAGTAAGATGATCTCCAGACAGTAGCAGTCTCTCTCTCTCACACTGAGAGAGCTTCTCCTCTCTCACTCATGCGCCCCAATGAGTGAGTGTGAGTGTTGCAAGTGAGATAAATAGAGAGGCTCACTCTCTATTTATATTCTTTCGTTCACTTGAAGTGCACTCCAACATGTCAGCCTCACTTAACAATTACTTACTAGAGCCGACATCTGTAGGAGTGTCTAATAACCCTAGTTCCCTACCACTTGTGGGGACTTTGCCTCCTCTGACCAATAGGAGGGTAACACAATGGTGGGGACTATTTCCCCGACTTACAATGAATCACCTAGGGTCGAATTCACTAGGATAGTCTAATAACCCAAGGGCCCCACAACTTTGGGGACTTTAACCCTTGACCAATAGGAGGGTTACCCACAATGAATTGACATGCCTTTCTCATTATAGAAAATTCCCGGAATAAACATCAGGGTATGACATGACTCAAATACATTACAATACATCCCGGAATAAACATTGGGTTACAATACATAAGAAATACAAGTGAATACATTTCTAAGTTACAATTACATCAACATAAATAGGGAGGCGCTCTCCCTAATTTATACACCTCATACTCTCAAGTTTGCATGAGAGATAGCGAGAGAGACAAAGGAGGAGAGATAGATAACGGTTGAATACTTCTTATTACCGGTTTTGATCATCTTACTATTCTGAGGAAGTTTGTGGGGTTTTATCCTCAATTGTTTCCTCGGTGAAAATATTTGTGTCTCGGGTATCTTTTATATCTTATGCATCTTGTTATACTTGTTATTCTTTCAGATAAATATACTAGATAAACTAATCAGATCTAAAGAAAAACTAACATGGTATTAGAGCCTCTCTGAAAGAAGGAACTATGAAGCTGTGGAAACTAGGGCTTCCTAGTTCAAGGTGTTCTCTCCACATATCATCATGAAAAGAGGGCTAGGCTAAGTTGCCTCAGTAGGGTGCATCTTTTGGTGGAAGAAGTTTCAAAATTGAAGAAGGTTCATTTTTTACCTTGCCATTATTCCTTGGAGGAACTAGGGCATCAAGTTTAAGAGGATTCCCACCTTAGTTTTCAGAAAGGGACCTTTCCAATAAAATCACCTCAAGGAGACACATCTTTCTGTCTAGACATAATTCCCAAAATCCAAGTTTGGAAAATTAGGATGTCTTTGAAATACCCTAGTCAGCCAGCTCCGGAACTAGGTCGGACACCTCAAATCGATAAGATCTAAATATTTTCTATTTACATTTGAGGTTCTCATTTGAAAATATGACTCACCATACTCATCTTGAGGAAAATATTGGAGGTGCTGATAACTTTTGAGCATGGAAGTAGAAAATATCCCTGATCCTTTAAGACAATGACTTGGATCAATTTAAAATGGAGAAGTTCCAAAACTGGAGGGAGATGAGGCTAAGGATACTCATAAGAGAATCATGGCTAAGGCCAAGAGAATCATTGTAGATTATACTAAGGATCACTTCATCCCCCATCTGTCTTCATTCAAGAAACCGAATGAAGTAAATGATGCTTTGGAAAATATGTTCGAAGGAAAGAACATCAACCGGAAGATGACTTTGAGGAACCAGTTGAAGAATGTGAAGTTACAGAACTCTGAGACTATACAGTCTTACTTCACAAGGGTTGCTCAAATAAAATAAAAACTTGAAGCAATTGAAGAGAATGTTTAAGAAGGAGAAGTTTTAATGACTACCTTAAATGGTCTCCCTAGATCATGGGACTCGTTCATTCAAGGGATTTGTGCAAGAAGGAGGTTGATGTATTTCAATAGAATTTGAGAAGAAGGTGCACAAGAAGAAGCTCAAATCATGACAAGAGAAGAAAATATGGGAGCAATTGAAGATCAAGCTCTCACATTTCACACCAGGAAGAACTTCAAGAAGAATTAGCGGAAGGATAACTTTCATTGCAACAAAAAGAAGGAAAAGAAACATAATAAGACCAAACGAGATACTTCAAATGTTCGATGCTACACTTGCGATGAAAATGGACATTTTTCAAGAGATTGTCCCATCAGGAAAAAGAGACACCATGATCATATTGTCGAAGATGATGAACCAACAAACAAAAGAGTTAGATGAGAGAAGGATGATTCAGATGAAGAGTGTGTGTTAATTTAAACACTTACTGACACTATGTCACATGGAAGCAATGATTGGCTTGTCGATAGTGGAGATTGTAAAGACATGACGAGATACAAGGGATCATTCGTCAATATGTATGAACATGAGTCACCACATAAGGTGAAACTTGGGGATGATTACCAATAACCCATAAAATGGAGTGGAGAATCTTAATACAATCTTGACTCTGGGAAATCCTTAAAGATGAAGGATGTGCTATATGTTCCAAGATTGAAGAAGAATATTTTCTCCATCTCTACCCTAGATGCAAAGGAAATTAGGTTTTATTTTGTCTATGGCCATGTTCTAATGTGTCCCAGAGGAAATAAAATAGAGGATGCAACAGTGATTGGATAAGAAGACAAAGGATTGTACAAGTTAAAGGGACAGCTTGAAAAAGAACTAGTTCATGAGTCAATTGAACCAAGCGAACTATGGCACATAAGGCTTGAACATGTGCACTACAGAGCACCACTGATGGCAAGAAAAGAAGTCTCAGGATTTCTAGAGATCCAAGAAAAGCATGAAGTCATTTGCAAAGGATGTGCACAAGGAAAGAATGTGAAGAAGACATTTCCCAACAGTGAGAGCAAGAATAAAGGAATATTGGAGATAATACACTCAAATGTATGTGGACTGATGTATTCTATCTCATTAAGTGGGTATGTGTACTATGTTTCCTTTATATATCATTTCTCATGTAATACTTAGATATATTTATTGAAAGGGAAACGTGAAGTTTTGAGTAAGTTCAAGGATTATAAAGCCTTGGTCGAGAATGAGAATGATAGGAAGATCAAGATTCTACAGTCAGGTAATGGATGAGAATTCACATCGAAATAATTCAAGGAAATATACAGAGATTCTGGGATTAAGAAGGATTTGAGAACTCCATACAATCCTCAGCAGAACGGGGTTGAACAACAAAAGAATCAAACCATCATGGAAGCAACAAGAGCAATGTTGCATGGCCGGGATATCTATGCAACTTTGGGCGGATGAAACAACAATAACTATGTATGTATAGAAACATACTCCTCATTTAGTACTTGAAAAAAAGACTCTTGAAGAGGCCTTCCCAGGAGAGAAACCAAAATTTAGCCATCTGAGAATATTTGGTTATCTGATGTACATACATATCCCAAAGGAGAAAAGGACCAAGCTTGATCCTTCTGGGAGGAAGGGTATATTTGTAGGATAAAATGATAGATCAAAGGCCTACTGAATATACTTCCCAGGATTCAAGAATATCTACATCAGTAGAGATGTAAACTTTGATGAAGACTCAACATACTTCAGATCCAGGAGGAAACCTATCTAGGAAGTCAAGGAACCTGAAGAGACATGAGTCCGAGATATGAAAATTTGAGAAGAAATTATAGAATATTACCTTGAAGATCATGACATGATGGAACCATAAGAACCGGTAGACACAATCGTCAAGACGGAATCCACAAGAGGAAACCAACATGGGAACAAGATCTCATGCGTGAAGATGAAAGGTATGGTGCTCGAGAAGGAATACATAGAGAGAGAAAGAGGGAAAAGACCTACAATAGTTATGTGGACCTGTTGTGTGACATCATTGACAAAGAACCTTCCACCTGTGAAGATCCTACAGAAAATAAAGAATGGAAGGATGCTATGATCAAGGAATATCAATCGATCATGAAGAATGATGTCTGGGAGATAGTTTCGAGACCGTAGAAGAAGTCCGTCATGACTTCAAAATGGATCTACAAGATCAAACATGCTATATATGGAAGCATTGATAAATATAAGGAAATATTCGTAGAATGAGGCTTCGTACAGAAAGAAGGCATAGACTACGAAGAGACATTTGCACCCATGGCGAGATGCACTTCCATTAGGACAATACTTGCATTGGAAACAATTATGAAATGGAAAATACACCAGATGGATGTCAAGACAGATTTCTTGAATGGTGTAGTCGAGGAGAAAGTGTACATGGAAAAACCAATGGGATTTGAGACACATGACCGGAAGACCCGTGTGTGCAAATTGAAGAAGGCCTTGTATGGATTGAAATAGGCACCGAGGAAATGGTATGACAGGATGGATAACTTCTTGATGAGCTTGGTATTTACCAATATTGAAGAGGATTCCAACCTCTACTTCAAGGTGGAAGATGGAATACCTGTGATACTCCTTCTATATGCCAATGAATTTGTTTTTACAGGGGAATGAGGAACTCATTATAGATGCAAGGAAAAGACTTCCTAAAGAGTTCAAGATGAAAGACCTAGTTATGATGCACTAATTATTAGGCATGGAGGTGTGGCAGAGTGTAGATGGGATTTTCCTTTGTCAAGGAAAGTATGTAGTGGATATTTTGAAGATATATGGAATGTTGGACTTCAAGGCAATAGCCACACCTATGGAATCTAACTTGAAGCTTTTGAGTGATTCTTCATCTAAGTTGGTTAATGCTACAATGTATCATTAGATGATTTACTCATTGATGTATCTAACGAATACGAGATCAAACATATGCTTTTCGCTGAACACCCTGAGAAATTTCCTGACATATCTAAGACATATTCACCTGATAGCTACAAAGAATGTTCTAAGGTAACTAAAAGGTACAATGGATTATGGGCTCAAATATAATGTGAATCAAAAGATTAACCTACATGGTTATGCTGATTTGGATTGGGTAGGTAGAGCCACTGACAGGAAGAGCATCCCAGGTCGTTGCTTTAGTTTGGGATCTAGGATTATCTCCTAGTTCAGCAGGAAGAAATCATGTGTGGTGCTTACTATAGCCGAGGAAGAGTATGTTTTCGCTTGCTTGGCTAGTTCGGAGGTAGTGTGGCTACGAAAGCTACTTCCTGAATTATTTGATCACTAGTTGGATGTCACTTGTATTTTTTGTGACAATCATAGCTACTGAAAGATGTAAAAAAACCCAATGTTGCATGACAAGTCAAATCACATTGAGATCAAGTTCCACTATATCAGGGATATAGTGCAAAGAGGAGCAATGAAGCTCCAATACATGGAAACAAAGGAGTATATAGTCGATGTGTTGACCAAGCCTCTAGAAAGATTGAAGTTCAAGTACTTCAGAGAAGGACTTGGTTTGATCTAGATTGAGATCTCTCGAAAGAGGGAGTGATGTGCTCTAGCATAGCTAGAGATACAGGTTTTCTGAGTGTAACATCCTCGAAAAGTTCATAGGTTGCTTAGATGTAATCAGTCCTATAGGTTATCCTTGGATAAGTCCTAGCGAAGCTGGATGTAATCAGTCCTGACATGTTTCTATGCTAGAAATAACCAATGAATAATATCTCACATGGGAAATGAGACAGGTTGTTCGAGCGGGAAAAATCCTGTTGAAGCGGGATGCTCAGATGTAATCAGTCCTGTAGGTTGTCCTCGGATGCAATCAGTCCCAGCGAAGCTCACAGGTTATCCTTGGATGTAATCCGTCCTGTGACAGGTTATTTGAGTGTAAAATGAGACCTGGCATGGTACGCAGGTTACTCGAATCTAATAATTGTTGCGGGTTGTCTGAGTGTAAAATGAGACCTGGTGTGGTATGTAGGTTCCTTGGATTTAACAAACCTCGAAGTTTGTTTGAATGTAAAATATCCTAGATGCAGGTTATTCATATGTAATAAGTCCATGAGTTGACCAGGGAACGTAAAAGGTCCTGATGTAGCAGGTTGTTTGGTCGTAATCAATTCTTACATATATATCTATATATGTGTTCCCATGTTGAGATGATAAGGTCACGAATCATGAGAGGTGTACCTAGGAGGTTCTCCCTTTACCAGTAGAATGCAGGTTGATAGTGCTGAGATGTAATGCACTGAGTGTGATCCTAGGCGATTCTCGCATAGTATAAGTTGTAGGTTGTCTTAATGACATGAAAAATATCTTGGCTTACTACTATGGTGAAATAACGCATGTGGTCTAAATCTAAAGATTTCTTCTTTGTTTTGTTTTATGTGGGACAAAAGAGATGATTTGGATACGACGAGATGAAGGTAGGATATGCAGGTTATATATTTGGAAATGTAAAGAAGGCCTTGAAATATTCATACGATATGGCTTTATTGAGATGTGATGAAGACCTAGATGAGGACTAGGCCTACACCCAGTCAAGATAGGGCTGGCTCTGTAGAAACTCCTGATGACATATATTATTGTTTGATGATAAATAATAAGAAGATGATGCCAACAACTATGATGATGACTCCATGAGTCTGTGATGATGACTCTACGATGATGACTTGACCATATGTGTTGATGACTGTGAAGAGAAAACACCTTCCTAGTTAAGAGGGAGTGTTTATGTATTTGTAACTTTGAAAGACAATATGATGTATATTATCATTGTATGTTGGTGTAGCCCAATTGGGGTTGTGTTTACCCCCTTGCGGGATGTCTTAATTGTATCTATACTTTGAGGTACAACCTCCATTGTAATTTGAGGCATTAGTCCCCAATGTAACATCATGTGATGTGTATTTGGAGTCTCTTTGGGAGAATTCGACCCTGTTAGGGAAGAAAAGTGGGCCTCAATCTTATTTTGGTCGGTGAATTCAAAGGTTATAACTAGGGAGGTTCTCTCCCTCATTTATACATACCTCACACTCTCAAGTTTGCAAGAGAGAGAGAGAGAGAGAGAGAGAGAGGAGGAGAGATAGATAGATGTTGAATACTTCTTATTACTGATTTTGATCATCTTACTATTCTGAGGAAGTTTGCGGGGTTTTCTCCTTTATGGTTTCCCTGGTGAAAATATTTGTGTCTGGTGTATCTTTTATATCTTATGCATATTGATGTACTTGTTATTCTTTTAGATAAAAATCCTAGAAAAAGTAATCAGATCTAAATAAAAACGAACAGTGCACACCATGGAATACATCAAAATACCAACAACTATTGAATAGGGAACCTTGGACATGTATTTTATCTCCCCCAGTGTCTTGGGACACATATCCTTACATCATTTTAAATAGTTGTCCCCCCATAACCCCCTTATGTTCGTCATTCAGGAATCCAAACACGACTAAAATAATAATCAGGATCCACAACCAACAATATCCTCTCTTAGGCACCCAATTATTCTTTTCGTGGTAGATATTTATGGTCCTAGGTCCTTATGCATGCATAAGGGTCTATATTTTATATACTAGGTAATGACAGAGGCAATAAATACTCCAGTGAGTGTTTCTCAATGGTCTCATCATAAAGAAAGGGGTATCTTTGAGAAAAATTGAATTCAACATTAAAAATACTAATCATGAACATGATAAATTAATTAACACACTAAAATGACTACACTAAAAATCAATTTGTTCATTTAAGTAAGAAATTCTACTAATTTGTAGTCGCATAGTTGTTATCTAGTCATATTTATTTATCCATTGACTATATTAGTAGTTTAAGTTAGTCATTTTTAGTTGTCTCACTTGAAATTGCTCAAATTTGGAAGTATTTAGCTTATAAACACTGTGGTGACTAAATATTTTGGTCACGAAGTAATTTATTTTCCAAATTGTACCAGTGAACCACCTAGAAATGTGTCCTTCAAATAATTTAAAGCAGAGTTACCTATAAAAAAAACTGAAATAACCTCCCAATAGATAGTGGCAGAACTTTTGTAGTGTATAAACCATGGCTAACCATTCTCATTTAGTAATAGTATAGTTGTATTCATCCTGAGTTAACTTGCAACTGGAAAAATAAGTCGGACGATGAAAATCACCTTCCCCCGATTGTGTAAGAACAATTCCCAAATAAATACTCGAAGCATCCACATTTACATGAAATTCTAAGTTTCAATTAGAAAAGGCAAGGACATGAGTAGTTATTATATATTTTTTTAGTACTGAAAAATCTTTATCACATTTTGGAAACCATTAAACAAACTAATTCTAACAAATTTAAAAGTTGTTCCAATGGTGATATGATTGCACAATAGTTGTGTATAAATATTTCATAGTACATGGTATGTCCTAGAGTAGAACACAACTGTCAGAAAAAATATGGGAGGAGGAAGATTAGAAATTACTGCAATATTCACAAGATCCACTAAGATTTCTTTGTGGCACACAATATGGACCAGTAAGTTTCTTGAAGGAACAAAATACATTTCTTCAAATTAAGTGATATCTAAATTTGTTTGCATATGTCAAACATTATCCTTGATAGAATGTGTTCTTTGAAAATGACATATACAATCCAATCATCCATGTATACTTATAGGAACTTGTGGATGAATTGTTGGAAATAATTAATCATAATCCTATAGAAGACAACAGTGGAATTGCCGAGGCCAAAGGGAATTCCATTATACAAAGGAACCCCATTCTTATTTGATGGTACCCCGTGTTAGTGCCAGAAAGTGTTCTTAGACTACTAGAAGAACAAGCCAACATAATCTCAAATAAAAATAAAATAGAATTGGTTTTAAGGGTTTTGGTTTTAAAAACTTCATCAGCAAGGAGGAAATAAAAATCCACAAGCTAATAAAGAACTGAATCATGCAAGTTGGATAAAATGGGGATCAAACACATCCCAATAAACCATAAACATTACACATGAAATACTAATTCCACCCACAGGCTACAAGCATTTACATGAAATAAACCTTTAAACAAGAAATGAAATTGTAGATTGAGAAATCAACCAGATCAGAAATGAAAAAGCATGATAGGTAAAAGGGCTTATCATTTTATATATAATCAATAACAATCATCCACTTACATAAGAGTTATAAATGCTAGCTTGAGAAATCAAAGCTCCAAAAGCCTCTCCTTGAGTGAAAAATCCAACCCAAAAACTGTATGTTTGCCTGTTCCATAACTACATTCTAGGTTGAAATTTGAAATATTTACATCAATTAGTTACATTATAACTCAAAATATTTAAAGACAATTAACCCAAAAATAGCAAATCAGATTTGGAGAAATTTAGCGAATTTCTGAAAATTTGGGTCTCAAAGACGCCTTCATATATCTCGATCCGGGATACCTATGAAAAAACTGAGAGAGGTTGTTTTAAATGATTATGTTATTAACAAAAACCTCTCTTTGGTTTTAAAAATTCCCCTTCAATTGATCGAAATATGTGCTGCAAATTTGTGACTAAAACAAGAAATTATTAAATAATTCAAACCCTGAAAATAGGCCACAAAGATGAATTTGAATCTCTCTAACGATAATATCTGTTGCAAAAATGAGAGAGGTTTTTGTGAATGAGACTGTTGTGGACAAAAACCTCTTTTTCTTTTCCAGAATTCATTTCCATCACCTCGTAATATACTCCCAATGATAATGACAAAAACAAGAAAAACAGAGTTGCTACAGGAATCTCCTCATGAAAATATTTGACAAAGGACTCAAAATCGAGGGTTAGATAATAAAGAAAACTTGGAATAAACTTTTATTATAATTTTTTGAAAGCTTAAAGATATACATATTAACTAATAAGCCCAAAATACAAACCTTAAAACTAAACTAATGAAATAATTCAACCATTAAAAGCATTAAATCCAACAAAAATTACTGATTGTCAAAAGTTCTTAAAATCAACATAAAATGTAAAATCATTTTAAACCAAGGGATGAAAATTAGGACAAAAAGAACAGATAAACTAAGAACAAGATCTAGTTATAACATCTGGCTCTTGCTGCGGGATGAAGTCCTCCTTGTGAGGCTTCAAGAACCTATAGACCTTGTGCCTTATTCATTGGGTGATGGAGTCATTTATTGAATCTCTGCAACTTTCTCAAACTCTAAACACATACCTATGAAATGAGAAAATACTGCTACAAACCAGTATACTAAAAAGAATCTACATGCTCGTATAGCGAGCTTATTCTGCTATTTACTCCTACTTCTAATCGGAGGAAACAACCCAATAAAGTGTAATCATACTTCCAGTGAAGCCAAGAAACCATTTGACTGAGAATCATAATTCCATGCATGCTACTGTTTGAGAAAACCCACAAAAGATGTGATAAATGCAATAAAGAGTATGTAGGCAGCTGATACTTATGACTGGAAATAAGAAGTATGCCAAAATCTAGAGCATTATAAAACTTTGAAAAATACAGCTCCATCCAAGAAGCCACAGGATCATGAAATTTCTGATTTAAAACTTCAATGTCTTCATTATATTCATCATAAAGTGAAGCATTCTCTTCCTCTCCATTGTTGTTATTTTTAAACTTTGGCTCAAGAATGGAAACCAAGGGCTCTTCAAACTAGTTCTCGACCTTTAAATAAAACCCTTGATTAAAACTTGAACAAATAGAATTCTGAAAGTGACATAAGTCAAGAATGGAAGCTTATTTCATATATCAATAGTAAGAGGTTGAAGAGTAGCATCTTCTTCTTCATAACATGATAATCTCATAACAGGAACTAGGAAATTTCTACTATAATCCACTGAAAGTATATTATCATCGAAAAATTCATCAAACTGATATGAAGAATCAACACAAGTGTCATTTATATCCTTGTTCATATGAAAATCTGAAAAATGGTGAAGAAAACTGTCTTGAATCTGAATGATACCTATGTTCTTCTTCTTGTTCATAAGCTTGTATATCTTCAACATTAGCCTGATCTCGAAGCATTTTTCAAGATCGGATGTTCTCCTCCACTCCTTTTGCATCCTCAAACAACTGTTTTAAAGATGATGATTTCCTTTCTAACAAGAAAAAGACAAGATCTGAATGTTGAGCCATAACATAATATACCATAGCAAGTTTTTCCGAAAGTCTGATCTTCGTAGGCATACTGATATAAAAAATTTGAAACCTCCAATTAAATTTAGTAATTGGCTCATTATTCTCCCTTTTCAAACTATAAAATTCGGAAATATGTTGATCATAAGATTTATTCTTACCCCAATACTTGAAAAAGACATCATGTAACTTTTCCCACGATCCAATTGAATCATCTTTTAAATTTCAGAACCAAAACCCAACATCTCCAACAAAGGATTTCGAAAATAACTTCATGACAACATCCTGATGCATGATTTCAAAATTATCAATGAAATTATGAAAAGATCCTAAATGCTTCTCTGCTGTAATATGGTCTTTTCTAGTAAAATGGGGAAGATATTCAACAAAGTAGGAAGGATAAGGATGTAAGAGAGATGGCAGCCTAAGAGGTTTAAACATCTTTTGTCTAAGTCTAGACTGAAAATCTATGAGTTGAAAATGAGGTTCAAAAAGCTGTTTGCAAGTTTCAACAGTGATGGTAGAAGGTAATAGATCAAATTTATTATCTGCAAGATGACCAGAATAATTAGGTTCAAGAGATATGGGTATATGTATATCATGTTGCACATGTGTTTCAAATGAAGGAATAGGATCAACATCAATAAAACAAGAAGAAGGCAGTCTTTCTTCTTCCAAAGAGAGATATGAACTTGAAGGTTTATGATCATCGGAATAGACAAAACAAAAAATAATTCTTTTGACATGCAATGGGAAAGACAGGAAAGAGCTGATGAATAAGAACAAAACCTCATGGAGGAAATTAAGAAGATGATACCCAGTCTTTCCATTTGGCTTCTTCATTTTTCTGTCAACAAAATTCTCCTTGCAGTGGAATCTTTAATCTTGGAGTCGCCGGTGAAAAATTGTAGTCTAAAAGATTTTCTGACTTTGTTCACCTCTCAAAATCAAATGAATAATTATATCCCAAGGAAGATATACTTCAGCTTCATTACCGGAAACGACGCCAAAGATGTAAGTGCCATAAATTGTTCTTAGACTACTAGAAGAACAAGCCAACACAATCTCAAATAAAAATAAAATAAAATTGGTTTAAAGGGTTTTGGTTTTAAAAACTTCATGAGCAAGGAGGAAATAAACATCCACAAGCTAATACAAAACTGAATCATGCAAGTTGGATAAACTAGGGATCAAATACATCCCAATAAGCCATAAACATTACACATGAAATACTAATTCCACCCACAGGCTACAAGCATTTACATGAATAAACCTTTAAACAGGAAATGAAATTGTAGACTGAGCAATCAACCAAATCAGAAATGAAAAAGAATGATAGGTAAAAGGGCTTATCAGTTTATATATAATCAATAACAGTCATCCACTTACATAAGAGTTATAAATGCTAGCTTGAGAAATAAAAGCTCCAAAAGCCTCTCCTTGAGTGAAAAATCCAACCCCAAAATTGTATGTTTGCCTTCCTTTTATCATTACAAAGATAAAGTAGTTCCATAACTACCTTCTAGGTTGAAATTTGAAATAGTTACATCAATTAGTTACATGATAACTCAAAATCTTTAAAGACAATTAATGCAAAAATAACAAATCGGATTTGGGGAAATTTGGAGAATTTATGAAAATTTGTGTCTCAAAGATGCCTTCATATCTCTCGATCTGGGACACCTGTGCAAAAACAGAGAGAGGTTTTTTTAAATTAGTATGTTATGAACAAAAACCTCTCTTTTTAAAAAAAAATCTCCCTTCAATTTATCATAATACGTGCTGAAATGTTGTGACTAAAACGAGAAATTATTAAATAATTCAAACCCTGAAAATAGGCCACAAAGATGAATTTGAATCTCTCAAACGATAATAGATGTTGCAAAACTGAGAGAGGTTTTTGTGAATGATTTTGTTTTGGACAAAAACCACTTTTGGTTTTTCATAATTTGTTTCCGTCACCTCGTAATCTGCTCCCAATTATAATGACAAAAACAAGAAAAATAGAGCTCCTACAGGAATCTCCTCATGAAAATATTTGGCAAACGACTAAAAAATGAGGGTTTGATTATAAAACAAACTTAGAATAAAATTTTATTATAAGTTTTTGAAAGCTTAAAGATATACATATTAACTAATAAGCCCAAAAGAAAAACCTTAAAACTAAACTAATGAAATAGTTCAACCATTAAAAACATTAAATCCAACAAAAATTACTGATTGACAAAAGTTCTTAAAATCAACATAAAATGTAAAATCATTTTAAACCAACAGTTGAAAATTAGGACAAAAAGAATAGATAAACTAAGAACAATATCTAGTTATAACACCTCGAAAAGACATTGGTAAAAGAATATTCCTCCTTCCCTACAACCTATTCCAACACCTCATTGCTAATTGGAGTAGGGAAGGGATCATTGACACAAAATAAATTAAGGTTCCAGTCATTAACACACACTCTAATGTCGCCTATATCGTTTTTACTTTGAATTAGTATGGCACTAATCAATTATCCTTTGTCCACTTAAAAAATCAAACTAGCAGCTAAAATACAGTTGTTGTCCTTTTTCACCTTTTTCTTAACATGAGGGTTGAGACAATAAAGACTATTCTTGATAGTATTAGCATCAAGTTTAAGGGTGATCCTTATTTTCCCTAGGTCTCCTTGGATCTGTTTTAGGTTAGTAAAGCTTTGAGAAAATAAGTCCTCATATTCCTTCAGGAGAGAAATAATATCAAACATAGTTTCATCATCCTAATAATCACTTATAGAGGTCATTTTAGGCTTGTTGTATGTCCCAATATTAACTTTCCACAAATTTGGGTGTTGCGGAAAAGAAATATTCGTATATTCTTGCTTCTTCTCCTATATTTCCCTACAAATATCTATTTCTCTAAATTATAATTTCCTCAAACATTCAATCCCATCAGCACTAGGACAATCTTGATTAATCATTCCATAATAGAGAGACACTTATATATAATAACTGGCAATTATACATGAAACGATTCTTATGCAAATAACAAACATGTGGATTCCTTTCATTACACAACTTGTCAGTGAACATGGATTCTTTAATCAACTTGAGAGAACTAGTAATAGGCTCAGAATTTCCAACAAAAGAAAAATCTTCACAAAACTAACTTTACAAAGTTTTCAAATCCATGGGTTGTCTTTAGGTTTCCTCATGTAAGTACCATGCTCAGGGTATGGGACCTAGATGATGGATAAACTTATGGACCCAAATATTGGATAGAATTCCCTCTCCTTCCCAATGTTGCATACAATGTTTCATAAGTACAAAAGGATTAGAGTCTTCATTATAAATCTCCATGTTCAAAGACTCCTAAAAGGTATGTTACTCAAAGTATTCAAACATTCATATTTAGTAAAAGAAACATAGTTTTGGATCATAGTTGTCTACATTGATGACTAGTATTGAAGGTTGTCCTTATGAGTGCCCCACCATCTTTCAATAGTGCATTAGAGAAAAACATCCTTTACAGGGATCATCTATTCATACTAGACTCTATTACTCAATTCTATATATTAATTCCTTAGTATATGAAACCCCATCATAAATTGGAGAGATTAGAACCTTAACGCCAATATATCTGACATACTTAATAGTCATGAAACATCAAGATGAGATTATATTCCTTCTATGCTTCCACTCATTCCAATCCTCCTCTAAATCATTTTCAAATGAATGAACGCTCCTCCAACTTACTAAACCATTAGTTGTGGTGTTAGCATAATCATTACTTTTTCCTATAATAAGGTTTTATATTTTATGTAAAACATCATGATCCATAGTATCATTGACAATATTGGTAGATAAAAATCCTTGGTATGGGTCCAAAGGCTGGGTGACTTGAGTTCCATCAACTTCAGATGTCATAGTCTCATTTTTCAAATTAATGATAGGGTAGTTATAATTGTCCCAATATATCCCTAGCAATTTCATATAAGGGTCTTTTTTCCATTATTTCCATCACTTCAAAATTGGTTGATATTTTTACCTCGACTAAAGCAACCTCCACATTCTCTAGCATCCCAATAGAACGATTTGATATGGATTGGCCATACAGAACTAGATAGGATAACTAACCAATGAGGTATTCCAATAGCTTCCTATGATTTCTTAGGAAGGATATTAACATCCAACTCCAAGTCCAACATGATATCCTCAATATCATATCCATCTACCTGAGCATCTAATTGAACTTCCTTCCTAGTTCTTTTCTTTCTTCTCCTTATGATGTTAGTATTTATTTAAGGCAATTATTTATGATCAAACTATCCTCCTATATCACCCCCCCATAGGTTTTACAACTATTCCTCAACTTCGGAGTTATGTATTCATTATCCAAAATATCATAAAACATTTTGAATGAAATACTAATAAGTTTCTAAGATGTACATGAAGGTTCATGTCTACTACTTTTTTGCGACTCAGAAAATGTACCTTTGATCCTGCATTTTCAAATTTTATTTCTTCCACAACTAATGGAGAATAAGGAATAAGCATCTTCACGAAAATATTCAGGTCCCCTACGAAAATTGATTAAGTTATTTATCTAGTTCTGAATCCATTTGTCCCATTTCACAATTAATTTTAAGCAATCTTCTTTGTCATGTGTGTTTATCCGATAAGAACAACACCATAGTCATCATGGTAATGGAAAATCCCTTGATACATGTCCAAGTTATTTACAATTATAACGTTGGACTGCTCCGCTTCAACCTCTATATTTACCACCTTGATAATCTCTTCGTTGGCCCAGGCCTTTGCCTTCCCATCCCTCCCTAAAGAGGAGAATATAAGACATTTGTTATGAAGAACGATCCAACCTATCCACCACTACATTCAGGTATCTACATTTATCTGTGATGTGGGTAGTAGACCCAAAAAAATTCACAATGAATCTTATTTGTGATAGAGGAGTATTTAACCAAGATGGGGAACAAGCGAAGGGAATGTCTACACATTTTATAGATTTCATTTTTTTCATGCAGTTGTGAACAAGTAAACATTGTACTGGCCCATGTAAATGATTATGAGCACCAACTTGTACAATAGGTGTAGAAGGTCTCGTAAATAGGTCTCGTCGGGCATGGTCCCAGAAGGGGAATAGGCATGAGTCGCCCACTTAGCCTTGGAAATTCAGAAGCATGATGGAATCCTTTCATACATCAAGTACACCATAAAATCTCTCTACCTACCTTGGGAATATTCAGTTCCTAGATTTTATCAATTAAGACAACTATCTAGATATATACTTGTGATAAGTAAGGTTCGACTACATATCTATAACCCCAGCTTATTTTAGGGTTCTTAGCCAAGGATTCAATATTCATATATTTTCCCGTTGCATTTTTGGGGGTGTCAATGGTCTATTGGGATAGAGGTATCTAATTTAATGATAGAAACCATTGAACAAACCATGCTTTGTGATGCACATTATTAGTAGGAAAAGTCAACCTATTCATAAAATCTCTAAATATCTAAGCATATTTCCAAGTTGATTCTCGTTCATATTGTCATATTTATTTTGGATTTTTAATCCCTTTCTATTCCAATTTGGGCAATTGGAGTTCATCAATAAATAATTTTTTCACCTCCACCAAAGAAAAAGGCACTACATTGGGAAGGAGAATAGCCACAAATTTCATGTACCACTGTGGTGCTCATCCCTACAAAGTAGTCTAAAAATCAATCTGTTTGGATGCATCTAGGATTCCCTTAGATATCCAAATGGGTTCACACAAGAACCAATGTTTTCCTACATCTTCTTTATCTCCCTTACCCAAAAAATTTGTATACCGCATGGAAGAACCCCCATGCATTCCATCCATTATGGTCGCTAGAGTTCCTATCAACACAAATCCTCTAGGATCGGGTTGCGAAATCACGTTTCAATTTATGTTTTGGATTGAATCCTTGAACTAGTACTATATGATGAGAATATATTAACATTGTACTAGAATGAAATCCGGTACCACTTCCTCATATGACTTTACCCATAGATTGACTACTACTACTAGGATATGATTGTACCACAAAAATAGAAAGTATAACATCTAGAAAAAGAGAGTATTGTATTATTTATGAATTCCTTGGGAGTGGTAGACACTAGGATGATGTTGTGGTTCTCTAATATTTATTCCTTGAATATAGGGGGTTCATATTCTTAGGTTCTTCCATCTTGTTTCCACTCAGGTGGATCCACAACCTGCACCAAAAATATCTATGCATCCCCAATAAGTATTTCGACATCTCTAGTACTATGGTATATATTGTCTCCACCTTTCATTTCCACCTTAGTATCCCATTCTAGGAATATCTTCTACCATTATCCATTTTCCCTTCAACCAAGAGTTGTCCAGCTCTTCATATCCCATTACCTTTTGTAACTCATTCATCCTCTCTTCATCTTGTCATGCACCAAACATCTCCTTCCACAATTGCTCAATCTTCCTCTTTTCTTGTCTCATATGTTTCTTCCACCATTGCTCCCAAATACTTGACCTCCTTGTTTCCTGATCAACATGTGCTTGATATTTAGATTTGTCCCCTAGCATCATCAATTCCTTATCAACGTTTGTCACTCATAACATCGTTTCCAGCAACTCCACATAGCACAACTACTTATGTCACCATCGAGGTCTATTTAAATGGTAGAAATACCTTTTGTACCATCAAAATTTTGGTCCACCTTAAAATTTCCTTGATAAATCTGCCATGAGCGTTTCACTTAAATTAAATTTCCACTTTTGAGAGAGATTGGTGGTTCTCCATAGAAAAATCTAATATATATCTATTAATGGTATTGTCTACCCAAAAATACACAACTCTCATTAGTTGATCGTCTAACCTATGCAATGCAGCCAGGTCTTAAGGGGTCTATTGGATAGCTTTATGTCGCCAAATTTTTGTACTCAACAGATTTCATGTTGATCCTATGATGGTACCTCATATAATATAAACTCTTTGTATCTTGTGGGGTTCTCGTTTCTCAATAGGGATTCTTGTGGCATAAAGTCTTCAAACCTCTTATCCCACTAGTCTTGAATATGATACTTATAGATCCTCATGCCCATCCACCTAGTATCTTCCTATTCAGAAACAGGGCCCAAAAACATAACCATTTGTTGGCACCAAAATTTTAGATACTAGGGTCATGCACAAGGATCAACAAAGGATATGTGTAGAATAGATGCGTTGACATTTTCATTATTCTCCAGGGAAAATAATGTATCACATGAAGCACTTCTAGGCACATGTAAGATGAGGGAAATATTGATAAAGAGACAAGGGAGAGTTCTCAGGGTTCATTTTCACCAATTATTATGTTGCACGAAAAAAAAAGAAACTAAACCATAATATTCTACCAATCATGCATTGCAAATAAATAGAAAATGCAAATAGGCTCAATAAAAAAAACATATCCAACATGAAATTTTGATGGGGTACTAACACTTCTCGTTCGAAGTAATCAAAGCAGAACATGTTATAGAGATTGCAATCCAAAGACATATGTGCCTCACAACCATCCCTTTGGCTTCCATATCCCACCCATTACATCGGAGAACTTATCCTGACTTGTTCTCTTCACCCTTAGTTACAAAGATCTATCCTTACACCCAACTATCTATAATTCAAAACACTTTCCTTGGATACTCTCCCATTTTTATACTGATTGGGTTGGTTTTTATATGTCATCAAGGAAGTTTCCAACCCTGACTTGTTTCTATGGGCACATTAATTATCCATCTTATCTTCGTCCATATCTCCTTCTTGGACCGCCTACCTATATTCCACAACCAAGTTTCCAAAACAAAGGGCCAACAAATTATTAGGTTCTTTTGAAAAATGATAAGAATTCATTTTTCAAGAATGGACTAATGTAAGTCGATAAAAAAAATTCAAAGGATGAAACTTTTAAATAGTCTTGATGAACCATTAGGACACCTTGAAATATGAAAGGGTTTGAAAATTATAATGAGGTCAATTAAACCATTAGATAGGATGGAAAGATTGAAACATAGAACTTTGATAAGTGATCGATGAAATTTTAGGGCCAATCATGAGATGATCTTAGAATGACCCTTGATGAACTATTAGGGGAATTTGAAAGATGAAATTCAAAAGGAGTCTTGATGGGTCATCAAGAGAATTCAAAAGTTAAGAGTTCAAAAGCACCCAATGCATTATCAAGTGGATTATAAAGAAGGAAAATTTATTCTTGGAAGAATACTCAATGAATTGTTGCCGGCTTTAAAAAGGTAACATGATTGAATTTTAAAAGGTGTCTTGATGAGAGCATCAAGGAAAATTTGAAAGCGAGATCGATTAAAACTTAAAGGAGGCCCAATGAACAATTGGAAATGTAATACATAATACAACAAAGGTAGAATTGGATTCTAAGGATATAATTAATCATAAAGGATTTATATGTCTGAAAATAAAATAAAAAATGAGAAACATCACCAAACATAAATTTAGATACAAAGTGAATGTGCCTAAAGAAGGAGGACCCATAAGGAGATGCATTTAAAACTTCTCAATTGAGCATCATCATGAACTAAAAAATGAAAGAGTAACCCTATTTTGGGACTTGGGGGCTAGCTGATGCCTAAACATGTGATGAAGGTCCTATTGAATATCATCATTAAAGCTACATTGACTAATTTGATGCATCATGAATATCCAATTTGTTGTAGTGACAAAAACAAAAACAATCTCATGATAACAAGCATTGTATACAAAAAGAGATAGAGAAGGCACAAGCCCCACATTATACAAATAAGAAGGAAACATCCATTCCATATGAAGGAAAGGAGGTACGGACACAAAACATGAAAAAAGTAAAGACAAGACAAGACCAGTAAAGGGTGATAATATAAAGACTTAGCAAAATATCTACATAGTCATTGCTCCGTTGGCCATGATCATTGCACTTGAAAGATGTCATAAGGGGAAAATGTGATCAATCACTACCATGAACCAAATCCCTCATGTGAGAACCTAACTTGAGGTAATAGTCTTATGGAAATCAATAATCAAAGGGAAATGGAAGAAAAGTAACCAACATAATAAAATCTAAAACATTTACTCTTGTTGTGAGATGTTAAAGTCAATTAAGGTTAATTACTTTGGGTTGAAACAAACTTGCTAAGATGTCACTTTAGCACAAAGAAACACCTGTGGATATTTTGATGGCTGAGGGTTTGACCATTTGTTAAAGTGGCATGCTAACTATTTGCATCACCCATTTTTTAATGGAAAAGCCATTTTAAAACACCCAAAAATTTATAGTTTGTGACTTTATATATTTTGAAGGGTGAAAACCTATATGTGAATTATTTGGATACTTTAAATGTTACGTAGATATTTTGTATCTTTATTGGTCTTTACAAAAATGACAAAGATGTTTGATGATACCTATTTATCATTGTGTGGGGCTGACCATGAGTTACACTCAATTAACATAAAATGTTGGTTGTATGATGATGATAATGATGATGATGATGATGGTTAACGTCCACTGAGACCAAAAATTTGGTCTATCGGACCTAAAGAAACGTATTATTTAGTTTGTTTTAAAATTGTATTCCTATGCTCAAAGAGATTTTAGAGAAGCGTCCCGAGCTCACTATAATTTTGACATGTTAAAAGGCTAGGAAGGTCGGCATTGCAACAAAGATTATGAAACTGAGATCTTATGTGGGTGTACGTAGGGCACTCTAAGAGGATGTCATTTTCATACTCAATGTTCATATTCTCACAGAGATGGAAGATCCTTTCCACCCATGGAGTTTTAGGAATTGTCCACCAACCTATTTCACTATGGAGCTCATGAGAGTTCGTTCTTATCTTGGCTATATTAATTTTTTTCTTTGAACTAGTTAAAATAGAGAGATAATTTTGATCTTCTAGAGTAGGGCTGATTACCTCCTTATAATATCTTAATTTTCTTTTAGCCTCTAAAATTTTCCATACTCTAGACATATATGACCTCCTTATATAGACATATGAAATATATAAAAAGGGTAGTAAATAATTATATATGATGATGCTATATATATATATATATATATATAATAATAATAATAATAATAATAATAATGAATAATTATATATGTAAATAAATTTTTTAGACATGTTAGGGTATTCTTAAAGAAATGCATATATGGGAAATATTGTGTTTAGCTATAACATGATCTCATTGTTGCGGGTTCCATGTGCAATATACTTATGGATATGGTTGAATATTGTTTCCATAGGCTTCCCTCTATGACGATTGGTATGGAAAATTTTAGGGGCTATATATAGCCCATGGGATATATTAAGGGGGTTACAAAAATTTAGTGGGATATTTTCTTATATGGAAAGGGTTTTTTCATCTAAAATATATTCTCCCAATATTTATTAGCAAAAAATATCCAAAATGAATAGACTCTCGTATGTTAATGAGGAAAATGAAAAAATCTATTTTCGCCCTAGCAAAATCTCCCTCCAATCTATCTTTTGCCCCTAATTTCTAGAGAAAATATAGTGAAATCACTCTTTCACCCCCAATTTTCAGTAATTAAGGCTTCCAATCGTTATTTCACCCTCCATTTTCCTTGTAATATAGGAATATAGTTGCATTTTCTTATATTTTAATACAATTTCATGTGATATCTTGTTTTATCCCTTGATTTCCAACATTGGAGGGAAAATCAGGGGCTATTGTTTTTCTAAATAAAGACTACAACGATTCATGGTTCACCTACATTGGATTGTGCTTGCAAGGTGAAGGTTCTACTTGATGTGATTCCACTTTTGATTCTTAGTTTTCTCGACATTTTAATCTTCACATAACATATCCATTGCTGAAAGCTCAAGTCTTGAAGGGGAATGCCACACATGCAATTTATTAGAGAATACAAACTTACATCATGCCTTTATCCAATAATTAACATGGTATGATTTTTATCAAACTTTTTATGCTTTTTATCCATAGTTACAATAGATTATTATATTGTAAATTCACCTTTTATCATGCTTTTTATCATGGATTCTTTTTTAGGTCTGTTAAATTCTAGGGCACTCTTGATTCTTATGGCTCATTTAGTGTTGTTAGGGTTTTATTCTATCCTAGGATTATTGGTTCTATGAAATGTTTTATAGAGCTCAAAATATATGATTTATTTTATGCCTTGTCACGTTTAAACTGTTGAATGACATTTATATGTTTAAGTGGATGTTACTATTGATGGAGAGATGCCACACAACGTTTATATATTCAAATTGAATTTGACCCAGTAGTTTAAAATGTGCTTTTATTAGGATATTCCTCTGCAATTATTAATTGACCTAAGGCATTAATGAGAGTGTATATGTTCATATTTTATGTCTATTATTGTTGATGTTTGGGATGTTTGTAATATAAATGAATTCACAATGATTATAATGGTGGGGCTATAGTGGAATGGTAATTATTTTGGTTGTCTTCTTGTAGAGTTGTCCAAATCGTGTAGATTCTTTTATTTGTATTGAGAATTGTGTGACTAGTAGATTTTTTTATTGATATTGCAAAGTTCGTCAATTTATTTGTAACCAAAATTTGTAGGGATCGGTACTTGTTTTACAATATGTTTTTCTTTGTAAGGGTCATTCAAAAGTAGAATGTTTTTTTTTGTGATTTGTTTTGATGCATACTTACTATCATCATCCATAAATGGATATATTTATGTATGATAAATATATGATTTAGTTCAAACATAATACTTGATTTCCATCATGATTGTATATAATGTGTATAAGGCATGTTTGACCTGATATTTAGACATTGTGTTATTTGATATCTAGTCTTTTGTATTCAATGAGGGTTATTGAAACAATTTTACCACATTTTGCATGCTTTCAAAATTTTCAAGGACATCAATACAAACACCTCCTTAGTTTATCTGAGGAAAAAGTAGTCTTTAACAAAGTACTTCTAATTTTATGCATTAATGTGCTTTCTATTATTGTTAGTGTATGTTCTTATTTCTAATAACCATTGCAAGTTTCTGACTAACTCTAAACATTCTAAATCAAATGACATAATTCTAATTTTTATTGTCCACAAAAGAAAGAAGAAAATGGCATTCCTATCTATAACCAGATAAGTAGTTGAATTTTTGTTAAAGGGTATCTTAAAAATGAGAGATTTGGAAAATAAGCTAATTGGGAATTCATACACTATATTAAGGTTGGGGGTCTCGATAATGTTCCATGTTGTAATAATGGTTTGTGGGTGCCACAATCATTCCGCAATGTAAGGTGTTCAATTCTACCAATTTGTTGGTATGTTAAGATTTGGGTCCCCGCATGTCTGTTGGACCATTAAGGGATGAGATAAAAAGTGGAGTCCCCACTTTACTTGAATCTAGTTAGTGTAGTTGTGTTTCACCAATACCTCCAGTTGTAAGTGACCTAATACTTCTTGTGAAATGTATAAATAAATCCCTCCTCTCCTCATTCATGCATTTGTTCATTTGAGGGTCTAGGAGTTGAGATATTCAAGCTCTGATATATACTCTTCTATTGCACTACCTTGGTAATATACAAAATCAAAAGTTGATTCTTCCTAGAAAAAGTTTCACCAAGACACTACAACATTTTATAATTGGATAAAAGATTTGTCAAGTTTTTACAATATTTTACAATTCAATGAAATATTCGCCAATATTTTACAATATCTTATAGTTTCGTGAAATATTCGTCGATATTTTACAAGATTCTATAATAGAATAAAAGATTAGCCAAAAAATTATATATACATATTATATTATTGATAAAATACCTTTCAATTTTTCCTATATATTAGGGAGATTTGCCCATTTATTATACATATAAATTTTGGGTGTGTTCTTAAAATTATCCCTGACGATTAGATACCTTGTTAAATATCTTCAATATGAAGAAGCTATGGAAATGGTGATGACTTGTGACTAAATGTGGATTTTTATGATGGTTGGTGTGACACTGAATCGATGTCATTGTAGTGCACCAATGGTGGTGAAAATATTCCCATAAAAGAATCTTGCATGACCCTCCATCACTGAATTATTTACTGCTTTGAGCGATAAAGGATCATTCAAAGTTGGGCATCAGTGCAATTTAGAAGAAGCATGATTTGGTATTGGTGCGCAGAAGAAATAGATGGGTACTAGCACATCCTTATATTCATATTTGATCTATATTTTGATGCATCTCATGCAACTCAATACTTAGATATGCCACCAATGAATTTGATACACATAGGCACACTTGGAAATTTCACTCCAAAAGAAGTCTCGACCTCTGTAGGTGAGCACACTGGTCCAGTACAGTCTGCTCACCACCAACTAGATATTTCTTGTTTAACCAATTGTTTGTTAGCACTCTATAGTTGTAGTAACCCCTAGAGCATGTCCCCTGATGCCTTTTCTAATTTATCAATAGATAATATCACCAAAATGATTTCCATGTAGATATATTGACCTCCTCACATGTACTCACCAGGATTGGATCAATTATTACACAATCAAATAATCAATCCATCATCCACCATAGTGGTGCACTCTATTATATTGTGATTTTCCACACTTGATACATCATGCTTTGATGGCCTATCCTTGTCCCTATGCAAACTCTTCTTACCGCTTTTTCTCACTATTACCTTGATGCTCCAGTGGAACCTTTAAAAATACATTTTAATATGTATACACAGGTCACAAGTCTACAACCCGCTTATGCACAATTTGCACCACTGTCACCTGCATACTTCACTCCCCATTGAGGGGATATATATTGAGATACTATGAATCATTAGAGGAGAACTTTGGGGAGAAAACATACTATAGTGGAATTGCGCCTGACCATTCTTATATACTTGAGTATGCATCCCTTTGTCATTGAAGAAATCATTAGTGCTATTTACCAAGCTTGTCTTTATCTTTTTAATATTTCCTTTGTATGGAGGATTGAAGTGGTGGAGGCCCAGGTGGAGGGACTCAGTTTCTCAATTTCGATGAGTTGCCGACAGAGGTTGTCATTTGTATCTATGTTCACATTAATAGAAATATCCATTTCTCATCCATTCCATGTGTAATTATGAATATATTTATACATAGATGTAATTACTTTGTTTATGTATTGTAATCTAACATGCTAGATTAGGTTATAACTCTTTACATATATCATGCTTGTATATCTTGTTGTTGTTGAGGGAAATCTGTAGGTACATGTTTGATTGAAAGCTCAACAGGGATCCACTTCAAACGTACGAAATAAGGTATGCTTCTTTCCCCTTAGTGTCACTTTCATTTATATATTTAGAATGATTGGAAATGGGTTCATTTATGGTGTAATCATGTCTATTGTGGTCCACCCCAAGCTATAGGATATCTTCTTAGTAACAGAATTCGTGACCATACTGGGGATTTCCTTTTATTGGGGTTTGGGTGCACGATTGGCTTGATTTTCTCTCTGCCTCTCTATGTTTTTGTGTCGCATTCAGTAGTTGGTTAAGTTATTGGTAGTCCCTTTAATTAATTTGGATCTTGTATTAGCTTTTACAACCTCTTCCTTTGCATATGAGGGTCATAGAACTTAATGTCATGTATATACACAGGATGCAGTACATACAGTCGAATACATCTCTCCTTTTGCTTGAGATTTTGTTGTGTAGATGTTCTTAGTAGGTTGTGAATATTGTTGAGTCTTCATGGGTTCCTATATTGGTTGTCGACTGCTTTTGTTGTGACCGAAGATGTCTTTTTCATTGATTTTATTTGAAATTTATTCTTGTCATTTATCTCATTTTTTATTATTATTAGTGCATTAGCCTTCTTGGTCTTAGTTTCTTGATTGGCTTGTTTGCTGCTTGTTGTGGGGGATGAGAATTTGTACGGTATTCTTATTGCATTTTCATTGCATATATAGTGAAAATACAAAAAATATTTTTTCTTTGCATGTTTATTGCATTGTGCATATGCATTGATTTGGTACTTGTATTAAGTTTGCTTAGATGGAATTAGTGATCAAAATTTCATATAGGAATGATTGCATGGGAATTTGAAATGAAATTTCTCATTACAAGTGGCATACCCCTTTTCCATGATTAAAAACAAGTTGCACTTGGCATTGTTTTTTAGGTGTGCATATTTACTTCATTGTTGAGTCATAACATCACTAGTTGTATGTTCATTAAACTTGAGTAATCACAACCATTATAATTAATGATTAAATTAAAATTGATTACACATTTTTATTTGACAGAGGTGCACCAACAATATTAGGATTATAGAGTCTTGGAACAGGGTGTCATGAGTAAATATTTCCAAGATTATGAAACAAGACAACTAGGTGTATGTCCATGAGGTGAGAAGTGAAATCCTTGCTATAATTTGTGTTCTCAGGAGGATCCTCTTACACATGAGGAAATGCGTACGTTTGTGGTGGGGATAGCCTCTTGCCACTTTCTATTGAGCACGGAAGATATTTCGAGGATCTTATTTGTATCTGGGGGATTTTTAGGTACCTTTGGTGCTTTCGAGCTTCAGAATTTGTTACCCTACCCATATGGTAGATCCCTCTTGCGAGTGTTTTCCTGAGCATTGGTTATATTGGGGTGACCTTATGTCACATACCCCAATTTTGTAAAATAGTGTTAATTGTTTTTATTATATTCCTGAGACATTATGTTAAATTAATGCAAAGTAGGAACTGATGACTCAGCAGAGTCCACAAAAGTGGAATGTAATTCAGAATATTTTATTATTAATAAATAAATTGTGGAGACAACAGCATGGGAGAGCTGTTAAAAAGAGGTTACTGGTCAAACTGGTGGATGGAACTAGGTGGAGGGCAAAAGACAAGTGGCAACATCCTCAAACACTTCCTAAGTTGCAGGTGGCAACTTCCCTATATTTGGGGTCATGATTCCCGAAGAAAGTGGGATCAGAGTAGGTGGCTCATTAAATGACAACTAACCCAAAAAAGACCCAGGCAATCTTTTAAAAGTACTCAATGAAGGGAGATGAGGCTGCTCAGATATTTTCCAGAGAGAATTCATTTAGGGAATGATATTCAGGAAATTCATTGAGGAAAGAGGGAAAAACAGTAAGGAAGTTGTTCTGAGAGGAATGTTGCAGTAACTTGTTTATTATAGCTTGTTAGAAGGGTGAACTTACTGATAAGTTCTGGATTATTACTGAGTTTGAGGACTGGTAACTGATGATTGCTGCACCTAGTTCCAGCCAACGAGACCAGAGCAAGCTCGGGGGTCCTGAGGAGTCGATGTTTGAGCTCTCTCCAGGAATTGGTAGGGAGGAACAGCCTCCCATTGCTGTTGTTGTCCAAAGCTTAAGCAGGTTCTGTCACCTAACTGTCTTTGTTTTTAGTAACTGTGAATGGTTGGATGATATGTTAGAAGTTACTAAATGATTTATTTATGAGAGTGTTTTAGTTTATCAGTAATAGAATCGGTTGATGAAAACTAAAGACCACTGTGTTTTTCCACATCTGGGTTTTACCAGACCGTACTCCAGCACAGGGGTAAAAATTATAACAGATAGTATGATGAGATGGTAGAATAGTAGATTGTTTCTTTACTTAACATCGGAAGACATTATTTGCTTTACTGACAACTATTTATGCACATAGATAAAAACTATTTTTCTCGAACAGTGTATCATTCTCAGTAATCCTATTATTCTAGACAAATGTAATAGTTGTGCTAAGAAAAAGATAGACTAAGTGTATCTGCTGTTTAAACTTTATAATTGTTTTTCTTCTAGTTTGAAAGAATCTAACTTCTTTATGCTGAAAAGACAATACTGATAGTAGAAGTAATTGAATATTGTTTAGATTCTTCAGTTAAAACCTAGTTGTGTTAGTCTATATTTATGGTTAAGGATGTAATTATAAATTACTAAATTTTCTTTTATATCGACTGAGCTCAAATAGATTGCAGAACTGTTACCTTATTTCATAGATGGTAAATAAATGTTATTATATACACAGGCATCATAACTAAACAGATAAACTAATTAAATAACAGAATGTTATAAATTAAATTAAATAGTAATCATGAAAACATTGGTACTCATAAAAGAGATAATATCTTTATTGTATTAATAACAATAAACTCATATTACATACAATATAGGAGTATTACTATTGTAACACCTAAGGTAATATTTTTATTATTATAATTGCAAACTTAAACTATTTATATTCTATGTATAAATAAATAAGGACTATGTATAAATAAACTATTTATACCCATTATAAATAAATAATTGCAAACTTAAACGATTTATACTCTATTTATACTCTATGTATTATAAGGTAGATAAATAATACTTGAGGACATTATTAAAATATAATGAGAGTATAAAGACTTTACATAAATTTGAAAGGTATAAATTATGCATTAAAAATTACAGTTTTTCTAATAATTAGTAAATTAGGGTATAAAGCCAGTACAGAACCCTTGACAATAAATTTAATTAACAATAAGTTTGGAGAATGCTTTAACCATAGATTATTTATAAACTGAGAATAAACTACTATTATTTTACATAATTATAAAAGATCCTAAGCAGAACAAATAACAAGAGTAATAAGTATTACAGGAAGATAACCAGGTTATTATAAGCAATGATAGTAATATCCTATATATTATTGTATATAAATTTATATTATTTGGAAATTACAGTAATATCTTATCTCTTCTCATTAGCAGGAATTTCAGTATAAAAACCTGTAAGCTTGGTGATACAGTCAATGACTTTTAAATGTCATTTAGAACCTCAAGATTATTTAGTTTGTCAAGTATAACTCTTATAACATTTTATAAATAATTAACCCTGTATATTATTAAAATGTAGTAAAAACCTACCAGCAAGTACCACGAATAAATAACTTAAAATATACCAAGTATTTTATCAAATTCACAGGAACCCAATATAACGAAGACAGATAAGCTTAATAAGCCAAAATTTAAACAGTAATGGATTTAAAACTGTACAGTAACATAATATTTATTTAAGAAAAGTAGCATGGATAGCACATAGCTCCTAGTTCAGGGTAAACCCTGATAGAAACTTAAAATATGTACTGAGGATGGAGTTTATCTCCTTGGAACCTCACGGCTGCTAGTATCTTTTACATTAAAGTAAAACTTACAGCCTATACAAACAGTAATACATCTTTTTGCATGCTTTACATAGTTTTTAAACAAGACCCAAAACCCACAGTCTCAGCTTCAGCGAAGATTCCATAATAAACGAAGAGCCGAACTCTTTTAACAGTGTTAGGGTTCACCCAATGAACCAAAGTAACAGCAAGAGATTTACATCACGAAACTAAACCCTTAACTGCCCTAAGAACCAGCAAGAAGGGAACACCATGGATAAAACTAGGCTTACCAGGGAAAGCCAACTGTCGAAGTCTTGCGCCATCCACGCCATAAGGAGGAGACCGACCCTGCAGCGAAGGAGCAGTTAATATTAAAACCTTATAAAAATGTGAATGTTAAGCTAATATTTTAAATAGAAAGCCAAAGAAAACTCTGTACATACCTTAGAGTTTGATAGAAATGCGGCCACCGAAGAACAACAAAACAACCACTAGCAGGAAGATAGGTAAACCCCTCATTACTGCAGAGAAGAAGGAGCTCGCTGGAGGAGGAGGTAACTTGTCACGATGGAGGAGGATGCGCAGCACTAAGCTAAGGCGACGGCTTACACAGTAATGAGTCGGGCAATAGATGCCAAGGGAGAAACCCTAAGTAAAACAAATACCATTAAGCATTGACAGTAAGGTTTTCGACACAATAACCTTCCTCTCAGTGCAGTGGGTAAGTCCACGAGGAACTGAACTAGCATAGGAAATGCTATCAGGCAGTGCAAGCAGTGGAACGGACCAAAAGGTTCTGCAGATCGGCCGGAGGCCCTAAGGCAGCGGAGGAATGATGTTTAGGGTTAAGTCAAACGCTTTTATAACACCAGTGCATGGTGGAGACAAGCCCACATAACCCCTTAAATTATTTGCATGCAGTGGGTGGGAACTCTATAGTTCTGCGACGGGATTTTCCAATGATTTCAAACCAAATCATAACGTGGAGATTCCATAGGGTTCGATACTCTATAGTCAAATCACTTGCATTACGCAATCAAGCATATAAGCATTGGAATAATGTTTATCAAACTTAAAAAATTGGATTATCATTAGTCTCATATAATTACGTATAGATAGTTAGAATAATGCTTATAAAACATTGCTTTATAGATTTTGTTTATCGTTGGTCTCATACCCTTAGGTTTGGAGAGTTGTTTTGGTTGTAATGATGTATAAAGCAAAGGAGTAAGGTTAATTACCATGGCTTAATTTGTTTATGAATCTACATCATATTACAAATTGCCCTAGTTTACAACTGAAGATAAAAGGCATAACATTATAAAATTATAAAAGTCTATAATAGTATAGTAAGCAAACTATGTGAATTTCGATTATGGTTTACTCTTGAACACTTGCTAGTAGAATGATATCCTGTTAGTAGTCTTAGAACCATTTTCTTGGTGACAAATAGACTTTTATCATTTTCAAGCCCAAAGGTTATAGAAGATTTTATAAGTCAATATCTGACTGATAGCTTGAGAAAACTCAGCATTCTTGGCTTGATAGTATGGACAAGAACATCGTAATTGGCATTTGAGTATATTAAGTATGAAAATGTTCTATAATCTTACTAACAAACCTTTGATTTTAGAATAGAAACAATATTCTAATCATGAGTATAATAAACTTAGGAATGATTTTAGAAGGTTTTGTTTTCATACAAACTTCGATCATGAAAATAGAAGTAGTATTACAAAACAATGCAGATCCTCAAAGTATTAAAGGAAGACTTGTATCATGCAATAAACTTGGTAAATGCTTGAAGTAAGAAAAGTAAATGTTGATACTTAAACTACCATATCCTTTACAATTGCAGTTGCAAATCTAAACATATTCCGAATCTAAACTTGGCATGTTGCAGTAACTATGGATAAGTAGAATTAGATCTTGATGTGGTAGCCCAGTTATACTTACTGTGCTAGATAAGAAACATTTACTTACTTTTATACTTGCATTTCAGTAGACACATCAAATGGTTCAGTACTCCATAGGAATACTTAATCCTGCTATCATGAAGGAAAATAGCTATCATCTTTACTAGTAGATTTCAACTCGCTATCAGTATGATCTTAAAAGAGATTATAGTTAAAGCTTTACCTTAGAAGCCTGGTAAATCTGACTAGCATGTATATACTTTTACTGAATGAATTTGTATAACAAATCATTATTGAATACTTTAGAGATTTGTTAGCAGCGACCCAAACATATTACCTGCATATCTGTAAGAGAAGGAAAACTGCTGCATTAGCTCGGAAGCTAAGTTAGCCCAGTCTGTCATGACATCCCCCTTGTAGTCGCAACATAAAACAAATCAGTAACTGAAAGGAAACTATTTCTTTAAGGATAAGTATAATCAAAAGATCATTCAGTTATAATTTTAGTAACATAAAACTAATCAATTTAGTTAATGACTGCATTTAATAAGAATATATGCTATTTTTAAAAATTTAAATTTTTCAGAAAATTGGGGTTATGACACCTTAGTTTCCTTACCTAGGTGTCACAAGGGGTACTTATAGAGGTTATTATGTGAGTGTCTTGGTTGGGTAGGGGTCGGATAACATAGTTTCTATATGCGTAGAAGCTGAGGGCCACTATAATAGGTTATACAACTCCACTTGTAGTGTATGGGAATATTAGTCCTCTACTATGTGAGACCGTTTCCTGCTACATTTTGGATCTCACTTATCCTCCCTCTCTGCTTGTTTTCATGTAAACTAGTTTGCTTAGGGGTGTGCTATTTGTGTGCTAGTTGGCTTTAGGGATCATAATTAGTTGAGTCTTTGTTATTTTGTGGATTCATTGTGGATCAATTTATGACACGTCGCTGATCTCAACGATTAGCAAGATTATCTCCTTGGAACCCTTCTCCTCCTCCTTGGAAGAGAACCAGGCGTTCTAGGAAACCTTTAGTACAGTGTGATTCACATACAGTTCTCGCCATGAGTACTACATCTAAGAACTTGGAGTTACCTCTGTCTCCGTCATATGGAATGGGTGGACGAACCATATGGATACTCATAACTCTAGTTTACATCGACCCTTCTAGGGTTGTTACTTCCCATACTACACAACCCCGCCTGTCAAATTTTACATCTGTCCATTAGAGCTTTTCCTCGAAAAGGTCAAGTGTTGAGACTCAACCTACTCCCTCTGGAACAAGTTCGTTTACATTCGACATGTTGTATTTCACTACTTCTATCCTATCACCCACCAATGGTCCATGTGTAGACCCTGGTATTGGACTTGGGGGCATCACAGCCCCTTATCTTGCTCATAGGTTTGGCAGTGGTCATATTCCACCCTCTACTCCATTTGTGGGGGGGGTTTTGCTCCCTTCATCCAATATTAACACTAGGGTTCACTCTCACGGGGGTGATAATGGATGCATGAAAATTGGGGCCACCTCTTACATTCCATCCTACGCCCTGTCGTCCACCACACCCGTTCCTTCAAATTCATTTCTCATGTCGAACCATCCTTATATCCTGCACAGTCCCTTGGGAAGTAGTGCTCCATATAACTATGTTGACCCCTCATCAGCTAGTACAGTTGTATATGGAGGTTACATGCCTCCTCATGTTTATGAGGGGAAACCAACCTATCAATCCTATAACTATGGTTATATGGCACCTCCTTCTTAGGGAAGAATTAATCAGCAAATCCATGTGCATCCTTATATGGGTCATATGGGAGGTGGTTATTATCTGATCAGTCAAGGATATGAACTTTATTGCGCTGAGAGGCACTCTACATCCCAGTATGGGGGAGATCTTGTAACGTTGTAACATTTTTTTTTTGTTGGCAAAGTGGTGGAACCCCCCTGACTAGCAGGGTTGCCATTGGCTAAGAAACCACGAACTAGGGGCATCTAAGCCGTTAAAATCACCCAGGGATCGCACCAACCCTTAACATAGTTGGATTTTTTGGTATCTGACCGGATTAGAACCGACGACCTTCCAACGTAGGGGGCATCTTAACCATACCCCGCCACCAACTATTCTACATTTCGCAGATAATGATGTAACGTTGTAACATTATGTCAGCTATAAAATTAAAATTAAAAAATTAAAAAATTAATTATAGAAGAGATACTTACATTGAAGAAGTTAGAGTAGAGAAGAGAAGAGCAATCTCTAATCTGCCCAAAAAAAGAAAGAGAAGAACAATCTGCGAAAAGGTAATCTATTTTAAACATTAAATTTTAATTTGAATTAGCTCCTCCCCTCTAGTTTCAAATTCAGATCTAAATGCTCCAGCAGAATACTAGTGAATACAGAGCTAGAAATTCACACTCGCCAACTCTATTTGAATATCTCCTCAGCCCCACATCCCGCGCGGCTATAACGCTACGATCTCCACGCCCTGTGATCTCCTCCTCCCACCGCTGCCATAACTTGATCCATCCTCACGTCCTTTACACTTTGATTCACATTGGCTCCATTTCATTGCATGCTCAGCCCCACCTTTGAGCCAGCCTCATGCACCCTTCTGCACCTGCTCTCTGCTATGGATGCCCTCTTTTGTGCATGCTCCATTGGGAAGATTCTTTCCCTCGATTAGTCTGCTCTTCACCAAAATGATTATCTACCTTCTTCATCATTTTTTTCTTCATCACACGTTGCTCTTCGACACAATCAACATCTATGATCCTGTCTGCAGCCTCTAGCTTCTTATTACATGAAAACTTGGAAGCCGACTTTTGCGCCTCCACGCGGGTGCTCAACTTGGTTTCTGAGAATTTACCTGCTGGAGAGTTCCGGTGAAAAGATCTCCAGCTCACACAGAAGAAAATGATAACTACAAAACATGAAAAAAATCAAACGATCTGTTCAGCAGTGATGGAATTTCATAAAAGGCCACATTCATAGCTCAAGCAAAATCTGTGACAGAAGACATTATATGTAAGCCTTAATTCTTTGGATTTTCCTTATGGGTTAATGCCATTATATCCATGACAAGGATGTCAAATTAGATCTTTCCTGTCTCGTTGGTGGAAGTTAGTTTTAATGTCTGTATATATTTATGTATGCCTAGATATAAACCTATGTCTGAAATGAGAAATTGTTTTAATGTTTGTATATATTTATGTATTTGTTTATATTTATAGTACAGACGTGCTTCCATTTACAGTGGACGTGATTTCAAGTACAGCAGCTAAATCTTAGAATTTCAGCCCGATCACACAAGAAAGAATGTTGCACAAATTCCCGCCACTCCAACTTTGATGCCTAAACCATTTCTTACATAGCAGATGCAAATATTTTAGACGAGAATCTTGAATAGGGTTTGAGTATATTGAATAGTCTTCCTTAGGGTTTGAGCATCTTGAGATAATGATTATTTCGGTATCCGATCAGCAGCTCTCTAAGAAGTAATTAGACCTATTTTTTATGAATCCACAGCAAATAACCTTAAGCAACCGTAATGAGCAAAGCAAATTTGTTTCATATTTATTTTTATTCCTCCAAGTAAATTTATTTACTTCATTCACCTTTGAATGTTAAAGGAGGCAACGTTGTCTCTTCTGAAAGTACAAGTGAGGACGAGCTTAAGCAACCGTTATGAGCAAAGCAAATTTGTTTCAGATTTATTTTTATTCCTCCAAGTAAATTTATTTACTTCATTCACCTTTGAATGTTTAAGGAGGCAATGTTGTCTCTTCTGAAAGTACAAGTGACGATGAGTTTAACACTCAAGGACTAGAATTTAAAATTGCAGGAGCTAAATATAAAATTTCAATACCGTGGCTTTTTTAACAAGCCAACTAGCAGGTCAAGCAAGCCAGTAAGTAAACAAGATGGAGACTATGAGGTCTTGATTGGAAAGGATACCTACCATTATTAGCATTCCTCAATTTCAGCATTTATATGAATTTGGATCATATATACATACATATAATAATTAAATTTGGAGCATATGATAAGATGGAACATTTATTTCAACACATAATTATTATAATAAGTATAACATATAATTATGTAATAATTGCATTGAGAGAGGCTCTTTACACACGAGTATGCCAAAATAATAAAAAATAAAAAATTGAATTATTCACAAAAAAAATGTTGGCCTTGCACATGGTTTTAAAACCATGTGCAAGGCCTCCTTAACAGCCCATGGTTTTATTGTACATAGTTTAGGAGGGCCTTGCAAATTGTTTTTAAACCATGTGCAAGGCCTCCTAAACAACCCATGATTTTATTGTACAAAATAAAAAATAATAAAAAATATTATATGTGGGTCATAAATAATATTAAATATTAATAATTAAAAGATTATATGTCGACCTTAAATAAAAAGATGTGTCTTTTGGTTTGAATCAAATCAATAGCTTCTTGAGTGAAATGCTTAAAAAGAGGTTTGCACCATGAGAGATTTGACCCCTCTTGGTGCTTCATAGAGCCTAGGATTTGGATCTATGTTGGTTAGAATCAACCCTATATGAACCAACCCCTTCAAGAAGAATGGAACCACATGGATCAACCTAGGCTCCCCTTTGTGGCTACTTTAAACCTACCTAATCTTTCAAAGTCAACCAACGATCTGGTATCTCATGATTTGATGTGGCCGATTGTTCCCGCCAAACTTCCTTCAGACATTCCAAATTTTGAAGGTAAAAATGGTGAGGACCCTGGAGAGCACATTACTATTTTCCACCTATGGTTCTCTTCGAACTCATTAAACCATGACTTTGTTCATTTACAGCTATTTCAACACACCCTCATGGGTCTCGCCGGGAAATGGTATATAGAGCTTCCCGTGGGAACCTATCAGACTTTTAATGACTTATCCATGACCTTTCATAACCACTTTCAACTACTGGTACACTATGATTCCGACACAAAGCTCTTGTCAACATTTCAGAAATATAAATCCATGCATATCTCTGACCATATTCGAGAGTGGATTCGGCGAAAGAGGTTGATTAAGTCCAACATTCCACTCGATTTCTTATTGGAATGGTTTCTCAAATATTTATTGCCTTATATTGCGAAAGATGTTTCAAAATTCAGAGTCTGTATTGAGGAATAGGTTATCTTTAGGGCTCATGAGTTGGATTTGATCTATGCTTAGTCTGGTATTTTATATGAGTTTATCCCTAATGCGCCATGATTGAACTTTGATCCGAAGTTCAAAACTAGGCCACATGTCAACGGTATTGTTGGCTCCACAAGTACCAAGGTCATAGACCAGGTTACACATCAAATGAGAGAGACTTTTCTATTAACTAGTCTACGACTGGATAGGCTACGACCTCATCCACTCCCACCCAATTGGTGGATGTGATTTCAGTGCATTTGTCGGATCAGAAGGGTAACCAACAACCCAAAAGAAATAGAAGAAAGGGAAGAAATAATAAATGGGGTGGGAATATGAAGGAGAATCATATTGATGACAAGAATGTAGATAATGCTGGGGGGACAAGAAACCTAAGCGAAAGGTTAAATTCCCTTGCAAAATTTGTGGGGGAGACCATATCACATACCTTTTCCCTCATATCAGATATGCCTTGAAGTGCATCGCACAAATCCCAATTGTGTTGACTAACCCTTTTCCTCATAATCAAAATATGGC
The DNA here is from genome assembly GCA_001517045.1 of Pseudotsuga menziesii. Classification (NCBI taxonomy): domain Eukaryota; kingdom Viridiplantae; phylum Streptophyta; class Pinopsida; order Pinales; family Pinaceae; genus Pseudotsuga; species Pseudotsuga menziesii. Next base: position 286,016 of record LPNX011042699.1, on the reverse strand, counting down.
TTTGAGGACCATGGACACCAAGAAGTTATAGTGGGAGTCAAAACCATCAATATCTAAAGGTGGACACTGTTGCATCAACATGATGTTAAATTCTAATGTTGTGACTCACTCAAGAGATTATGGTTCGTCATAACCCAAGATGGGGAAGGATCCCACACCTCCTGAAATTCCATTGCAGATTGATAAGACTGAAGCTTTACCTCGCCGTACCTAGGGGATTCCTCAAGCATTAAGGGAATAATCCTAATTCCCAAGATGCCCAACATTACTCTATTTTTAAGTATTTGGGCCTAAATCCATGTATGATTTCAGCTCTTGAAGTTGTTCATACTTGCCCTTCATAGAGAAGAGACTTGTTGTATTCTCTTAGAGTAGTTGATCCTAATGCCTCCAATGTAGTTGATTTGAAACTCATGAGGTCCAGCCTCGCTTTCCTTACCATGTGGCCTTTTTAGTGCATGTGGAGTGTCTTAATAACACCATTAAACACATAGTTATTGATGAAGGCGATGTGACCTTCGTGATGTCTATGGCTTGTTGGAAAGGCCTTGGATCACCTGTGTTGTCGAAATATATGAATATGTTGACAGTGTTTGATGGATGTTCATTTTGGCTGCATGGCATTATTTCCTCCCTTCAAGTCGAGTTTAGAGGGAAGATCACGTTGGTCGAAGTTGAGGTGGTTGATGCGCCCCTCGACTACAACCTTCTACTGGGTTGGAACTAGATGTGCACTATAAAAGTGATCGCATCGTCTATATTTAGAGTGGTGTGCTTCCCTTTTGAGGATTGGATTGTGATGATTCACCAAATTTCTTTCGATAATTCTGGTTCCTCTGCATCATCGGGATCAACTATCCTGACCATTGATAATTATCATCCAACAACTTAGAATATTGGTGTCGGAATGTATCTATTGTTAATGGAAAGTTTTAATATTTCGACACCAATCCTAGCTATTAGCTCTACTCCTAGTAGTGATTCGTCACCCATGAGTTTGGTCCCATTTCACACTTTGTATTTGGATGACCTATGGACTCTTCATTCTCTGACCATTTTAGATGAAGATGCTAGGCTTACTAGGATGAGAATGCTATTCTCTGTAGCAAAAATTGCATATCAAGCTACCCTTGATCATGTTGTAGTCCCGGGTCCTTCCTCTTCCTAGAAAAAAGAGGAGGATGCCCTTGCACTTCCTGCTTGGTTGGTTGTGTTATCATTCTCAAATGATTTCCTTGATTGGATTTTTCCTTTAGATGAAGCGTTTCTTGAGTCCATGACTAGTCCAGAACAACCTTGGTAGGAGATGCATCATTGCTATTTCTTCCTCCCGGAGCTCGAATGGATCGAGCATGATGAGTTTAGGATGAACTTAAGTGAGAGTGTTAGTCATCTCGTGATCCCATTAGGAGCTCCTAGTATATAGGCTGAAGGGAAAATAATGAATTTATCTGCTACAATTCCTATCAACATCTCTTGAATTCTTGGTAAAATTGAGAATGTTTACATAAGTGTGGATTACTCACTCAATGAAATCAAGAAATAAATTGATATATTTAAATTTTTTTGTGATGTATTTTCTTGGGCAAATGAAGAGATTCCAAGAATCAACCCTCTCATTATTGAACATGAGATGAAAATGTATCCAAACACTAAACCTATTCGACAATGCCTACATGAAATGAACCCTCGCAAAGCACCTGCCATTAAGGCTGAGATAGAGAAAATTCTCAAAGCCGATTTCATCTATCTGGTTCCCTTAACTTAATGGGTATCATATCACATTCTGGTTGATAAGAAGCAAGGGACCATACGTGTATGCACATACTTTATATACCTAAGTAGGGATTTTCTGAAAGATAATTTCCCCACACCATTCATTGATCAAATTATGGATGAGTGTGCAAGGAGTGAAGTTTTCTTGTTTATTGAAAAATGTTTGGGGTACAACCAAAAAAAAATTAAACCTGAGGATCAACATAAGACTGTGTTTATTTGTCCATGGGTTACTTTTGCATATCGTAAAATTCCTTGATGCCTTAAAAACACCGGAACCACTTTTCAGTGGGCTATGAATTTTTCTTTCCATGACCTTAAGCGTATTATCAAAGTTGATATGGAAAATTTAGCTGCTCACTCTCATCTAAGGGTGGATCTCCCAAATCATTTGTGCTTGGTATTTGAAATATGTTGTCCTTATCAAATTTGGTTAAATGCTCAAAACTGCATCTTTTGTGTGAAAGTTGGTCGTTTGTTAGGATTCATTGTATCCAAGGAGGGGATTAGGGTCAAACCATTAAAGGTTGAGGAAATACTATATTTGTCTCCCCTGTGCACAATTAGACATATTCAAATTCTCCAGGGGATGGGAAATTTCTTACGTTGATTCGTAGTCAATTACACCAATTTGACCAAGGGATTGATGTACTTATCAAATAAGGATACTCCAAGCCTAGGATTCCTTCGACACCCTTAAGAAATACTTGGCATTGGCCCCTATGCATAGTCCACCTTAATATAGACATTATTTTTTGTTATATGTAGCCACGTCTTAAGAGACAATTAGTATAGTTTTGGTTCAGGTGGATGATTAGCTCCAAGAGAACGTTATCTATTACCTTATCCAAAATCCCATTGGTGTTCAACTTCGATATAGTCACATTGAGAAGTTGGCCTTAGTGACTTTCCATGCAGTTCAGTGGTTGAGACACTAAATCTTTCTTCACTAGACTACCATCGTAGCCCAAATCAATCCATTTCAATTTGTCTTAACTAGATAAATGATAGGGATAATAAATGGATTTTTATTTTGCAATAATTCGACCCCAAATTTGTTTCGGCAAAATCGAAGAAGTCGTTAATCGTTGGGTAGCTTATATCATATATCCCTAGTCCGAATGAAGATAAGATTCTTCAGGATTCATTCGTGGATGAAAATATTCTCCTAATTTTGACTGTTAACCCTTGGTATGGTGATATCATCATCTATATTCATACTTTGAAGGTTCCCTCTCACCTCTCAAGGGATGAACGACGATGCCTACATCATAATTCTAGGAACTACCTTATTATTGGTGGCACATTGTATCACCATGGGGTGGATTCCATTTTGCATAGTTGTTTGAGTCATGGAGAGTTTGAGACTGCACTGAATGGTTTCCATGGTGGGGCATTTGTTGGTAATTTATCTAGGATTTCTACAACCCAAAAAACCCTTAAAGAGGGTTATTATTGGTCGTCGATCTTCAAAAATGATGTTAATGCAGTCAAGTGATGCCACCCTTGCTAGGTTTTTGAACAAAATATGCACTCGTATCCCTCCCCATTACATCCTATTATCACCGCTAGTCCCTTCACTAAGTGGGGGGTGGAATTTATGGATTGTAACCCAGCTTCGACTAGGGGGAATAATCACATTATAGTGGTCTTAGAATACTTCATGAAATGGGAAGAGGTTATGCTTACAACTATATTCGATGGTGATATGGCCACTCACTTCATATTCAACCAAATTATCACTCGATTCAGAATCCCAAAGGATCTTGTCACTGACCATGACAGGAACTTTAAGAATAAGATAATGATGGAGTTAGCTTCGAAACTAGGGTATAAGCAAGAACAATCTTCTTATTATTACCCTCAAGTGAATGGCCAGGTTGAAGTAGTTAACAAGTCCATTAAGGCCATTTACAAAGAACCATCGCACAAAGGAAAACAAACTTGCATATCATGCTCTACCTTGCTTTGTGGGCTTATTGAACTGTAGTCAAGACTGCCACTAGATTCTCTCCTTATCATCTAGTACATGGGGTGGAGTCAGTTTTACTGGTTGAGTGTGAGATTCCTTCATTGAATATAGCCTTAGAGTTTCTTCTTGACACTTCTAAGCTAGAAGAGCATTTGGTCCACTTATAGGACATCAATGAGCAGTGTCATGATGTTGTAGTGGGTCTAGAAGTGAATAAGCATCGTGTTAAGTCCCAGTATCATAATTCTATCCGTCCTCATTGATTTAGTGAAGGTGACTTGGTCCTCTTGTATGATCAAGCCAGTGAACCTTTTGGGCCACGTAAGATTAACCCCATGTGGCATGGGACTTATGTGGTAAAGTGTGTCCTAGATAAAGACACCTATGAGATGGAGGAATGTGAAGGGAATTCCTTGGTGGAGCCTATAAATGGGTTCTATCTTAATAATTATTATGCTTAACATTTAGTTGAGGTAGACATCTTGTACATTACTGTACAACTTGTATAGTTTGTTTTTTATTCTTGTAGTGTTATTGGTTTGTTGACATGCTCCCTCTTTTTTGGTAGATGTTGACAGAATCTTCGATCTATTTAGGATTCATTGATGGTGCAAGTCACCACACCCAAAACCTAGCTTCATGTTCCTGGGTTATCTATGCACCTGAGGGTCGGTTGGTGTCTTCGGGGGGTGTGTGTCTCCGACCACCATCAAATAAAGTTAGTGAGCATAGCATTGTGATTGAATTATTACATGATGCCATTTCCAAAGGTGTTCGATCTCTTGAAGTTCGCATTGAATCCTAGTTGATGGTGTCACAGTTAAAAGGCGTGTACCATACTAGGGATCCTACATTATTGAGAAGGTTCTAGAGGGTAATATTGTTGGAGCGACAATTTTATTACATTACATACATTCACATACCTAGACTTTTTAATCATGTTGTCGATTCATATGCAAATTACTTATTATACTGGCACTTGCCACATCAATAAAGAAGCATGAACATTAAAAAACATTCACATTTAAGCACATTTGTAAATATATCAAACCGATCACTATAAGTTTTTATTTTTCGAATAGAGTTCAAAAATGGTATCATAGTACAAAATTCCATAAGTACAAAAATGGGTCTTTAATCCACCGTAAATACACACGGCCGATACAAAATGTCTACATAGGAATATATGCCTGTGGGCCTGGGTGATGATCATGATAACATACGAATGCACTGGCCAACCTCCTGAGCATCCTAACCCATGGATGAGGTACCCCTACTACATGTCTCTTCATAGTCTCAGGAAAGTCCTCAACTTGCACCATGGGTATCCTATGTGTCAGTCGGGAAATGTTTCCATCTATGTTTTGTAACGTTCGATCATCATCATTGCTGATCATCTCGTCACCTCATCCCCTTCTTCAATGTTGAGGGAAACCATCCGGTCATCGCGGACCCATGTTTGCACAAATAAACCTAATGCCAATACTTTTCACTGCCAAAAACATGTTTTTTATTTCCAAATACATCAAAAATACAAAAAATAAAAAACCATACAAATGGGATCTTACCTATATCACCGTATGTAGAACCTAGTGGTAGGGGCATGTCAGTATCTCCATGGAATTCGATCACTGCATAGGTATAATCATCTATAACAACGACCTGTCATTTCCACCAATGGAAGAAGTTAGGTGGGAAAGTAGTGGGTGTACTACCTACACCTAACCTCTGCATCACCTCTGCCCAATGGGTATGGGATGGATCCCGTAGACTATTAGGAGTGACCTCAACTCTAGGGCTGAGACTCGATACACTCTTAAAGAATAAAGTGCTCAGAATGATGGCGTACTGGAAGCTATTTATCCTACCCAGCTTACGGTCAATCAATTGTTGTTTCATGGCACTCAACAATGTTGTGCTCCAGTCATATACCACAGGTCTCATGCACTCTACCGAGTAGAACATGAGAGGCAGTGAATCTTGATGAAGCAATGCCAAATATGCTATTGTTCCCAATACCAAAACTATCACTTTGAGACTAAGACTCTGGATAGCCTTCACTGGAACTTGACTTATGATGTTTTCTATGTCAGGAATGCAATACAGAACGATGCACTCCTCAATAGCGATTCCTTCTCCCACCCCACAAGCTCTTAGGTTTACTACCTCACCTCGACGGGATAGTCCTATGATGAATTATATGTCCTCTACTTCTAGTCTCAATGGCATACCATACAATATGAAGGCCTATGTGCCTGGATCCCAATAATCCACGAACATCTAGAGGAGTATTGGTTGGGCCCTCAAACCCCTAAGGTTCCAAAATTAATATAAACCACACTTAAGGCTTGTTGAGCTATCAAATCAGTAAGAACTTCCCTAACAACATCTTCATGCTCACGTTCTCTCTATTCCAAAACCATCTTGCCTAGAAAAATAAAAAATTTGTGTTTTCACAATGAATTTGGACATACCCTACCCTGTATGTGACCATTCTTATAACACGAGCTTCTGTGTGTAGGTAGGATTTGATTTTCCCATGTGCATCCATCCCTATACATGGATTGATGAAATGTGACCCATGTGGGTCGAGATCCTCATATTTGGTTACCCCATGTGTGAAAACCCACCACTAAAACTGAAAATTAATACATTGAATGGATGAGGAATGCGATTATGAATTACCTTGTCCTGATGGCTCTGGATTTCGTGTCCTGTTGCTCCTGGAATCATCGTTTGAAGTTTAAAAGTCCAACTTGCTCCAAATGCACTATTTTGGGTAGAAAACCAAATCGTATGGTAAAACTGTCATTTTTTACTATTTATTAAAAAAAATGAATTTTTACCCACTTGGGCTATAGTTTGGACTTCTTATTAATTGTTTCCAACTTTTTGGCCTAATATTGTTGTGTAGGAACCCCTTGTGGTGCACTTTATCCAAGGCTTTGACTCGTTCATGCCTATGACAGGTATAATACTAAATTAGCATATAGGATAGGACCAGTTTTCCACATGCACTCTTCATTATCCTATGACCATATCACATTAACCATAGGTATGAACCCACTCTGTGATGTCCCATAAACTTCATACCACTACTAGAAGTGGCATTATGTAAGTGGTAGAGATTTCCCTATCATGGGTATCCTAGTTACATCCTACTTTGTCAATCGCTTCCCATGTTGAGTGTCCTCCCTTAGGTATGGGAGTCCTTTGTAGTCCCTCCATGCCTTCAAGTAAAGAACTTCATACTCTTTCTTGAACTTTATGCTAGTTGTATCCTATTGGGACTCCTATTTGTATGAAGTTGCAACTGCAATTGCATGTATCTGCTTATCATATTAAGCGTTATGTCGTCTCCCTGCTTCAGTTTATAAGCCATAAAGCCCAAGCTTGCCTAAATCCTAGCCAAGCAAAGCCTTTCATATACCTTTTGTAGCTTCAGTATCCCTTACCCGGAGGATACATCCCTCTGAGTGTCCTTATCCTACATATGCTTCCTTTCATTGAGCATAGGTATGTTCCACTACTTGGAATTAGTTTTATTTCCCGTGACACTCATTTCCTCCCTAGTGTACTATAAGAAATTTTATTATTTTTCAAGATTTTCAAATATCATAATGACAAAAAAAACCATAAAACATAAAAATCCATATGGAAAATGATATCACTTTCTATTGGCAATTTTCATGTCATGTTGCCTGTTGATGTATATGTAACTTCAGAATGTATTCTTCTATGTATTTTATATTATTGTAACCCGATGTTTATTCCGAGATGTTTCTATTATGTATTTGAGTCATGTGGTCATGCCCCGATGTTCCGATCGGGAGGATTATAATGTAAACAAGTCATATCAAGTCATTGGGTAAGTCCCCACTGTTTAGGGGCACTTGAGTTATTATACACTAATTAAGGTGTAGGCTCGAGTAGTAATTATTAGGTTGAGTGCACTTCAAGTCAACAGAAGAATATAAATAGAGAGTGAGAGTCTCTCTATTTATCACTTGTGACTTAGCTCTCTTGCTCTCTCAAGTGTGGCGCACTTTTGGAGAAGGAAATCTTTGGCTTGACAGAAGACAGAAGGCTGCTATTGTGTTGGGAGGTCATCTTACTGTTTTGGGATCACATCTTGTGGTGATACTATCTTAGAGGAAGTTGAGGGGTTTTCTCCATTTATGGTTTCCCCTCCTAAAAGCTTTGTGTCTCTTGTCTCTTGTGATGTGATTATGTGATTGCTGTGCTTGTTATTCTCTCAGTGAAAAGATCTTATCATAATGCTAGCTTAAATGTTGAAAAAATGACATGGTATCAGAGCTAACCTGAGAAGAAGACATTGTGCAGCTACAGGAACTAGGGCTTCCTATTTTGTGGATCTTCCTCCACATATTTTCAGCACAAGTATGCTAGGATGACTCTCCATTGAAGGGTGCATCTTTCTGTCGATGCGGAATTCAATTTCAAGCATTTTCAGTTTCGATGTGGAAATTAGGGCTTTCTACAGAAGATGAATTTTTGGGTGAGACCAGCATAGGATTGTTCTCCTCATCAAAACCGAAATTTAGAGACCTGGATCAGTAAATTTGGTTGGGTAAATCTCTAGGAAAGTCAAACCCTAGTTTGACCCTGAGCTAGGAGAAACCCTAAATACTAAAACTGCTAAGTTTTGGTACAGTCGCTATATTCTGAGATTGGAGAAGTCTCCAAAGCTGAAAATTGCAGGGGCCGACGAAAAAATCCTGATGAACACTGTGTAAAAAGGGCAGCCTCTGATTCGCTATATTCTGGGAGATATGATCTCTCCAAGTTAGGGTTCCAGCCTCTTTCAGAATTCATCCCTAAACAGGACACCTGGGGAGATCTGCTATATCTTAGGCTACAGAGGTACAAATGGAATTCCTGAAGATTTTCAAGAAAGGGCACGGACTTTAATTTCTATGGTCCGAAGGTCATAATCAGAAGATGAACCAGTGACACGTGGAAGGCCGTACAAATTTGCTGTTCGGAACAGTCCTGTAACAGGTCACCTTGGGAAAAGGATCATAAATCCCAAATGGTGAAACCAATTCTGATGAAACCTATGGTGTTGGATCAGATACATGCGAGGTTACCTCAGTCTGAAATTTCAGACACAGAGGATCCGTAATTTCGGACATATCACAGAAACAATAACAGGAATTTCTGCAGAAGAAATCAGAAAATTAGGGCTTCCTGTTCCGGGAGCTTCCCTCCACTGTTTTCAGAAAAGGAGTACATTGGACAGCTCCATTTGAAGAGATATATCTTCTCATCCAATCAGATCTAAAATATTCCAAGTTTTGAAAATTAGGGTTTCTGCGACAAACCCTAGATCAGCGAACTCCGGGACAAGGACGGACACCTCAAATCGGTAAGATCTAATCCTTTGCTATTTCCAGTTGAGGTTCTCTTTTCAATATGATATATCACATCAGCTTGGTGACAAGCTTGGGGAAGTTGACAAATTCCAAGACTGGAAGTATATGATCTCTCTGAAGAAAATGGATTGGACACCTACATGAGTATAGAGGTTCCAGTTTCAGAGGGAGACGAGGCCAAAGAAGACATCATGCTCATGCTGCAGAGGATGATGAACCATCCAGAAAGAGATCCAGATATGAAAGTGAAGATTCTTCAAGTGAGGATGAATATGTTCTGATATCAGCTCTCACAGGTAACATTAATCATGGAAGTGATGATTGTCTTATAGACAGTGGGGCTTCCAAACATATGAAGGGATTCAAGAAATCCTTTGTAAGACTATCAGAACATGAATCACCTCACAAGGTGAAACTAGGAGATGACTACCAATGTCCAATAAAAGGTAGTGGGGAATCTTCATACAAGCTAGAATCTGGTAAGTCTCTAACAATGAAAGAAGTATTGTTTGTGCCAGGATTGAAGAAGAACCTTCTCTCCATTTCATCATTGATGCAAAAGGAATGCGGGCTGCATTCATAGATGGTCAAGTCATCATATGGCCAAAAGGAAATACTATTGATGATGTGGTAGTGATTGAAGAGCAAG